>JARHVA010003381.1:1090000-1630000 GCA_037957365.1 Torreya grandis | reverse complement strand
GTTTAGTGAGCTTGTATGCTCCATAACAGTAGTTGGAAACAACAACATAGGGCCCTAACTAGTTTGGTTGACACTTTTTCTTTTTCTTAGTTTTAGAATGTACATTTTTTTGATTTTATGTAATACTATGCCACCGATCTTTAATTCATGATGCTTAATGCATCTATTGTATTGGATTTTTAATTTACTATGATAAGCCTAAATATTATTCAAGGTAGACAAGCGTTTACCATCAAGTAGTTCTAGCTCTTGCAAGTGAGCCATTATGTAGTTTTTATCATTAATGATGTGCTGCAATAAAATTAATAGAGAAGGCAACTCAACCTCAATAGGAAAAATGACATTAGTTCCATAAATAAGTGAATAAGTTGTAGATCCTATTGGAGTACATATTGTGGTATGGTATGCCTAGAGGATGTTAAATAGATGCAAGTGCCAATTATGACCAACATCATTGACAATATGCTTCAAAATATTGACAATGGTTTTCTTAAGAGCCTCAGCTTGGCCATTGCCTTGTGGATAATAGGTTGTAGATAAATTTTGTTTGATGTGTTACTTATAACAAAGTGCTTTCACATCTTTGTTCTTGGAAGATTTTCCATTATCAAATATAATGTTAGAGGGGATGCCATAGCAGAAAATGAGATGATTGAATATGAACTTGGAGATCTGCTTACTAGTGATGCAAGTTAGGGGAATGGATTCCACCCATTTATTGAAGTATTCAGTAGTAGTTAGGACATGTTTATGGCCATTATAAGATGTTGGATTGATCTTTTATATAAGGTTGAGTCCCCACGTTGAGAATGACCATGGTGTTATTAATGGTTTGAGTGTTTTGGCTAGATCATGAATCAAATCAACTTGTTTCTAACACTTGACACACATCTTCACATATGTAGTTATGTCTACTGTTATTATTGTCTAATAATAAGTAGTACATAGTAAAGTTTTGGCTAAGATTGCCCCACTGGTATGGGCTCCATACACTCCTTCATGGACTTCTCTCAATGCTAGTCTAGATTCTACCAAAGGTAAACAATGAAATAGAGTTCCATCATAGCTTTTATAATACAAGGTTGGTATAAGTAGGCATAACGAGAGGCTTTGTATGTGAATGTTTTTTTTTTACATGATAAATTGGGAGGCATCGTTTGGTCTTGAAGATAGGTATATATCTAAGTACCATGGAGATGTGGGACCAACAATGTCATAAATCATATTTATGGCTGATATATATGTGCTAGTGTTTAGTTCCATATTGTTTTATAATCAAAATCATAGTAGAATATTATTTGTGATTGAAATCTATCTCTATGTGTTTAGATCCATTGATATGTGCATGAGTTAAATCTTTGTGCCGGGCTCTTTGAATTAACAACAATGGTATCAAATCATGGTGAGATTTTGATTAGTGTGAGGGGAATTTACAATTTCTAGTTGCCCCATTGATGAGAGTAGTTTTGTGTCGTAGTTTTTGTAGTGTTCATTTTGCTCATCATAAAGGAAGTGTAGATTAGTACAGTTCACCCTTAGATTTTTAATCAACCACATTAGCTTCAAAAAATTAACACTGCACCACCATATTTTTTAAATCATGGCTAGAGCTATCACCCAACATTTGGATCTACATTTGTTTGGTTTTTGGTTTGCATAAGACTATTTATGAGCTTCTATTCTTTCAAAACTTATATTATATTAATGGTGCAAAACATCTTCCATTATGTTGTGTAGCATTTGGAAATAACATTTAAATTCATTAGACATCTTGATAATCTCTTTCTGGTGGTGTTTATTGAAAGACAATATGAGTTTTAAAGGCATAGACTAGAGAATACCATTATTCCAGCATGACAATTGAATATAGATTTGTTTGTGATCTATCTAGACTTCTTTCATATGCGTAGTCCTCTCATGCATATATTAGATTTTGAGTTATCATAAAAAATTGGAGTGAAATGCAAGACTATATTTTTTGGGAAAGATGTCTATGTACTAATTTTCATTTACATTAGATGATAATTGACTTCAACTTACATTATTGACTTTGTATTTTAGCAAATATATATACAAGCACCAATTTAATCTTGCATTGAGGTGTTTCCAGTAGTCTCCAATGGCATTTCATTCTTCTATATTTCATTTATTTTCAATAATCTTTATTCTACATGGAAAATTTGCCATTTATACTTGGTAGCTGCTTATTCTATATGGTTTTACCATGCTTGATCTTTGTGATTTTGCAGTAGAATCAAGAAATTTATTAACAAGTTTTCTATTGATCTCTTTGTTGCACGATGCCTTTTTCCATTATTTCAAGACAAATTTATTTTATCTTATCAATGATACATTATTTCATCATCTGCCTTGATGGTGAAGATAGAAGCAAATTGCTAGTTGATTTGTGCATGCTCTTAATTAAGTGAGTCTTTTTAAAGAGTTTTATTTGTATAGTCTTTTGTTATAGTTGTTTATGTCAATCTTAACTTACTATCAAAAGGTTAATATAAATGTTTCATATGTAATCTACCATTTCATCACCATCATAATTTGGTTAGTTAGAATTTTCATTATTTTAATCAAGTCAATAAATACAATAGTTTATAGTAGGTTTTAAGACTCAAGTTATAAAGTTTTAAATGTTCATGAAAGTCATTATTGTTAAAAAGAGTCAATTTGGAAAATTTAAAAGAGTCAAAAAAATTATTGGGTCCATTATCAAAGATTTATCATTTTGTCAAAAGTCATAACATTTATTATTCTTTATGGTCATTTTTGTGTCAAATGTGTTCAATTCAAAATTATCATGATATGTAAAAATATTTTTTCTTAGTCGATCATCAAAATTAAATCCTTTGTTTTAATGGATGTATTATTACTTATACGTGACGTCCAAACAATGGGGGGGATTTTTTCTCAATCGATCTTCATCAACACAATAGGTTAAATAAGTAGCATATAATGGAGGTTATAGGATACACATAGGAAGGAGGTCTTTCAATGACCTCTCATTAGTTGCCAATGATGGGGATACTCCAATGATGTGGTGTGCTTTTTCAATTTCCACTTTTTTTTTTCAAAATAAGAACAAAATAATATTCTTGTTCAAGATTTGTAATTTTTGTGAAATTCCTAACATAATTCCTTGAGGTGAAAACACTATGAAAGGATAAAAATCACCAATGTAACTCAGTTCATAGATCTTGAAAGGGTTTGTGGTAGATCCAGAAAACCATAGGAGGTGAATAGTAGATGGAAGGAGGTGTGAGGCTCTCTTTATATCAAGTTCATGAGACACATAGTTTGGCATGCTACAAGGGGTGAGCATATTGTAGGTGAGAGTGTGAATGTTTTTTCACCATGTAAAAACTATGGAGGGTAATGTTAGGATTAGTTTTCACATTATGTGATTTTAGGTATTTACGGAGAGGTAAATAGTAAGTTTGAGTATTTACAGTTTGATATGTACCAAGAGGTAAATATAATTAGTTAGTTTGTTAATCAAAATATTTTTATATAAACAATATTATGATATAGATTAGAATATATATTGTTGAGATATATTGTTAAAGAGTTATAATAATATATCATATTTAGGAGTTTGTTTAATCTTAGGATTTTAGGTGAGATAAATCAATGGAGAGAATATAGGAATAAGGTTCCTATAAATATGTAACATCACATATTGTTTTAGAATAAAAATCATAGTAAACAATTATTTATGATTGAAATCTATCTCTGTGTGTTCAACTCCATTGATTAGTGCATGAGTTAAATCTTTGTGTTTGGCTCTTTGAATTCATAATAGTGACCTCATTGATGATTAAATGAGAATCACCATACACTAGTAAATACTTAATGTTCCATTGTACTACTTAATGAATCCTTAAAATGATTTATTTGTACTTGGACATGTTATTGGTACATGGAAATCCAATTGGAAAGGACTTACGAATGATATCCCCTTGTAGCATAATGAACAATATTTCAGCACTTGATCCATGAGTTGTGAAGGATCCATCAAAGTACATATTCCATTTTTTGGCCTCAGGAGGTGCATCTGCTTCTTCAATGATCATAATGGCCTCATCTAAAAATCCAAATGTAAGAGGTTGAGTATCTTGAAGAGGAGTTTCAGGAAGCTGATTTATGATTACTTACCCCTTAGTGGCCTTCTAATTAGAATATTCAATTTCAAACTCACTCAATAACATGACCAATTTTTACATACAACCTTATAGAGCTGATTTGAAAAGTAAATACTTGAGTGGATGTACTTTGGTAATAAAAGTGGTCTTATTGTTTAGCATATAATGACATAATTTTTTGGCTACAAACCATTACTAAACAAGCCTATTCAATTGGTGTATAATTATGTTCATACACAACCAATATTTGGTTCATATAATACATGGCATGTTCCTTTCATTGTTCATCATGTTGTACTAAAAGTTACCCCAAGGAATTCTTAGTTATTTATAGGTAAATAAGTATTGACTTATTTGTCATTAATGGAAATAAGATAGGTGGGTTGGTAAGATATTGTTTAAGTTGATTAAGTGATTTTTAACACTCTTCATTCTAGGAGAATGTAACACCTTTCTTCATCAAGTGCATAAATAAATGGAATTTATTAGATAATTATGAGATGAAACATTTGATAGTTTGAATCTTACCCTATAAACTATAATGTTGCTTCAAGGTAGATGGTGGTAGCATTTCTATAATTGCACAAAATTTAGCTTGGTCAAATTTGATGCCTCTACAAGAGATAATGAATCCTAATAGTTTACCATAAATGACATCAAATAAACATTTATTTAGATTAATCTTGATGTCATATTCATGAATTCTCTCAAAGATTATTTATAGTACAGATGGTTGATCAACATGGGTCTTTGATTTACCTAAGATATCATCGACATAGTCCTAAAAAATTCCATGCATCATGTCATGAGAAATCACTATCATATCTCTTTAGTAAGTGTATCCAACATTATTAAGTCCAAACGACATTACCTAATAACAAAACATTCCCCACAGAGTAGTGAAGTTTGTCTTGTGTTGGTCTTTCAATGCAATTCTAATTTGATTATACCCTAAAAAGCCATCCATTAGAAAGAGAATTTCATATCCATCCATTGAGAAAACTATCATTTCAATATTAGACAAATGGAAGTCATATTTTATGTAGGATTTGTTTATATCTTTGAAATCAATACAAATCCTAGTACCTTCTGGTTTCTTTCTCCCTGGCATAATGTTTGAAATCCACTCTAAATAGTTGATTGGCCTGATGCATTTCATGTCTAAGAGTTTTTCCAACTCTTTATTTAATAATAAAATAATATAAGGATGCATCTTACACAATTTTTATTTAACATGCTTGGTATCAAGATGTAAAATGAGATGGTGTACAACTAAGGCAGGGTCCAAACCTTGTATGTCCAAATAAGCCCATGCAAATATGTCAATAATTTACATCAAAATAGATATAAAATTTTCATGTTCCTCATTAGTGAGGGATGTGCTAAGTTTAATCCACTTTGGGTCCTTTTAAATCCTAATATTCACCTCTGAAGTGTCTTCTATGAGAAGTGTAGAACCATCATCTAGAATAGCTGGTAAGGATTTGAAGTGATTGGTAATGAAAAAGTCTTTCAGATGGACTAGATCATCTAATTCTCCTAAATAAGATGAATCATAATCTCTTAGTGTTAGCATCAGCCATGATATAAATACCTCAAGTCACTCTTGAACAATCTATACAAAATCGTGTCACTCCTCAGTACTAATATCTGATCCATAAATAGATTGTGGGATATAGGTCTCATGTGCTTCATATGAAGAGGGGTGAACACCCCCATCTAATGGAATTAGAAATTAGTTTTAATCAAGAGTCTTGAATTTTTATTCACTTTTTCCTTGGTAAAAAAGTGCCCCAAAGATGTTTTTACTTTCAAACCCCAATGTTTGATGTTATTTTAATTTTTGGATAGGGAAGTTCACATGTTCTCTAAATTAGGTATCAAGATCTAATCTAATAAAAAATCCATGCTTATGGTATCTAAGAGGTATGTAACTCCTCAATCCCAATTTTTTTTATATGGACTCATCATTTTTGAACTTGTCTAATGAAATTGTTGACTCTTGTTGGTCCCAGTCTAACAATTGATCTTGATAGTTCATTATTATTCATGTGTATTATGATGAGATATGGATACATATGGGCCAAATTACTATCATTCAGTTCCTTATCAGTATTTCTATGATCCATTCCAATTCCATTATGATCCTTGTCAACCTTATTCTAACCCCTACCATACCTACATTCACCCTTGTCAACAATATGAGATCCCCCACCAGTCCTATTATCATTTTCAATACTAGGTTCACCACTCTAACCCTCCTTGTGAGCCTCATTAACCTCATTAGTATCCTAATTATAAACCTAATCAACCATGGTAGCATCATGATGTTTTTAGTCAGCCTCTTCATATTCAAAGTTAATCCATATAAATCTTTAAATAGACCTTATTGAGCTATAAAAGACACATGGTGAGCATTGAAACATAGAGAGGGTATGTATAATAAATTCAAAGGCATGTTATTAAGAACATGAGAGATTAATTACAAAAAGATGAGAGAGAGTGGTCATATTTCATGAGAGGTCATTAAAAGGTCAATGGTGACATGCTTGATATAGATGGTCTAGTTTCAAAGATAGAAGAGAGGTTACTAGCATATGAGGGGTAAAACATTCGCCATCATCAATATTATGTCCCCTCCTCTATCTCATATTAGTCCTCCATTGAACTGCCCATCTTCCTCTAAAATCCCCAAGAAAATGAATGTTAAGACCTCCCAAGTACTTCACAAGTTATTTAAACCTTTCCTACTTAGATATATATTCAAGAGAGAGTTCACAAGGGGGAAGAAGTGTGTCTTGAGAAGGTTGAGTTCCATGATTCATATTTGACCTTTCAAGTTCATTCACTTTTTAATAAGCATGAAGAGACCTCCAGTCAGATGATACTTGATTTTGAGGCTCACCTTAATAGACAAATTGAAATTTCAAACCAACACATATCTCAATTATTTGAAGGATATAAATTCCATTCCAACTTAATGTACCCTCATTCATACCCAACTTTTCAATGTAAATAGTGGAAAGAACTCCTACCCAAGTTTCTAACTTGGAAACAACTACTTCAATCAAAGGGAAAATAAGATCAACCAAGAATAAGAAAAAGTGATAAAGTGGAGCATAATTATAATATCATTTAATATCCAACCCTCTCTCCTCAAGATTCTAAGGCCTTCCCCTCATGGAAATCCATTCAAGGCAATGTACAAAAAAAAAAGGAGGTAATGGTTGTTAGGAGTAAGTAGCTGAATGAGGGGAATAAGACATATATATCTTCTCTCTTAAAGTCATTCAAAGGATCTCCCATGCCACTCCTTGAGAGAGAGCCTATCCTTGAAGAGGAAAGAAAATAAAGTCAAATTGAGTTAGCAATTGATGATGATGGCTTGAGTGAACTTGAATAAGAGATTATCATTAGGACACCTCTTGGTAAGGAGGAGCATAATTTCTCCTTCAAAGATACATAAGAGGATGAGTTGAAAGAAAGTGAAGAACCAAAAGGGAAAGACACATCAATTGATTAAGAGGAATATGACTTCTAGGACCTACTTGATGACATGGAAGCTGCCCTTAATCATGATAGTTCTCAAGAACTTGTAACAGTTGTAGGAGAAAGGTACAAACCAGCCAATGAGGTTGATCAACAAGCAATTATCCAACTTGAAGAGAGCCCAAGAAAATATGAACCATGTGAAGATCAGGCAAGTGATTTTTTTTGACATCATAGGGGAAGGAACTCTCTCCTTGAAACATGATATGATCTGGTCTAGGTTGAAGAAAGTAATGCCATCAAACAATAAGAAGGTAGTCCTCCAAGCATGTCATTCCAAGAGGTTTTCCTATCTATAAATGACTTATTTAAGGTTTTTAAACAAGGTTACCAAATCCTCCTTCCATCTACATATGCATCCTCACTCTTGGTGAATAGAATTGAGCCTTGTTGGCCTCAAACCTCCATCAAATAATATTCATCTATCTTTGAGGATAACTCTCCAAGAATACTACAATACTTACATCAAAGTACTAAACCTAGTCAAGAAAAACATGTGATAGAGGTATAATTTATGTTTTTCATTCAAGGAAGACAAATAATAAATGATTATGATTGGGTGATTGCTTCACCTAGAAAATCCATGCACCTAAGAGTGGAGCAAGAAGGTTAAGCTACTTTTTTAAGAGGCTATTAGTATGATAATGTATTTAGCTACACTTGGGTCCCTCATTTAGTGGATAATACCTGATTATAATTCAATTAACATGTGGAAATATGACCTCATGGAACCAACTTGATCAAAGGAGTTTCCATTTTGATCTTGGAGGAGAAATTAGGTGTGTTCTAATTAGTTTTTTCTGATAGTTTATTATATTTTTTTACTAAGTGTGTCATGCACAAGTCTATAATTAGCTACCTTAATTATTTTGGTATCTTATTTTGTTTCTTTCCTTACTTATTAGGTGTGTTTCTTAGGTTTTGGTGTTATTTCTATTGTTTTCCTTATTGTGTCTTGTGTTTTTTATAGTCCAAAGAGGTGTCTTTAAGTGTTAGATCTCTTTGGTAGTCCAAGACTGGTCCTCGAGTCTTACTATCATGTTTGAGTCATCACTATCATGATGAGTGACTGGGTTATCAAGACTAGCAAACTAGTCACCCCCATGAGTCATCAAAAATGTTGCTAATTTGGCCTCCCAAAACAAATGCCAACCCATAAACCAATTTTTTTTTCATGACACCCACCCAAGCCTGCACATGGTGATTTCTTACACGATGATGTATTAATTGGTATCATTTTGACATTATTATCACTATTAGAATATCATGGTATGTATTGTAACCTTATTTTGAATTAATCATATGTCTTATCTACTTTGAGTCCTTTGGTTGATTTATTAGGTCCTCATGATGACCCTTGAGTGAGCTAGAGAGTGAAAAAATGCTTTTGAGGTCTTGAAGATGGTTTAAACATGGTTTGACAAGATCAAGGATCTTTTGACAAAGTTAAGGTAGTTAAGGTATTTAATGTTACTAATCCTTATGGTTTTAGACCTATTTTATAGCATTTATTGAGGATAAATCTTTTTTGGTAGGATGTAAGGATTTCAATCCTTGTCTAAGGTCATAATATGAAGGCCTATTATTGTGTGTCATTATTCATGGTTTATTCATTCAAGTAGTTTAGAGCCTTCATAGCCCCCCCTAAAGTCATAAAATGACCCTCAAATCCCCATTATAAGTTTATTTAAATTCATAACCTTTGAAAGTGGGGAGTGTTTTGATAATAATTGCATTATTAAGGTCTTGGAAATGGTCCCATTATCACCATATGGTCATAAGTAGGCATTTCATGCCATAAAAGGTCTATTTTAATGCTCCCATTCACTTCCCACTAGCCAAAGGCACCCCACACATGGGAAACCATGACCCCTCAACTTACCCATCCACACCATTCATTTTGAATTGCTTATTTGACTTATATTTTTTCCCCTAATACCCACCAATGTTGTTTTAGATCCTAAACCATGAGAAAATGGAGGAAAATTGCAAGGGTTTATGACTTCTTTAGATCTGTATAGTACATAAATGGAGAGATAAAGTCATAAAGTTTTAGAGGGGGATAAATGTAGGCATTATGTGAAGATATCAATGAGTTTATAATCAAAACAAGACCAAAACTGACATCTCCCTCCCACTAAGCTCCCTAGTAGTCTAGAGAGCACTTCAAGTTCTTGCTTAATCCATACAAATGAGAGAGAGTTAAATCCCTTGGCCAAAGGAAGTGGGATTAATTACCTTCCAATCATGGTCATTAATTTTAGGTTTTATCCCCTAATATCTATGAACAAATGCTAATAAGTTGAGTGATCTAATCACCATCCTCATCTACACAGGGCAGAGGAGGAGGATGTTTTCATTGAATTCCTAGTATGTTTGATAAAACCAATGATTATTTCTATTTGTTTAAGTCTTGAATAGATTTCATGGCCTCCTTGACATTTGGTTCATATGTGTTGGAATATGGAGGTGAAAATGTCTAAACTACCAATGTCTGCAGGATACAAGTAAGATTTATATGGTGAGAATGATACTCAGTGTATACACCTAAAAGTAAATAGTCTTGGCGGTTAAATAGAGTGTATTTAAGTGATTCATACCTCTTTGGTTCAAAATTTATATATTCATATAAATCTCTAAATCTCTCAAAGTGCCTTCAAGTGAATTCTACCTATGTGTCTGAGTTTACTATAAAAGTAGGTAGTGTTTTATATAATGGTGAATTTAAGGTTTTCAAAACATAGCAAAACATATCAAGGAATTTAGCATCCACACCAGCATATCATTCTCTCAAGGTTCACAAGCTTCATCATATCCACATATCTCAATGAATCACCATATATCTGACCTTAAGCACCTTCACAGTCCTTTTAATAGATATTAAGGTCATTTAACAAATGTTAAGGTATTTTTGGAGAGTCTCAAGTTTCCAATTTTCACCATATATGTTTCATTGATGCTCTCAAAATGTTATATTATGTTAGGTATGTATGTGGACATGTCCAGGGTCCTTGAAAACCATCTTGTGTGTGATCTCATGATCCTTTTCAAGCCCTCAAAGAGCCTTTCTATTTTTATAACCTCACCACTACCATTTCAACCCAATTTAATCCTTGTCTCCAAGCCTTAAGCTACATATAACCTCATCAATCATCATTCACAATTATGGATCCTTTACTCAATACTAATACATAGAGACAAGGTTTAACTAGTCCTTAAGGTTATCAAGTATCATCAAGGTTAGGAGAGTTAAACCCATGTAACTAGATACCCTATTAAGAAAGCATGGTCACCATCTACAAGCCTTTGTGTAAGCAATAAGATGAGGTTTTGATTGAGGAAGTTATATGAGAAGGATGTCAAAGGCATTCAAGGACATTAAACATTCATGATGACCTAATAAGAAGTATGAGATAGAGGAGTTAGGGTTAGACAAACTCCAAACACATCAAGTTCACTCAAAGGGCAAATAAGCTCAATCATAACTCCTTTCATCATGATCATAAATATGATTATAGACATGGAATACATTGAATAAATAATATGAGGTTTTTAAGATCTTAAAAACATGGAGAAGAACAGTAGGAGACTGCTAATATGCTAAGATTACCCTTTAATATAATGGAGCATTATACTCACCTCCTCAATGGCCACACACACACTCAAATAAAACTCACTGACCATCTAGTATCTTGACTTTACATAAAGAGGTAAATGTGAGTAAGATAGAGGATTAGGACTTGATTCCTCTAAACCATCAGTCTAGTTCAATAATTTGAACCTTTAGGGTAATATTAGGCCTAAATGCCCTGATTAGGCCTGAAACTAGTATACAAGCATGTGATTGGAACCTAAGACTTTGATTAAAGGTAATATTAAGATGGAAGATTTTCAAAGAGTATATGTAGTATAAGTTATATTATTATGTTATGGTTCTTAGAGCAACCTCAAAATGATATAAAAGAAGAGATTCACACCCAAAATCCTGACAAGCTTAAGAATAGTTATAGGTAAGGTAGGAGGAAGTATGATTGTGTTGAAACCCATGTGGGAGTGAAGGATCATAATGGGAATAAAGGTATTAAGACTTGTTTCATTAAAACATTTAATGAACATTAATTTATTGAGCCCTTGAGGCATCAAAATACCTTACAGACTAGAAATTTTAGCTTACCACCTATAGCCAAACACATAGGTAAGACAAATAGTCAGTGTCACATGAGAAAGCTTAGGCAAGGAACCTTATATAAGGATAGGTGTAGAGAATATAAGGAGATACATTGATTTTCCTCTTAAATCCATCAATCTAAAGTTAATATCTTGACCCCCTAAAATGGGCCAAAGAAGCTTAAGGACTCGATTAGATGTAATATCCCTAATATAGTACATATAGACATGTATATCAATGGAAGGATTATGTAATGTTTGGGGTTGTATAAGATTAAAAAAATATAAGGAAGGAGTGAGAATAAGAGTAAAAAGGTATCCAAAATGCTATAAGGCTTAGATGGAGCAAGAAAATCACTCAATCAAGCATTAGGGCTACAAAAGCTTAACCTCCTACTAAACCTAGACATGACTATGTGAGGGCATGGATTATGTAAATTTGGTGAAGATATAGTCTAGAGGATGTTGAAAGGTACCAAGAAAATGATACATGATTTTTGAATATAATGGGAATTAAATAAGACCACTTAGCCCCCTACACTACTATCAAGTACAGGCAATCACATGAGAAATTGGGAAGAGGTGATAGTCCAGACAACTGGAGGCAAGTGGAAAGGTTTGGGATAGGTAGGAAAGGTGTGAAATTAAAATGGTGAATCCATTAGTCTATAGGTTCCTCATATCCATAAAACTCATTTTCAACCTATTAGGCCTAAAAGATATGCTTTAGGACTCAAACCCCACACCACCTTGGGGCATACTCAAACCCTCCTGTTAATACTTCTAAATGTACCATAGGTGCCTTTAGTTTTTAGATAACACTTCCCATTTTAGAATTTAGAAAATTCAAAGTATGAATTGTAGGTTTTGACAATTTGGTTGACTATGGTGAAATAGTAGTAGAGTAAGACAACTGTTCCACAATATTTATATAATTTGGTCATTGGGAGCCACCTTGACTAGTTCTTTATGAATCTTTGTTAATAATTAGTGAGTTACATTCCTAATTTAATCTATAGACTAATATAAATAGATATTAATAATGTGGATAAAACTAAAGTGGTCATGGTCTAAAAAAGGAGCAAAGAGAAGGGTAGGGCAAAAAAGAAAAGAGTGATTGCCAATTTTATATTGGAAATATTATCATTGATGTCAAAGGTCTAGCATTGGTGATAAAGTTCCCATAGCATTTAATGGTTTTTTGAATATTCATATCTTGGCTAATATGTGTTAATATTTTTTTAATATTAACAAATATATTTTTGGTTGCATAAAAGTCAAAAGAGGGCACATGGAGAAGTCAAAGACTCATAGGGTAAAGACAAAAGAGGAATGAGGTGCATTTTTCCATGAAGAGTCATCTTAAGGAATTCAAAAGGTCACAAAGATAAAGACAAAAGAAGAAAGGACACATTTTATTATGAAGGGTCACCATGTGACTTTTCAAATGCAAGGATATGAAGGGTCATGCAAGTTTAGCACCATTTTCCATGACGATTGAAGGGTCACAGAGGGTGAATGCCAAAGGTCATTTAGAAATCTATAAATAAAGGCTTGATAATCCATTTTTAATATGCAAGAGAGTGCATGATTTTGTAATTATTTTATATAATAAAATATGAGAGAAAAGTAGGAGATATTACAGAGTTCTATCATTTATTGAGTAAGCAACATTAAGAAATAGTTGTGTTTTATACACAAGAGGGTTGGTGCTCCTATGGGTTGGTGCTCACAAATAGTTATTGTGTTGGTACTTGGAAAAGGGGTTGGGGATCCTACAAGTTGGTGCTTGTGAACTTTATAATTTGAGTTGGTGCTCATTCATATACTTGAGATTGTTCTCCATGGTTTTCCCACTTTGGGTTTCCATGTAAAAATCTGGTGTCTCTCTCTCTCTCTCTTTTGTATGGTGCATGTTATTGTTTCAGTTTTATTGCATATCTTGAATGTGTGATTAAGTGGTTAAAGAAAAAAAATAAGATTAAGTAAAATATATATAATATAATGATTCACCCCCCCTCTTAGTATATTTCATGCTTAACAATTAGTATCAGAGTAGGTTCCTTTCGAAAAAAAATTACAACTTGAAGGTAGATCGGGGAAAGCACGATGGTTAGATCACATGAAGGTTTTTATACAAATAAATCACCTTTGTTTGATGGGCCAAATTATGCTTTTTGGAGCATAAGGATGAGGACTTATTTGATGGCCCTTGGATTTGACATTTAGCAAGTAGTGGTGGAGGAATATGAAGAGCCACAAACAATTGTAACTACTCCAGTGGAAAATAAGGCTAGTGAAAATAATGCTAAAGATTTAAATGCTATTTTATGTGGTTTATGTGAATCATAATTTGTTAAAGTCATGCAATGTAAATATACTCATGAAACTTGGGTAAAGCTTGAGAATATTTACAAAGGTGATAGAAAGGTTTAATAAGCTAAGCTTTAGACTTTCAAAAAATAGTTTGAGAGTTTGAAGATAGAAGAGGAAGAAAATATAGCAATTTACCTTTTACGGGTTGATCAAATAGTTAATCAGATTCAAGGTCTTGGAGAAAAGTTAGAAGAATCAATCATGGTATAAAAATCTTTGAGATCTCTACCATTGAGATATGATGTAAAAGTTTTGGCAATTGAAGAGATGAAGAATTTAGCCAAGCTAAAGATGGATGAGCTATATGGTATTATTACGCCATATGAGATGTGGACCAAACAAGAGAAACCCTCAAAGAGAGAAGCTACTTTCAAAACATCAAAGAAAGATAAGGCTAAGATTCAAGAATTAAGTGACAGTTCTAGTGATGATGAAGATGACAACAGAGCTCTATTCATTCACAAGCCAAAAAAGGGCACAAATAATAATCAAGTAAAATTACCTTTTAAATGTTTTAATTGTGAAAAGATTGGAAATTTTATAGATAAGTACCTAGATAAGGGTAATGGTGACAATGAATAAGGAAATTATACATACAAGAAGAATTTTAAACTAAAATTCAAGAAGGGATTTGAGAAGAAGATTTTGTATTCTAAATATCCTAGCTCAACTGAAGATAGTGGAGTCAGTGATTTAGAAGAAGAAGATATTTTATTCATGGCCATACATGAAGATGCCTTTGTAAGCAAAATTATAGATGATTAAGAAGAAGAAAAATATGAAGCCAAAGTGAATTTGGAAGGAAAATTTGTTTGTGCCTTAAAAGAGTTAAAATCTCTTGAGAAGAAGAATCAAATATTAAAGCTCTACATCAAGAAAAATGAAAAAAAGTTAAAGAAAACAATTGAAGATCTACAAGCACACTTTAAAGAATTCAAGAAGAATGAAAAAGATCTAACAACATTGTTGCAAAAAGTAAGTAAAAAATGTGAAAGGTTTTTTATTGAATTTGCTTCTTTAAAATTAGATCTTGAAGAAACAAATAAAGAAATAAATGATAGAGTATCCAATGATTCAAAATTTAAGAAAAGAACTAATATGCTAAATAAGATATTAAAAAGTCATAAATCAATGTCAGATAAGATAGGTATCAGATTTGAAAAAGAGAAATGAGAGGCCACTACTTTCATAGACAAGGTTAACACAGAAAAAAGAAAGAGCTATGTTAAAGCTCCTACAAAAGAGGAAATAGAAAGGGAATAAGTTAAGAATATAGAGGACATCTCAAATAAAGAAGGCTGGAAGGAATAAAGCTACAAAAGGCAATTAGGTCAGAGATACACAAACAGGTCCTATTTTTATGGTTACTATTTTTGTTGTAATAGATATGGTCATAAAAAAATATAATGTCAAAAAAGGGATAATAATTTCAAAAATAAGAAGGAAACTCATGTAGAAGCCACAAATCTTTTGCTCCTCTATCAAGATTTAATGAAGAGGCCATAATATGTTACAAGTGAAACAACTTTGGACACATAGCATGGTATTGTAGAAGCATGTTTGAGTCAGTCAAGAAGGATCAAAGTTTTAAGGTTCCATTCATCAAGAAGAGAGTTCAGATAGGTTCATGGAAGAAGAAACAACCTAAAAAATCTACGTTGGTATAGATAGCTTTGCATGCAAGAAATGAAGAAAATCCATGGTTCATTGATAGTGTATGTTCGAGGCACATGACAGGAGACAAGAGCAAGTTCATAACCTTGAAAAATATCAATGGTGGAATATTAAAATTTAGAGATAATACCACTGCCAAAATTACTAGAAAATTTACACTAAGTTTGGATAATGTTAGAACTAAAATTGAAAATGTTTTGTATGAAGAAGGTTTTAAGCATAGTCTTTTGAGTGTAAGTAAAATGTGTGATCAGGGACACACACTAAATTTTTATGCATAATTTTATGAAATTAGGAGAAAATATTTAGATATGTTGGTTGCAGATGCTCAAAGATCAAGAAATAATTTGTATATGTTATCAAACATCAAAGGTCAAAGATGTTGTTTGAGTCAGATTGAAGAAAGTTATGGCACAAGACAATTGGACACATCAATTTTGATAATATTTTAAATATCAGTAAGAATAAAGTAGTTAAAAATCTTCCAAAGATTATGAATTCATCCAACATGCTTTGTGAACCTTATCAACATGGGAAGTAGGCTAGAAAGTGGTTCAAAATAAAAGAATACTCGACCACTCAGATGTTAGAGCTTGTTCATAGTAATTTGTGTAGACCTATGAGAACTCAAAGTATTCAAGATGAGAAATATTTCATATTACGTATTGATGATTTTTCACGTATGACTTGGGTAATATTTTTAAAGAAAAAATTAGAAGCTTTCAGATATTTCAAAACATTAGTTGAGAATGAAA
The DNA here is from genome assembly GCA_037957365.1 of Torreya grandis. Classification (NCBI taxonomy): domain Eukaryota; kingdom Viridiplantae; phylum Streptophyta; class Pinopsida; order Cupressales; family Taxaceae; genus Torreya; species Torreya grandis. The sequence goes on along the minus strand of JARHVA010003381.1, from coordinate 1,613,328 downwards.
TTGATTTGAAGATTAAGTGCCTAAGGTTAAATTGAGGAGGAGAATTCATGTCAAATTAGTTTATTGAGTATTGTGAAGACCATGGAATGAAGAAACATTATTCAGTAGCCAAAACTCTACAATAAAATGGAGTAGTTAAATAGAGAAAAATAATAGTTTAAGACATAGTGATGACAATGCTAAATGAATCTAAGATATCAGATAAATATTAGAGAGAGGAAGTTGGTATAAATGTACATATCCAAAATAGATAATTATTGAGAGTTAATAGTGACAATAATACTTATGAGATATGGAATGACAAACCATCTATAGTTGATTATTTCAAAGTTTTTAGTAGCAGATGCTTTATAAAGAGAACAAATGAAAAATTTGGTAAGTTTGAATCCAGAGTAGATGAAGGTATATTTCTTGGTTATACTTTCAAAATTAAAACTTGTAAATGTCATAAAAAAAGAACCAAGAAGATAATTTAAAGTGTAAGTGTCAAGATAGAAGAAGATGGAACACAAAGAATCTATGATCCAATAGACATTTCTGAAATCATTAAAGAGGAAGGTTTTGAAGAATCAGATGAAGATGAGAAGGAAAAAAAGGACACCAAAACTCCATCCAAATATGTCCAAAGAAATCATAATGAAAGTGACATCATTAAGAACATAAATGAAATAATTCACACCAGAAGAATGATGGTAAGTGAATTTGAGCAATCTAATTTCTCTTTGTTATCCAAAATTCAGCCTAGAACTTTTTCAAAAGCTAGACATGATAAGCATTGGGTTAAGGCAATGGATGAAGAATTAAATCAAATAGAAAAGAATGATACTTGGGAATTAGTGCCTAGACCAAAAGATCACAATGTGATAGGAAAAAAATGGGTTTACAAAAATAAGTTGAATGAAAATGGAGAATTGACTAGGAATAAAGCAAGATTAGTATGTAAAGGATATGCTCAGATCGAGGGAATAGATTTTGAAGAAACTTTTGCACTAGTGGCAAGGATAGAGGCTATTAGAATTTTTCTTGCATATGCTGTGTTTAAAAATTTCAAAAGTGTTTTAGATGGATGTCAAATCTACTTTTCTAAATAGGAATCTAGAAGAAGAGGTCTACATTAAGTAGCCTAAGGGATTTAATATCTTAAATTTTGGTATCCATGTATGTGGATTGAAGAAAGTACTGTATGGATTGAAACAAGCTCCAAAATCTTAGCATGCAAGACTTGATAAGTACATGTAAGATCAAGGTTTCAAGAGAGGATTTGCTAATAGTAATCGCTACATCAAAATAGAAAGTAAGCATCAATTGATTGTTGTGGTATATGTTGATGACATCATTTTTGGAGGAAACATTGAAAAGATGACAAAATAATTTTTTGATAATATGCAAAAAGAATTTGAGATGTCTATGCTTGGAGAATTGTCATTTTTCTTAGGGTTGCAAATATTTCAGTCAGATAAAGGAATTTTCAAATATCAAAGCAAATATGCTAAGGAAATGTTGAAAAAATTTGATTTTGAGGATTATGCACAAGTTAGCACACCAATGAGTATACTAAATAAGGTGAGCAAGGATGAAGATTCACCTATTGTAGATCAATCTTTGTATAGCTCTATGATTGGTAGTTTTTTATATTTGACAGCATCAAGGCTAAAATCATGCATGCAATAGGTATGGTTGTAAGATATCATTCAGCTCCAAAAGATAGTCATGTTTAGTTGGTGAAGAGAATATTCAGATATATCAAGGTGACATTGGATTATGAATTATGGTATCCCATAGGTAGAGATTTCACTTTGGTTGCTTATACAAATTTAGATTGGGTAGGTTGATTGAATGATAGAAAGAGTACAAGTGGAGGAGCTTTTTTCCTTGGTGATAGCTTAATATCATGGCTAAGTAAAAAGCATAATTTAGTATCACTTTCTACAACTGAAGTAGAATATATTGTAGCAGTAGTATGTTATACTCAAGTGCTTTGGATGAAGAAAACTTTGGAAGATATCAAGGTAACATATGATAAACCTATTTTTATTTTTTGTGACAACACGTGCTATTAATATTTCAAAGAATCTAGTGATGTATTTAAGGACAAAACATATTCCCATTAGATATCACTTCTTGAGAGAGTAGGTTGTAGATCAATAGGTTATGATGGAATATATTAGTATTATAGAGTAGATTGTAGATATTTTCACAAAGGAACTACCAAAAGATACATTTGAGTATCTATAGGATAAGTTGGGAATAATTTCATTTACTTTCTGCCATTGAGGATCAGTATCAGTTGAGGGGGATCTAAGTGTTAGCTCCAGGATATGCCCTTTGCCATTGATGTCAAAGGGGGGTAAAAATAAAAATAGGTGTAGGAGTAGAAATAGGTGAAAAAATAGGTATTGGGAATAGGTATAGGTTGTTATAGTAAGGGGGAGTTACTATATGTTTTTTAGATGGTAGTATGTGTAGGTTGACATGTGCATTACAGGTTTTAGGATGTGGCAGTTTTAGTTTGAGGTTGCCATCAATGACAAAGGGGGAAATTGTTTGAAATATTATCATTGATGTCAAAGGTCTAGGATTGGTGATAAAGGCCCCATAGCATTTAATGGTGTTTTTAATATTCATATATTGGCTAATATATGTTAATATTTATTTAATATTAATAAATATATTTTAGTTGCATAAAAGTAAAAAGAGGGCCCATGGAGAAGTCAAGGAGTCATGGGGTAAAGACAAAAGAGGAATGGGGTGAATTTTTCTATGAAGAGTCATCTTAAGGAATTTGAAAGGTCACAAAGATAAAGACAAAAGAGGAAAGGATGTATTTGCTTATGAAGGGTCATCATGTGACTTTTCAAATGTAAGGATACGAAGGGTCATGCAAGTTTGGTGCCATTTTCCATGAGGATTGAAGGGTCACAAAGGGTGAATGCCAAAGGTCATTAGAAATCTATAAATAAAGGCTTGAGAATCCATTTGTAATATGCAAGAGAGTGCATGTTTTTGTAATTGTTTTATATAAGAAAAGAGGAGATACAAGCAAGATATATTATAGAGTTATATCATTTATTGAGTAAGCAACATTGAGATATAGTTGTGTTTTATACATAAGAGGGGTTGGTGCTCCTGTGGGTTGGTGCTCACAAATAGTTTTTATGTTGGTGCTCAACAAATAAGTTGGTGCTCTTATAAGTTGGTGCTTGTGAACTTTGTAATTTGAGTTGGTGTTCATTCATATACTTGAGATTGTTCTTCATGGTTTTTCCCACTTTGGGTTTCCACGTAAAAATCTGGTGTCTCTCTTTCTCTTATGTGGTGCATGTTATTGTTTTAGTTTTATTGCATATCTTGAATGTGTGATTAATTGGTTAAAGAAAATAAATCAGATTAAGTAAAATATATATAATATACTGATTCACCCCCCTCTCAGTATATTTTGTGCTTAACATTTTAGTCCTAAAAATTATCATAAAGTGTTAATGGCAACTGAATATGCATTTAAAAAATGTATAATAAAACATAGCCTAAGCTCAAATCTCACTATATATTAGGCAAACTTCAAGGAAAACATTTAAGAATCATAAGAACCAGGTCTACTTAGGGATTTACCACTATAATCAAATAGCAATTACACATCTAAATACAAATAAAAATAAAATGAAGCAGAACCTAAGATCTTTCAACTAACTAGCATAGCCACAAATCATAAACCCTGTGATTAAAGAATGTTATTCATAATTCAAAGACACTATTCAAATTCAAGACCTCTACTAACAATTGAGAGAAAAGCTATATTAGCAATTAACATATCAAAAATGGACAATCCTTGCAGAAATCCTTGATCTTATTAATTACTTTAAGTATATAAAATTTTCTCAAAAAACTCCCCCCTTTACAATGGTCATACATGCCTTTATAGGAAGACTAGGCAGTATACCGATTAGTCACAAAATACAGGTATACAAAGATAGGGACAACTATCCTTATAAGTTCTAAAATACAAGTGCTTTTTCAAATTGTGCTAACTTAGAGGTAAATATGCTAACAAACTAACATATGCCATTACAATGGGATATTCTACTTCAAAATGTTACAAAACTTTTATAAAATAGAATATGCTCAATTTGATGGTGGGGCCTCTAACTACCATTGTTGGAGGATGCTCATGGCTCTCTCATGTTTTTCATCAATTAAGTCTAGGTCCACAACAAGCTTTATGATCTATTCTTCCTCTTGATCTGTTAGGTCATCAAATTATTTATCATTTATATTCATGGCCGCTTTGATACTCTTGGCTTTATTTATTCTTTCCCCTATGTTGAGTATCATGCCCAATATTTTTTTTCACCCCCAGATCTACCTTGGCCTTTTCCTCTTATTTCCTAGGTTACCAAATTATCCTTATGCTTGAATTACTCATCACTAATGATCCCAAGGGCATTGGGTTATGCATTCTCTTTAAGCATGGTCCCAAGAAATTGTTTAATTCTTGTAATTAGTTCCTTGTCTTCTTTCAAGACCCTTTCCATTCCATTATGCCATGCACTCAAAATCTAAACCTTTTAAATCACAATTCCTAGAATTGTGCTCAAATGCCCAAAACTGATGGTTTTGAAGTTTGAGATCTGCTTTTTTGCTTGAATATTGAGGATTTGAGTTATGTTATCCTTAGCGGCCTGCCACTGGGTGACTAGACTCTTGGGTAGTTCACATTGTCCTTCTAATGCACCTTACCTTAATTTCATCATCTTAAGTGCCTTAAACATGTCCTAAAATGACTTGTCAAGCAACTTGATTATTGTATCTAGCACTGATAGAATTGCCTATTTTTCTAAGTTTTATTTCTCTCTTTCCAAGTTTTGGATCCTTTTCTTCATACCTTGGAATCCAGCTTTAGTTTTTGTTGAATGGGCTTCAATTAGACTTTCCACATCTTCCTCATGAACTGCAACCTCTCCAAGTTGTTGGCCACCTAATGGGGTTAGTCCTAAAAATGGTTCCTCTTTCTGAAAGATGGTTTTTTCTATCCCAACCATAGTTGTCCTAGTTGTTATTCTTTCCAACCCAGTTGTCTCAGGGTTGAAATGGATATTAGTGACTAGATCCTTGAATTGGAGAGGCTATGGGACCTCCACACTTGAGCTAATAGATGCTCTTAGAGCATCTATCTTCTTACCCTCTATCCTTTCAGTGACCACAATTCTTATTTCTTCTTTTTACTTCATTATAACCCTTATCCAAGGTTTCATATCATCTTGTATTCCCACATCAGTGACCCTTGTCATGGCCCAAGAATGAGAAAGAGAGGGGATATTTTTCAATTTCCCATAAATGAATCAATTAGGAATGACTGGTTCATGGATTGGAAACTTGTCACTGAATAGATTTACTTCACTAGTGGTATGAGTGAAAGTGAATCTCAATCTCTTCTTTGGTCCCATAGGGACCATTGCTATTTTTGCTTTTCTCTTCTCATGGGATGTTATTGGGACTAGATCTTTCCCTATGTCTTCCTTGGGATCATTTTACATATCAGAGTCATAGGCCTCTATAATTTCCTTGAGAGCACCCTTGATGGTTCTAAGGTTATCATGTCTACATGTTGAATTAGGAAAGGTGGCCTTTGTATTAGTGTTGAAGATAGAGGCCTCTCCCCAGGGCTTTCTTCTAGCTTGACTTCTCTAACCTTCTCTTTCCCTTTACCTTATTCATCTTGAAATTGCTCATCATATTATTGGGGTAGTGGCTACTCTATTTGAGGTGGCTCATGGGATACTCTAGATGGACCAAGTAGTAAATGGTATTTCAAAGGGTGGATTTACCATGTTTCCCTATATGGCTTGTTGTCTTTGACTAATTTTTGCTTGAGCTTAATGTTATGGCCTTAGATCCTAGCCAATACCTCTTCATAGTTATTATACCTAATATATATGGTGTTATGGACACTGAGTTAATGTGAATATTCTATCTCTAAGAGCTTTTTGTCTCTTAGATGGTCACTAACTACATTCCTTAGATCCGACATCTGGAGTTTATCTAGTTGGAAACCAAATGAATCTCTATGTATGGACATAACCTCCACCTGCTTTCAGTATTTTATTATGGTTTTCCAAATATTCAAGGGGAAGGGGTGGAGTAGGCCCTTCCTTTTCTCTTTTTAAGCCTTATCAATGTTATGGATGAGTTGGGAAGTAATTTCCTACTCTACAAGCTTATTTGGAACATACACTAGCAGTTTGTAAGTCTAAGTAATGATTCCTTCTATCTCGTTGATTGTGTAATCAGGATAATACTATACATCCCCTATCATTTCAATATATCTCTTGATTAGGGGGTGGATCCTAGGCATGGTAACACCTGTGATGGCCTCCACTATAGTAGGGTAAATGTAGTCATAAATAAACTACATGTGATTTCTATACTTGAAGATGTGTAACTTGGAATAGTAGTGTGAGATGGTTGTCTTTCCCTCTGTGGACCGATTCCTAATCCTAGGGATGTGGTTAAGGATAGAATGGAATCAATTAGGTATGACATCATAAATAATTGATTTGAGGTCTTTCTCTTGATGGCATTGAATTTTTTGGTTAGGAAAATATTGATTAAGTCTCCAATTAGAGGGATAAGTTTTTCCTCTATCATGAAGTATACAAATGGGACCTAGATATTATTTACATAAGTAATTAAGGGGAACCAAAGGCTCAGTTCAACAGGGTCATAATTACCTTAATGCCTTCTCTAAATTGCAAGATAGGGATTTTGCCATCAAAGCTTCTAAATATGTGAGGTCCTTGGTGTAGTTAGGGTCTAAGGATAGAGTCTAGGTCATGGTTACTAGTCTACTCCTTAACCTTAAAAAGCTCCATATGTGGAAGAGGGAGCTTGTATTACTTCTTGAAAGTAATAGGGAAAATGTAAGATACCCCTTTTGAGTTCCCTTACTTAATGATCCATTCATTGTCTATCCTATAATCAACAAATATGGGTACAAGGACATTAATATAATGTAATACCTCTGGTATTATCATGGCATGATGAAGGCCCACCATTTAGATAGTAATCAAGTCATTATATCACCTACTCATGGGGGAATTCCTCTATTTTTATTATGAAATGGGTTTCAACTCTTCTATCATGAAGAAGAGCTTTGACCAATTCCTAATCCTAGGGATGTTTAATTCTATGAGGTCTAATTATTTATCCTTGAATACCCAACATTCATTATCTATTATCAGATAGAGCTTAGTATCTTCCTTTAATTATTATTTTTATCTACCATGGTTTTTATTGCTTATTTGTTGATCAAGCTAGATTGTAGATGACCTTTTCCAAAGCTCTCTTGTGCTCAAAAACATAATTAAGTTATCCTTTGATTGAATAATAACAAATTGAATCCATTTGGGTTGCTTTTATGCAAGGTTTAGGGTTTTGTATGTTTAATGGCAAAAGATACCTAGGATTTAGCTTATGCATGTTCTAGATTTTATTTGGACCTTTTCTTTTATACCTTTATGTTTTTGAGCCCATAAGATCTCAAATTTTGTCTTTTTCTACTTATGTGGTGCTTATTTGGCACAATCTTGACCTTTTGTAACATTTTTCATAAATGTCATTCGAACACTAGCCATCGGTTTTTGAAAAATACCTCCTTCATTTCACATTATAAGATCAAAATCCTAGATTAGTCTGAGCCATTGATTATAATCTAGGCCCTTGGACATGATTGGGTTTCTCTATTGCAAACTCTATGATCATGACATTTGGCATTTTACATGCCTTTTTTGTGCTCCAAATCTTTTGGTCAGTCATTCATTGAATGAGTATTAACCATGTGGTGAGCTTATGGGCCTTTGAAAATTTTTTGGTGCCCTTTCACTATTGGATCAAATCTAATGATAAAGTGAAAACCATAGATCTACAAACAATGCCCAAATGTTAAGTCAGTTTATTATTAAAGTCATGATATAAGATTAAGTTCCTTAGGATAAGGTTTGTTTCATATTTATTAAGCATGAAATAAACCTTAGGATATAGAAAATATGCCTATGTTTCCTAATTTAAAATGAATGGGGAAGGGCATAAATAGTTTAGGCCACCACATATGAAAACCTTGGGTTAGCTTATACTCTGTGTGATAAAGGTTTCCCATTTTAACATAAGACTTAGCATAAACTCATAGTTTAATGTTCATGACAAAATGCCATGAGGAACCTTCTGTATGAATTTAGACTAAGTATTTAGATTATGATACAATTTCTATCTTTTTTAGGTTGAAGGCTCCCATTGTTGAACATCTTTTAAGCATTTCCTTTAGGTTATGAAGCCATTTCTAAGTTAAAATAGGATTTTGGAATGTCATTTAAACATTGATTAAGATATTTCATTAAGTTAAAATTTATTGTCTCATAGACATCAAATACACCTTCACAGGTGTCAATTGATGGTCGCATAGATGTCAAGTTTAAACTAGTGAAGTTTTAATTTTGTTGGGCTGGAAGTTGATGATTGCATGGATGTCAAGTTCATATTTTTAGACATTTAGATGATGGTCACATGAACATCAATTTTAATCTCATTAAAATATATAGTTCCAAATGCGAGGATGTCACTTGGCCTTTTCATGGGGCTTCCCAAGGTCTCGGTGTTAAGTTGCCCCATTGGATCAAATGCCATGATAAAGCGATAGCCATAGAATCTTTATCTAAGGGCTTGATATTGATTTGTGGTCATGTCAGGTGGGCCCCTTTCCTTTTAATCCTTGAATATGATGGTGTCACATGTCCATATTTTAGGCTTCTTACATCCTTTGGACTTTTCAATTATGATTCACTCCATTCGATTGGGTCCTAGTGAGTAAGCAAAGATCATCAAATCATAAAAGATGTATGTTATTTTAAGCTAAAGTTTAGTTTATCCTCACATTAAAGGATAAAATCATATGATAAAGTGATAACTATAGGATACTATAAATCATAAGGAAGTTAATGTTAGGACTGTGGAAATAATAAAAACTTAGGCTTAAAGTGATAAGACTAATGTCGTGATTGTATTAATGAATACATCGAGGCCTTAGTATTAAAGTCTTAGGCTAAGTTGGGTAATATAAAATGATCCTACATGAAAACATTTAGTTAGGCCATAATTAAATTTAGACAAGGGGGAAATAATTAAGGGGATCAAGTTTCTTAGTGAATTTGTGTTTAAAAAAACATGACTAAACCTAGAATATGTGCTTTATACTTAAGTCTATAAAGAATTTTAAAATGGATCCCACTAATTTGGTTCTCTCCTTTATTCAAATTTTAATTGGGGGTTTATCATGGTTTTGGAGTAAATATTTTTTAGGGATATACGCCATGGAACCTGTAACTAACAATCACATGAACTTCATTAGCAATGTTAGTCTATATTAAAGTAGATTAAAACTACATAAACCTATCTCTTAATAAAGTGGATGATCTTCAAACTCTATAAAACACTCTGACATGTTGAAATGTCCATGTTTTATTATGTGGGATTCTCAAGGGTCCCAATTCAAAAAATGGGGTATGTTGGTCCCAAAAAATGGTGACTCATGGTGGAAACATATCAATATGTTAGAACCTGGAGACTCTGATCAAACAAATGATTAGGTTATCCACTTTATTTGACCAATATCATCATCCAGACCAGTCATATTTGAAACAAGCCTTGCACTTGTGGTTTTAAGGTAAAATTCCAAGACATATCCAAACAGTGTGTGTGATTTGATTCCACTTACTATTTTCCATGGGATTTAAAAAAAAACTTCTAGGTTTCATGTCCTTAACCACTTATACTAATTTATAGTATGCTAAAATGTTCATCATAAACCACACTTTTAACTTAGGGAAGGAATGGGCATTGATTAGTTGCTAGCCAAGCATCCATATCCCTGATAGAGATGCCTTTGGCTCCACTCATGGTCGTGCTCCACTACTAGCCATGCATCCATAGCCCTAATGGAGATAACCAAAATCACCTATATATGAGATCTTCTATTTTTGCATTGTATCCTTATTTTTGTATTTTATTATATCTTTAGGATTTTAGTAAGGTTGGGAGCTAGGATAGTTAGGTTTTAGGATTTGTTTAAGTAATTGATCTTTGGAAAATCACCTATGGCTGTAACTCTTATCCTAGGTAAGGATGTTAATTAAGTGCTAGTTTTAGGTATACCCTGATAGTTTGAGTCTTCATCCCATAGGTAAAAGTCCTATTAAAACTATTTTAAGGTTAATATAATGGTTAGGGTTTAATGAAATGATTGGTATTTCCATTAGTCTTTATCAATTTCTCTAATATATAACATCATGCTTTATATTTCAGAACCATGGTTACTCAATGCATGGGGTTCATACCTTCATTTCTGAATTGGGGGGGGGGGGGGTATGTTTTCAAGCAAAATTCATAACTTTTGAGCTCAATATTGTCCCTAGGGACTTATTTGAATCAAAGAACCAAGCAACATGAAAAAAACACATGACAGAAAGAAAGGCAACTAAGGAAAAAAAATAAACATGTACATGCCTACACACAAACAAAGAAGGAAAAGTAAAGAACATGAAAATAAATTAACTAACCTACATACACTAATATAACCATCTTAACTTTTTACTCGATGAAGACCCTAGGGATAGAAGTAGAGAAATAGTGTTTGAGGTATTGCCCATTAGTTACTAATGTAAACTCTGCTCCTTATAAGTATTTAAGCTTGAAGCTGTTGTTTCCAAATGTTTCTACAATTTGGTATGGGCCAATCCATAAAGGTGTGAATTTACCATGTTTACCCTTTGGTTTAGATGTTTTATCCTAGAGGAGAATTAGGAATCCTTGTCTAAACACCTTAATTTTTTACCTTTTATCAAACCATCTCTTGACCATGGTTTGATGCTTGTTAAAATCTACGAAGACTTTCTCCCTTGCATCTTCTATTTAAATTATGTCTAGAAATCTAGAATTGGCTAGTTCTTGGCTCTCCTCCATATATTATTATATAATTATGTATGTAGGCAACTTGAGAGTGATTTGAAAGATGGGTTCTTATCCATACACCATTTTAAATGGTGAGACTCTTAAGGCTTTCTTGATTCTTATCCTATTAACCCAAAGTGTAGATTTAAGGAGCTTGTGCTAAGTCTTGTGATTATCTTTAGAAGACTTCTTGATTGATTTAATTAGGTTCTTATTTTTTGACTCAGAGACTCCATTCCCTTAAGGATAATTATTGGATGCAAACTTGAGAGTGATACCATTATCATAAGCCCAAAGTGCAAATTTAAGGAGCTTATGCCAAGTCTTGGGCTTGTCTTTGACAGACTTATTGATTAGTTTCATTAAGTTATTATTTTTTGACTCAAATACTCTATTCCCTTAGGGATAATAATTAGATGAAAATATAAGAGTGATTCCATTATAATAATCCCATTCATTCATCTCTATGGATGTGAAGATAGACCCATTGTCACGTAGTATAGATATTGGAGTCCCAAACCTGGTACAAATGTTTTCTTCTAAGAAGTTGATCACTTCCTCAATTTTGCATTATTTAGTGGCTATAGCTTCAGTCCACCTTATAAAATAATCTATGGTAGTAAGGAAATATTTTTGACCTTTGAATGAGTTATGGTTTATTATTCCAATAAATTCCAACCCCTATTCAGTAAAAGGTTTGTCAATCAAGACTGGTTGTGGAGGCATTACTGCCTTAGGCTCCTTATTGTTAAATATTTGACATGAGTGGAATTATCTCACATGTTTATGGGCATGTTTGAAAATAGTTGGCCAATAATATCTATCTCTAAGAATCTTATGAGTCATGGTCTTCCTAGATGGATGTCCACTACCCAGCCTTTCATGAAAAGTATTCATGATTTGGGTGGCTTCTTCTTGAGAGACACACCTTAGGTAGACACCTTCAAAATTACTCATATATAAGACCCTATTATTGATCAAGTAGTTGACTACCTTTAACCTTAGGGGCCTCTTTTTCTCCTTGGATAGACCTATAGGACAAGTACCATTTATTAGTAGATGTATGATTTGATCATACCACTCACTAGATTGAAAGTTTTGTTGATCCACTTGCATAAAATTAACCTAGGGTTAGTATTAACAATCATCTAAATCAAACCTTGGTACCTTACCAATTTTTTGTTTTTATTTCTAGGTCATATTCCTACAATATTGGCATCCACTTACCTCTACATTCCCCTAATTCAATGTGACTTAACATAATTTTAGTGGTAGGGTCAGGTAAGATATCATGCACCTTATTTTTAAGGATGTAATGCCTAAATTTCTTAATTGCCTTGACTAATGCATATGTGTGTTTCTCAATCAATGAGTAATGTAAATTAACATTCTTGAAATTAGTGATCATGAAAGATATTAGGTGGTCACACCCTTCAATTTTTTTAGTTAACACTTCATCCATAGTGTGATTAGATGTAAAGGAATAAAGATAGAAGTCCACTAAAAAAATTAGGACTTATGAGGACTGGAGCTTGACATATGGTCTTCTTGATATAATTAAATGGCTTTCTAGAATCTTTATTCCATGTGACCTTGGCATCCTTCTTTAGCATGCCATTTAGTGGTTTGACTATTTTTGCAAAATCAGAAATAAACTTTCTTACAAAATTAAGTTTACCAAAGAATGACTTTAACTCTTTTTTACTATTTGGAGGCTCTATTATAGATATGGCTTCCACCCTTTCAGGGTCTATAGAGATCCCATCTTTGGTTATAACATGACCTAATAACTTTCCTTCAGTTACACAAAATATACTCTTCTTAGGGTTCAAGGAAATGCCATACCTTCTACACCTATCAAAATCTTGTTGTAAATGTATAAAGTGATCTTCCCTATTTGTATAAAAAACTATTAGATCATCCATATAAATAATGATGCATTTACCTATCAGGCCTTAAAAGGAATGATCCATATATCTTTGGAAGGTGGATCCTACATTGATGATCCCAAAGGGCATTCTCTTGTAAGTGAAGGTTCCCCACTTTGTGGTGAAAGCTATCTTCATCATGTCTTCCTTATTAACCAATACTTGGTTGTAACCTAAAAATATATCAGGAAAGGACATCATAGCTGATCTTGAAACAACTTGAATTACTTGGTCTAGGGAAGGAAGGGGGTATTTCTCCTTATTTGATGATTTTTTCAAATTTTTGAAGTCTATACAAAGTCTAATCTCACCATTATTCTTCCTGACTGGCACCAAATTAGCCACCAAAGTAGATTTCTTGATGGGGAAGACTATCCTAACGTCTAAAAGTCTCTTAACCTATTTAAAGATCATTGGTTCTAATATAGGGTTTACAAGCCTTTGTTTTTACTTGAATGGTTTGTAAATATCTTTAAGGGGTATGGTATGTGTGATGACCCTTGGATCAAAGATCTTGAAGTCATCATAGGACCATGCTATGACATCTCTATATCAGGCAAGGAGTTCCTTAGCTTTCTTGTTCTTAATGTTTGTATAGGCCTTCCCAACATTTAGTAGTTGGCACTAATTATGAAGGCCTAGATCAATATTATTATAGTCCTTCTCATTTACCTTAGAAATATTAGAAGTATCAACAAGTTTGTCTTGATAAAAAAGTATTTATAAAGCAATCATCCCCTTGGGAATTTTGTTGTCATTCAACTAAATGACCTTGCTATCAAATTTATCTTCCCTAGATGTATCTTTATTAGCCTCATCAACAATGTGAGCATCAAATAACCCAAAATTGGTTATGAAATCCAATATATATTAATAATCATTGATGATTTGAAATTTATTAATATTGTCTGGCACTAAAGGACAAGGGATCATCTCAATGCTAAAATTTGTAGAATCTTGGTTGGGCATGAGGTTGGTGGTAGCAGATGCCAACCCATCAGTAGCTTGGTTTTCTTCCCTTGGGATGGAAATGATGTTGAAGGCATTGAAGGATTATATCAAGGTCCCATACCCTTAAATTATATATTTTTAATTATGATATTTTACATTGGTATTTGCTTCTTACCTAGTTGACCACTAATTCTGAATCCCCATAAACTAGTGGTTCCTCAACCTTATTTTTTATGGCAAACTATAAACCTAGGACAAGTGATTTATACTCAGAAAGATTATTAGTAAAAGGGAATTGGATCTTGTAGGAAGAATGATACTTTTTATTAGTGGGATCAGTCAAGACAACACCAACCCCTAATCTAACACTACACTTAGCACCATCAAAATGTAATTTCCACAATCTAGGGATAACCTAAGCATTATTGGGATCACATATCTTATCATCCTCCAAGGTGAAGACCCCTAAGTCTGAGTCAACTATGTTGACCCTCTCATTAATAGCATTATACTTAGTTATTATATACTTTATTCTTGGTTCTCTCTCAACTATGATTTTATTAGGGACCTCTTCCAAGGTAGCCACAAATATGAGTAGACTGTAAACATGTCACCATTCAAAGCCTTGGTCCATTCTTTGTTTATTAATATTTCATAAACATCAAGTATTTCAACCACTTGAATATCGATGAGTTTTTTTATCCTAGGCTTATAAGCCAATTTCATATGAACATTTAATAATTCTCCTAAAACCTTAACTCTAGATTTGTCTAATTGGGTGACAACCCTATCATAATTTATAGGTGTTAAACTAAGTTTCTTACATATAATTGTAAGCATGATATTGGTATATGTTCTTAAATATAATAATAAATTATGAAAGTTCTTAACAAACATCTTGATAATGAGCAATAAAGGAGGAGACTCAGCTTTGGCTTTATACACAGTCATGTTGGCATGATCAGTCTTGGGTGGATTATTATTCTTCTTTGACAAGGATTCCGATAAGAGGTCCATCTACTTTGTAATTTGTGTGAGTTCATGTAATGTGATATTATCCTTTATCTTTTGTATGTACTCAACTAAAATTACAAATTACCTCATTATTCCTTACAAAGTATGTACTCAACTATAATTTGTGTGAGTTCATTATCTTTTGTGTTGACAAGGAAAATTATTTGGAGGCATTGAGGTAGTCAAAGGTTGCATTTTATCTCTATTACTTAAGGGATAAGTCTTCTTAAATAACTATTTAAAGGCCTATACTTCTTCATGGATCTCACCAATCTCATTTTCCTCTTGAAAGGGAATGTCAAAGGTGTCCACCATGAAGCCCTGCTCAAATGGCTTATATCTAGAGGATCTTACACCACTTTCTATATTAGGGATACTTCAAATGTATCCAAATCCTCTTGAAAAGCATCAAAGGATTTGAAAAATTCTATACAATCAATTTCCCCATGCTTAGTTATGTAATGTACCCTACAATAGTTAAGCAATGTAATATCAGTAAGATTGATGTCCATATTCATGTTACTAGAATATAGTTCATTAGCCTTGTTATTGTGAAAAATATCATTTTGAAATCTATTATTTGGCCTATTAAACCTTTGAAATGAGAAATTCCTGCCAGAGTGCTCTCTAATATTGCCTACTTATTTCTACAATTGAAGGAAATTAGTTCTTAATTTTTGAATGATTTTCAAGATAGACTCATTATCAATTTTTGGAATTTTAGAATTATTCACCTAATTGTTGTTAACACCTCCAATTGGTATAAAAGATCATTGATCACTTGCATTAAATCCATTAGTAGGATGACTCAAGAATCCTAGATGTTGATTTGGGGCTGCATGACTTAAGGGCAACTAATTTAATTTTGGAAGTTGGTTTAAGGCTGAGAGATTCTGGTTATTGTTAGGGAACAAGTTCATCACAGGCATATGTAGGTTTACATTTTGGACTAATTAAGCCATTTTCCCCTATGGATATATTTGATCATTAATGGCCATTGATTTAAAGTAGGCCTAGGCCAATGAAGCTATAGCTAGGATGGATATTTTTAAGAATATAGAGGTCATAGAATAAACATATTTATAGATATCTAAAGATATAACATCATTAGGATTATAAGGTTTTATGATTCTTCTATACATATTTTGAAATCTAGCATTAAATGATCTAATAGGCTCACTAGAATCCCTTATAATAGTGGTGAATTGATGGTAAATAAAACAAGGATTGATAATCTTACCAAATTGATCAATGAACACATTATTGAAATCATTATAACTTGTAATGTAATTATCAAGCAAGTTTATAAACCATTTGTAATATGCATCTTTAAAATTAAAAGGAAATAGCCTATATGTTACATCCTCATGTATGACATTAAGCAGCCTTAAGGTAGATTTCAAAGACTTTATATGTTCTTCAGTGGTTATTATTTTAGTTGGACTAAATGTAGGCAGATATTTATCTAGATTCCTTGGGAGATCATGAACTACCCCTGGTATATTAATCAAATAATCCCCCCAACATGAAATACCTAAATAAAGGTTGAAGGTACATGTACCTTGAAGAGCTAAAGGTGGAAGAGACTTGGATCTTTTGCATCTACCTTTATCATGTCTGGCTCTCCTGTGTACCCCAAGTTCAAGTAAAGGCTATCTGATTAATGAGTGTGATCTTGGGAAATTCTAGCTTAAAATTCAAAAATCCTATCTAAAATATGATGTTTCAAGTTAAATTTTACAAAGAACAAGCATTAGACCTACACATTGAGCTTATTTTATAAAGGTGGTATAATAATTTTTAAAAGGACATTGATCTTTGATTGAGTTAGCTCAAAGGTGTACCTAACTATGTAAATATGGTCTATCTTGCAAGTCTAAGACTAAAAAAACTCAAATCTATGAAAGATATGCCCACCTTTGATCAAAATGAACTATTCTAACCTCAGATACTATGGATTTTCAAGTTTGAAGATAAATTTACTAGAAACAAGCACCAATTCTCAAAGAACTTTAAAGTAAATACAAATGGGTGATATAAAAAACAAAAATTAATTATCTTTATACTTTTAAGCAAATAATTCACTCAAAATCATGAAGATATACTAATCTTTAGGTGAAACAAGACTAAGATCTGTAAGGATTCAAAGAATTATGGCCCTCCTTCTAACTCCAGTGGGAGATATCCTGTTGATGCTTCTAAATGTACCATAATTACCCTTAGTGTTTAGAGAACACTTCTCATTTTAGAATTTAGAAAATTTAGAGCATGAGTTGTAAGTTTTGACAATTTGGTTGCCTAGGGTGAAACATCAATAGAGTAAGATAACTATTCCATAATATTTATAAAATTTGGTGGTTGGGAGCCACCTTGGCCAATTCTTTATGAATATTTATTAATAGTTAGTGAGTTATGTTCCTAATTTAAGTTATAGACTAATATAAATGGATATTTATAATGTGGCTAAAACTAAAGTGGTCATGGTGTAAAAAAGGAGAAAAGAGAAGGTTAGGGAAGAAAATAAATGAGTGATTGCCAATTTTAGTCCTAAACATTATGACAAAGTGTTAATGGAAATTGAATACGCATTTAAAAAATATATAATGCAACATAGCCTAAGCTCAAGTCTCAATATATATCAAGCAAACTTCAAGGAAAACATTTAAGAATCGCAAGTAATAATTAGGTATACTTTAGGGATTTACCACTATAATCAAATAGTAATTGCACATATAAATATAGAGTAAAATGAAATGAAGCAAAACCTAAGATCTTTCAACTAATCTAGCATAGGCACAAATTAGAAACCCTATGATTAAAGAATACTATTTAGAATTCAAAGACACTATTCAAATTCAAGACCTCTGTTAACAATTGAGAGAAAAGCTATATTATCAATTAACGTATCAAAAATGGACAATCCTTGATTAATTACTTGATCTTATTAATTTCTTCAATTATATTAAATTTCCTCAAAAAAATCCTTCCCTTTATAATGGTCATACATGAATTTATAGGAAAACTAGGTAGTATACTGGTTAGTCACAATATACAAGTATACAAAGATAGGGATAGTTTTCCTTATAAGTTCTAAATGATAAGTGATTTTCTAATTATAATGACGTAGAGGCAAATATGCTAATAAACTAGCATATGCTATTACAATGGATATTCTACTTCAAAATGTTATGAAACTTTTACAAAATAAAATATGTTCAATTTGATGATGGGGCCTCTAGCTACCACTACTAGAGGATGCTCATGGTTCTCTCATGTTGTTCATCTTAAGTCTAGGTCCATTGCAAACTTCATGATTTTTTCTTCCTCTTAAACCACCAAGTCATCAAATTATTTATCATTTTTGTACATGGCCTCTTTGATACTCCTAGATTCTTTTATTCGTCCCCCTATGTTGAGTATCACGTCCAAGATTTTGTTGTTTTCACCCCCAGATTTGCCTTGGCCTTTTCCTCTTATTTCTTAGGTTACCAAAGTAGCCCTATGCTTGAATTAGTCATCACTAATGATCCCAAGGGCATTGGGTTATGTAGGATCTATAATCATGCTCCAAAGAAGTTGTTCAATTCTTTAAATTAGTTCCTTATCTTATTTTAGGACCCTTTCCATACCATTATGCCATACACTCAAACTCTAAACCATTTCAATCATAATTCCTAGAATTATGCTCAAATGCCCCAAACTGATGGTCTTGAAGTTTGGTATCTACTTATTTGCTTAAATATTAAGTATTTGAGCTATTTTATCCTTAGAGGCCTACCACTGGGTGACTAGACTCTTGGCTAGTTCACATTGTCCTTCTAATGCACCTTACCTTAATTTCATCAACTTAAGTGCCTCAAACATGTCATAAAATGACTTGTAAAGAAACTTGATTATTATATCTAGAACTAATAAAATTGCCTATTTTTCCAAGTTTTATTTCTCTTTCCAAGTTCTATATCCTTTGCTTTATACATTGGACTCTAGCTTTAGCTTGTGCTAAATGGGCTTCATTTAGACTTTCCACATCTTTTTCATGAACTGTAGCCTCTCCAAGCTACTGGCCACCCACTAGGGTTAGTACTACAAATGGTTCCACTTTTTGAAAGGTGAATTATTATATCCCAACCATAACTATCCTATTTTTTATTATTTCCAACCTAGCTATCTTAGTTTGAAATGGATAATAGTGACTGGTTCCTTAAATTGGGGAGTCTTTGGGACTTCGACACTTGAGCTAGTAGATTCTCCCATAACATCTATATTTTTCCCCTATAGCCTTTTAGTGACCAAAATTATTTTTTATTCTTACTCCTTCATTATATCCCTTATCCAAGGTTTCATATCATCTTGTATTCCCACATTAGTGACCCTTGTCATGGCCCAAGAATGAGAAAGAGAAGGGATCTTTTTCAATTTCCCATAAATGAACCAATCAAGAATGATTGATCTATGGATTGGGAACTCATCACTAAATATATTTAATTCACTAGTGGGATAAGTGAAATAATCTCAGTCTCTTCTTTGGTCCCATAGGGACCAATTCTAGTTCTACTTTTCTCTTCTCATGGGATACTATTGGGACCAGCTTTTTCCCTGTCTTCCTTGGGATCCTTTTCCCTATCAGAGTCATAGGCCTCTATAATTTCCTTAAGATCACCCTCTAGTGTCTCTTCTAATTCTAAGGTTATCATGTCTACATGTTGAATTGGGGAAGGTGGTCTTCGGAGTAGTGATAAAGATGGAGGCCCCTCCCCAAGTATTTCTTCTAGCTTAACTTCCTTCTCTTTCCCTTTGCCTTGTTCATCCTAAACTCACTCATCCTATTGTTGGGGTAGTGTCTACTCTATCTGAGGTGGATCATGGGATATTCTAGATGACCCAAGTAGTAAATGGTATTTCAAAGGGTGCATTTACCATGTTTTCCTAGATGGCTTATTGTCCTTGACCAATCTATGCTCAAGCTTAATGTTATGGCCTTGGATCCTAGCCAATACCTCTTCATAGTTCTTATCCCTAATATATATGTTGTCATGAACACTGAGTTGATGTGCATATTCTATATTTGAGAGATTCTTTCCCCTTAGATGGTCACCAACTACATTCTTTAGATCTCACATCTAAAGTTCATCCAGTTAAAAGCCAAATGAATCTATGTGTGTGGACATAAGTTCCACCTGCTTCTAGTCTTTTATTATGTTTTTCCCAATATTCAAGGGGAAGGGGTGGATTATTTCCTTCATTTTCTCTTTGTGATTATTATCAATATAATGGATTATCTCAAAATAAATTTCTTACTTTTCAAAATTATTTAGAACATACACTGGTAGTTTGTAAGGTTGAGGCATGATCCCTTTTATCTTGATGACTATGCAATTAAGATAATACCATATGTCCCATACCATTTCAACATGTCTCTTGATGAGAGGGTGCATCATAGGCATGGGAACACCTATGAAGGCATCCACTATAGCAAGGTAAATGTAGTCAAAAATAAACTACATGTGATTCATGTACTTGAAGATGTACAACTTGAAATAATAGTGTGAGATGCTTATCTTTCCCTCTATGGACCAATTCCTAATCTCAATGATCTGGTTGAGGATATAAGGGTGTCAAGTAGGTATGACATCATAAATAATTTATTTGAGGTATTTCTATTGATGGCATTGAATTATCTGGTTAGGAAAATATTAATAAGTATCCAATTAGGGGGGTAAGTTTTTCCTATATCATGAAGTGTAAATATGGGACCCAGATCTTATTCACATAAGTAGTTGAAGGGGTATCGAAGGCTTAGTTAAAAATGGTCATAATTACCCTAATTCCTTCTCTAAATTATAGGATAGGGATTTTTCCATCAAGGCTTCTAAAGATTTGACGTCCTTGGTGTAGCTAAGGTCTAAGGACAGAGTCCAAGTCATGGTTACTGGTCCACTCCTTGACCTTGGAAAGCTCCACATGTGGAAGAGGTATCTTGTAGTACTTCTCAAAACTAATAGGGGAAATTTAAGCTACCCCCTTTGATTTTCCTTCCCTAATGATCCATTCATGATCTATTATGTAATCAATAAATAAGGGTGCAAGGATGTTAATAAAATGCAATACCTCTAGTTTTGTTGTGGCATGATGAAAGCTTACCATTTAGCTAGTAAACAGGTTATGGAATCACTTTATCATGGTGGAATTCCTCTATTATTCCTATGAAATGGGTTACAACTCTTCTATCATGAAGAAGAGCATGAACTAATTCCTAATCCCAATGATGTTCAATGTTGTGAGGTCTAATTCTATATCCTTGAATACTTGACCTTCACCATCTATTGTCAAATAAATCTTGATATCTTCCTTAAATTACTATTTTCTAGCTGTCATGGTCTTTATTTATTACTAATTTATCAAGATATATTGTAGATGACCTTTGTGAAAGATCTCTTATACTTAAAAACATAATTAAGTTATCCTTTGATCAAATTGTAACCAATTGAAACTGTTTGGGTTGATTTTATGTAGGGTTTAGTTTTTTGGAGATTTAATGATGGAATATACCTAAGATTCATCTTATACATGTTTTAGAATTGATTTGTACATTTTCCTTTATACCTTTGTGTTTTTAAGCCCATGATATCTCAAATTTTGTCTTTTTTTACTTGTGTGGTACTTATGTGGCATTGGTCTTGACCTTTTGTGGCATTTTTCATAAATGTCATTTGAACACTAGCCATTGGTATTTAAAAAATACCTCTTTCATTTTTCACCATAGGATCAAAATCCCATATTATAACAAGCCATTTATTATAATATGGGCCCTTGGACATGATTGGGTTTCTCTGTTGTAAACTCTGTGATCATAACATTTGGCATTTTACATGCCTTTTTTGTGTTCCAAATCTTTTGGTTAGTCATTCATCAAATGAGTATCATCCATGTGGTGGGATTAATGGCCTTTGAAAATTAATTGGTGCATTTTTACCATTGGATCAAATCTAGTGATAAAGTGACAACCTTAGATCTACAAACAATGCTCAAAAGTTAAGTCAATTTATTATTAAAGTCATGATCTAGGCTTAAGTTCCTTAGGCTAAGGTTTGTTTCATGTTTATTAAGCATGAAATAAACCTTAGGTTAAGGAACATATGCCTACATTTCCCAATTTATAATTAATGGGGAAGGGCCTAAATAGTTTAGGCCAGCACATATGGAAACTTTTGGTTAGCTTATACTTTGTGTGACAAAGGTTTCCCCTTTTAACATAAGACTCAATATAAGCTCATAGTTTAAGATTCATGACAAAATACCATGAGGAACCTTCCATATGAATTTAGACTAATTATTTATATTATGATACCATTTATATATTTTATAGGTTGAACGATTCCATTGTTGAACATATTCAAGCATTTCCTTTAGATTATGAAGCCATTTCCTAGTTAAAATAGGATTTTGGAATGCAATTTAAACATTGAGATGACAATCACATGAATGTAAATTTTAAGTTCTTTAAAATCTTTAGTGCCAAATGTGAAGATGCCATTTTACCTTTCCACATGGTTTCCTAGGGTCTCAGTGTTAATTCACCCCATTGTATCAAATGCCACAATAAAGTGATAGTTGTAGGATCTTGATCTGGGGACTTGCTATTAATTAATAGTCATGCCATGTGGGCCCTTTTCCTTTTAATCCTCAAATGAGATGGTGCTACATGTCCATCTTTTGGGGTTATTACATCCTTTTAACTTTTCAAATATGCTTCACTCCATTTGATTAGATCCTAGTGATTAGGATTGGATCATTGGATCACCAAAGATGTATGTTGTTTTAAGCTTAATTTTGGGTTATCTTCACGTCATAGGATCAAATATTTTGATAAAGTGACAACCATATGATCCTACAAAGCATGAGGAAGTTAATGTTAAGACCATAGAGATAATAAAAACTTAGTCTTAAGGTGATAATACTAAGGTCATGATTTTATTAATGAATATGTCAAGGCCTTAGTATTAAAGTTTTAGGCTAAGTTGGGTAATATAAAAGGACCCTGCACGATGATATTTAGTTAGGTCATAAGGAAATTTAGAAAAAGGGGAAATAATGAAAGGGATCAAGTTTCTTGGTGAAGTCATGTTAAAATAAACATGACTAAACCTAGAATATGTTATTTATACTTAAGTCTATAATGAGTTTTAAAATGGTTCCCACCAATTTGGTTCTTGCCTTTATTCAAATTTGAACTGAGGGTTTGCTAGGGTTTTGGAGTACAGAATTCTTAAAGATATATGCCATGGAACTTGTAACTAACATTCAAATGAACTTAATTAGTAATTTTATTCTAGATTAAATTAGATCAAAACCACATAATCCTATCTCTTAAAAAATTGGATGATCTTCAAACTCTATAAAAGACTCTGACATGCTAAAATGTCCATGTTTTATTTTGAGGGCTTCTCAAGGCCCCCAATTCAAAAAAATGGGCTATGTTGGTCCCAACACCTCCCAAACAAATTTAATGGCATTATAATGTATATGAGGATGTTATTGTTCCTAAAAAGTGGGTTTAAGCAAAATAAAGCATAAAAATGATCAAATTGATCTTAAGACCCACCTTGAACCTCACAATCTCAGGTAGTCATCTCAAGTTGCACATTCAAGTTATCATATCTCTCAATGCAGAGTGAATCAAGGAAGATGATTTGAGGGTAATTTAGGCACCCATATGAATTCAAGACACATAAATTATAGATTTGGTTTTAGGGGCCCACCTTTATGAATCATTATTAAGGATATAAACATATTCAGAAGGCTTATAAGGAATTCAAGGTCCACCATCTTCTATTCGTATCTTCA
The DNA here is from genome assembly GCA_037957365.1 of Torreya grandis. Taxonomy (NCBI): domain Eukaryota; kingdom Viridiplantae; phylum Streptophyta; class Pinopsida; order Cupressales; family Taxaceae; genus Torreya; species Torreya grandis. Next base: position 1,589,599 of record JARHVA010003381.1, on the reverse strand, counting down.
TACACAAGTTGCATGGGAACCAAATATTTTAAAGATTTTTAGGGGAGTATGTAGAATAAACATACATGACCATAAGTTTGGGATTGAAGGTCTGATCTTTATGAAACATCATTAAGATGGTAGACCTCTGAAACCCTGCTTAAACCCTAAGATAAACCTGACTTGGAAAAACTTGAGATTTTGTCAACCAAAAACTATTAAATGACCTAATAAACACTTGAAACATATATTCCACTTAGAGAAGATACCACCCATGGTACTTAGTTGTATAGACACTGTATGGATTTGTCATAAAATGGCACTTTTTTAAGAAATTGGGTAGAAATCAAGGTACAGAGCTTGTTGAGGGGTTACCAATCATTATAAGATGTGGTTTAGGAATTTTTTCATATTCTAAAATCCTAATATGTCCAAAAATATTATTTTAATTTCCTCTGTATGTCTCCTCTAAATAGCCATTTTATAGATGCTCAAGAGAAGTTGCCTAGTCAACCAAGTTTAGCAAGGTTGTAGGTGTATTTTTCTTAGAAAGGCCTATGTCATTATACATGATGTTGTTTCAGACCTAAAAATAATTTATTAATATGATCTTAAAGTCTTATATAGGCTTTTATGGCCACCAATTACAAACAACCAAGTAACTAGGCCTAGTAGACCTACTTGATCAACTAAGATGGATAGAGTTAGCATAGCAAGGATATTAGAGGAGTTAATGTAGATTAATTACCCATATAACTAATGATTAAGGTAAGATCATATAACTTATTAAATCTATTATGGAAGAATAGGATAGTTACCAAGCTTGGTCAACATGCACAAAAGGAAAATAGGTTATTATATGCTTTCTAGTGGCCTGATTGGACCTCTTTAATGTCTTTTAAATATCATAATAAGGAGATAATTGAAAAAATAAGGGTGTATAAATGATTTTAAATAGGTTAAATAGGTAATTTTTAGCCTCCATCATTGCACATTAATGCTTAAGGGCCCATTGAAGACCCCAATCAAGGAAGTAATGGATGGAGGGAGATATCAGAGGACTATTATAGCCAATGTAACTAATGTGTGAGTGGACCATGGTCATTTATGACCTATAGTATGCACCTTCATGCTATTTTTTCCATCTCTTTATTTTCTCATTCTGTTATTTATTAAGGCCTTAAGGCCTTTATTTGTATCCCTCACTTGGATATGAGGAAACTCTACCTAAATTATAATTTGTAAACCTATTAAACTAATGAATAAACTATTATAACTTCCTCATGATTCATTTATAGTGTGTATATTATTATTTTTATGTGTATAACTAGTATAAATCTTCCCTTATCATGTCCTTGCCACACCTATATGATGATAATTTATCTTATTTAGGCTATATGAAGTGTCAAAGGTTGGTGATCATGTTTAGAGTGTAACTTGGTTGGAAGTGCCTCAAGATAGACCTCCCACCCATCACCTCGAAGTTGGATCCATTCATCATGGCCTTCATGTAAAATACTATTACATATGATATTTTTATATGGTTATTTAATTTCTTGTCTTATCCAATAGTGTTGTTAGAGTTTAATTTGTGTGGATGAATGATCATATTGGTGCATCACCACCCCTTAGATTAGGTTTATGTTATGCACTCTCTATCCATTTTCACCCCAAAACCAATAGTTCTTAGTGAACTAATCTCAAAGAGATGCACTAGGGGAACTAGCCCCATAATCTAGAGGCCAATCCCAATTATAGGTCACCCATAGCCTTAGGTTATTTCCATGTTATTCCAGCCTTGAAGGTAAGCTTGAAAAACCTCATTTTATGGTATAAGTTAGAGATTTAAGAGTTATGGCATGCCTAGAGGGACCAAATTTAATCATTAGAACATTCACTAGAATCATCTTGGTCATATTAGGCAACTTAAATAACTCATGTGCTAGGTTTGTAGTCAGAAGTTCATGGCAAGGGTCATCATAAGTCACCATCTCATAGTAAGAATAATTAATATTGATAGTTCATTATTATTCATGTGTATTATGATAAGCTATGTTTGCATATGGGGCAGATTATTATCATCTACTTCCTTATCAATAGCTATATAATCCATTACAATTCCATTATGATCCCTATCAACCTTATTATGACTCCTCCCAACCTTAAATTTACCCTTGTGAATAAATGGGAGCCCCCATCAGGCCTATGATCCCCTTCAATAGCATGGGAAACACTCTATCCCTCCTTATGAGCCTAATTCACCTCCTTAGCAACCTACTTATCAACCTAATCAGCCATGACAACATCATGATGTTCCTAGTTAGCCTACTCATTTTCAAAGTCAATTCATATCAAGCCTTAAACACACCTTATTGAGCTATGAAAGACACATGGTGAGCATTGACACACAGATAGGGTATGGAGAAGAAATTCCTAGGAATTTTATTATTAAAATTAGAGATTCATTATAGCAAGCTAAGAGAGAGTGGGCATTTATAATGAGAGAAGGTCATTCAAGGGTCAATGGTAACATGCTTGATATATATGGTCTAGTTTCAAGGATAGAGGAGAGGTTAGTAGAATATGAGGGACAAAAAGTTCACCATCATTAGAATTATGTCCCCTCCTCCATCTCATATCAATCTACCATTGAATTTTCCATCTTCCCTCAAAATTACTAAGAAAATAAATGTCAAGACCTTCCAAGTCATTTACAAGTTCTTCAAACCTTTCCTACTTGGAGGTCTATTCAAGAGAGAGTTCACAAGGGGGGATAAGTATGTATTGAGAAGGTTGAGTTCCATGATTCACAATAGACTTTACAAGGCCACTCACTTTCTCATCAGCATGAAGAGACCTCCAATTAGATGATACTTTATTTTGAGGCTCACCTTGATAAACAAATTAAACTTACAAACAACCACCTATCTAAGTTAGTGGAATAAATAGAAACAATGCCATTATAGCTAAATATACCTTCATTCATACCCAAATTTTTAATGCAAATAGCAGAAGGAACTCCTAAACCCAAGTTTCCAACTTGGAAACAACTACCTCAGTTGAGGGGAATAAAAGATAAACCAAACATAAGCCAAAGTGATAAAGTGGAGGACAAGTCTGAGATCTTTCAATCTCCACCCCTCCCTACTCAATATTCCAAGGCCTTAACCTAATGTAAATCCATTCACCGTAATGTGTAGAAGAAAGAGGAGGTGATGGTTTTTAGGAGTAAGCATTTGAATGAGGGGAATGAGACATACATAACTTCTCTCCTAAAGTCATTCGAAGGATCTCCCATGCCACTCATTAAGATAGAGCCTAATTTGAGGAGGAAATAAAATAAATTCAAATTGAGTTAGCAACTGATGATGATGGCTTGAGTTAACTTGAAGAAGATCTTTTCATTGGGACACCTTTTGGCAAGGAGGAGCATAATTTACCCTTCAATGATGCAGAAGAGGATCAGATACAAGAGTATGATTAAACATAAGAGAAAGACACATCAGTTGATCAAGAATAAGATGATTTATAGGGCCTCCTTGATGACATGGAAACTACCCTTCATCTTGTTTATCCTCAATAACTTGCAACAATTATAGGAGAAAGGTGCAACCTAGCCAATGGGGTTGATCAACAAGCCATTTTCCAACTTGAAGAGAGCCCAAGAAAATTTGAACCATGTGAAGATAAAGTAAGTGATTTATTTGAAATCATAGGGGTAGAATACTCTCTCTTTGAAACATGCTATGATCTAGTCTATGCTAAATAAAATAATGTCATCAAATAAGAAGAAGGCAACCCTCCAAGCATGCCATTCCAAGAGCCTGTCCTATCTAAAAATGACTTTTTGAGGGTTTTAAATAAGGTTACCAACTCCTCCTTTAATTTTCATATACCTCCTCACTCTTTATGAATATAATTTATCCTTATTGGCCTCAAACCTCCATCAAAAAATATTCATCTATCTTTGATGATAAATGTCCAAGCATACTAAAAGATTTGCTTCAAACTACTCAGCTTGGTTAAGAACAACATGTGACTATGGTAGAATTGATGTTGTTCATGAAAGGGACATAAATATAGAATTATTATTGTTGGGTTATTGACTCATGTAGACAATCCATGCACCTAAAAGTTGAGCAAGAAGGTTCAGCTAATTTCTTAAGAGGATATCAACATGACAGGGTCTTCAACTGCAAGTGAGAACCCTCATTTAGTGGATAGTACCTGATTATACTTTAGTCATATGTGGAAATATTACCTCATAAAACCAAATTGATCAAATTATTTTCCATTTTCATCCTAGAGGATAAATGAGGTGTGTTCTAGTTAGTTGTTTATAATAGTTTGTTGACTTATTTCAATAAGTGTGTCATGCACAAGTATGTAGTTAGTTGCCTTAGTTGTTTTGGTGTCTTGTTTTATTAATTTATTTATGTGTTATCTATGTTTATTATGTTTAGGTTTTGTTTATATTGATTTACTTATTATGTCTTGTGTTTTTTATAGTCCTTAGAGGTGTCTTTAAGTGCTAGATCTCTTTGACATTCCAAGAGTGGTCATCTAGGCTTATTGTCATGTTTGAGTCATCACTATCATGAAAAGTGACTAGGTTCTCCTAACCATTAGGTTTGTCACCCATATGAGTCACAAAAAATGTTTTAAATTTTACCTCTTAGGCCAAATACCAACCCTTATAACCAAAAAACATTTCATAACACCCACCCAAGCCCGCACATGGTGATTTCCTGCATGATGATGTCTTCATTGGTCTCATTTTGGAGCTTATTATCACTATTATAATGCCATGGTATATATTAGAACCTTATTATGAATTCATCATATGTCTTAACTACTTTGAGTCCTTTGGTTGATGTATTAGATCCTCATGATGGCCCTTGAGTGAGCTAGAGAGTGTAAAAATGCTTTTGAGGTGTCGAGGATGGTCTAAACATGGTTTGACAAAATGAAGGATATTTTGACAAAGTTAAGGTAGTTTGGGTATTTTAAGGTTTTTAATCCTTATGGTTTTAGACCTATTTTATGCCATTTATCGAAGAGAAACTATTGTTTGGAGGATGTAAGGGTTTCAATCCTTGTCCAAGATCATAATATGAAGGTCTATTGTTGTGTTTAATGTCATTGTTCATTGTTTAACCATTAAAATAGTTTCAATCCTTCATAACTTCCCCTAAAGTCATTTAATGACCCTAAAATCCCCATTATATGTCTATTTGCATTGATATCCTTTGAAATGGGGGAGTTTTTTTTAATAAAAATTGCATTATTAAGGTCTTAGAAAAGGTCCCATTGTCACCATATGGTCATTACTAGACATTTTTTTCCATAAAAGGTCCATTTTAAGTCTCACATTCAATTCCCACTAGCCAAATAGACCCCACACATGGGAAACTATGACCCCTTAGCTTATCCATCTGTACCATTCATTTTTAATTGATTTTTTGACTTATATTTCTTCCCCTCCTATCCACCAATGGTGTTTTAGATCCTAGGCCATGAGAAAATGGAGGAAAGTTGTAGATTTTACAAGGTTTTATGGCTTGTATGAATATATAAAGTACATATACAAATAGAAAAGTTATAAATTTGTAGAGGTGGATCAGTGCAGGCATCAAGTGAAGAGATCCATGAGTTTATAGTAAAAACAAGACCAAAACCAACCCCTCCCTCCCACTGAGCTCCTTGGCAGTTTGGATAACACTTCAAGTTCATGCTCATTCCATACAAAGGAGATATATATATATATATATATATATATATATATATATATATATATATATATATTGGCCAAAGGAATTAGGATTGATGACCTTCCAATCATGGTCATTGGTTTCTAGTTTGGTCCCCTAATCTCTATGAATAAATGATAAAAAGTTGAGTGATTTGGTCACCATCCTCATCTACACAAGGTAAAAGTAGGAAGATTATTTTACTTAATTCTTGGGTTGTTTGATCAAAATAATTATTATTTTTATTTCTTAAATTATTTTAGATACTTTTCATGGCCTCCTCAACATTTGGTTCACACTTGTGGGTATACAGAGGTGAAAAATGTCTAAATTACTAATATCTATAGCTTGTAATCAAGATTTCTATGGTGAGAATGATTACTCAGTGTATACACTAGAAGGTGTGTAGTCTTGAAGGTTCAATAGAGTGTATTGAAGTGTTTCATGCCTATTTAATTCAAAATTTATACATTCATATAGACCTCTAACTCTCTCATGGTGCCTCCAAGTGAAGACTACCTATGTGTCTGATTTTACTACAAAAGAAGGTAGTGTAGTGTATAATGGTGAATTTATGGTTGTCAATAAACATTAAAACATAGCATGAAATGTTTCATCCAAAACAACATATCCTTATATCAAGGTTAACAAGCTTCATCATAGCCCCATAGCCCAAGGAATCACCATCTATCTACCTTTAAAAACTTTCACAATCCTTTTAGCAAATATTAAGGTCATTTATCAAATGTTAAGGTTTTTTGGAGAGTCCTAGGTTTCCAATTTTCACCATATATGTTTCATTGATGCTCTAAAAATGTTATATTCTTTAAGTGTTTATGTGTAAATGTCTAGGGTTCTTGAAAATCATCTTGGGTGTGAGATTAAACTCCTTTTCAATACTTCAAAGAGCCTTTCCATTTTGACAACCTCATCACTACCATTTCAACCTAGTTTAAGCCATGTCTCCAAGCCCTAATCTGCATATAACCTTATTAGTCATCATTAATAGGTCTCGATCATTTACTAAAGCCCAATACATAGAGACAAGGTCTAAATACTCATTGAGGTTGTCAAGCATCATCAAGGTTAGGAAATATGAACCCATGCAACTGGATACCCTATTGAGAAATCATGACCACCATCTATAGGCCTTTGTGCAAGAAAGAAGATGAGGTGTTGACTGAGGAATTTATATGAGAATTATGTTGAATTCATTCAAAGACATTGAATAGTCATGAAGACCTATAATAAGTATGAGATAGAGGAGTCAGTGTCAAACAACTCTAAACACATCAAGTTCACTCCAAGGGAAAATAAGTGCAATCAAAACTCCTTTAGACACACCCAAAAATATGACTATATACCTAGAAGACATTAAAAAAATATGATGAGGTTTTAAAGAGATTCAAAATGTGGAGAATAATAGTAGGAAGCTACTAATATTCTAATATCACCCCTAAATATAATGGATAATTTTACTCACCTCCTTAATGGTGACACACACAGTGAAACAAACCTCACTCACCACCTACAATCAAAATATGAATAGAAGAACTAGTGCCTTAACATTGAATAAAGAGGTGAATGTGAGTAAGATAGAGGATTAGGATTTGATTACTCTAAATTATCATTCCAGTTCAATAATTTGGACCTATATGGTAATATGAGGCCTAAATGTCATGGTTAGACCTATTAGGCCTGAAACTAGTATACATGCAAGTGATTATAACCTAAGACACTTTGCATGAAAGTTAATATGAAGATGGAAGATTTTCAAAGATTATATGTAAGTGGAAGTTATATTATTATGGTATGGTTCTCAAATCAACCTAAAAGTTCTATCAAGGAAGATATTCACACCTATAATCCTGATAGGATTAAGAATACCTACAAGTAGGGTAGGAGGAAGTATGACTGCATTGAAACCCATGTGGGAGTGAAGGGTCATAATTGGAATAAAAGGAATACGACTTGTTCCATTAAAACCCATAATGAAAATTAATTAATTGAGCCCTTTAGACATCAAAATATCTTGTAGTCTAGACAAGCTTAGCTCACCACCTATAACCAAGCACATAGGCAAGCTAAGCAGGCAGGATCACATGAGAATGATTAGGCAAGGAACCTTACATAAGGATAGGTGAAGAGAATATAATGAGATCCATGGCTTATAATATTAAATAAATCAACCTATAGTTAGTATCTTGACCCCTATAATGGGACAAATAAGCTTAAGGACTTGATTAGGCCTAATCTAGCACATACAAACCTATATATCAATAGAAGGATTATGTAAAGTTTAGGGTTGTATAATATTAGAAACATCTAAAGAAGTATTGGGAATAATAGTAATAGGGTATCAAAAATTATATAATCCTTAGTTGAAGCAATAAAATCACTCAATCAAGCCTTAGGGTTATAAAGGCTTAACCTCTTACTAACCCTAGACATGACTATGTGAGGGCATGCAGTATGTAGAGTTGGTGAAGATATAGTCTAGAGGATGTTGATATGTCCCTAGAAGATAATACACAAGTTTATAATATAGTGAGAAGTTAATAAGACCACTTATCCCCTTACACTACTATTAGGCTCTTAGACTAGCACTATTATTTATAGGTAGTGACATGAGAAAATGGGCAGAGGTGATAGTTTAGATAGTTGGAGGCAAGTGGAAAGGTTAGGGATAGGTATTGAAGGTTTTAATTGATGATGGTGAAGACATAAAATCATCTATAGGTTCTTCACAACTATGACATTCAATTTAGGCCTATTAGGCTTAAAAGATATGATTTAAGCCTCAAACCCCACACCACCTTGGGGCATACTCAGACCCTCCCAAACAAAGTTGATGGCCATAAAAAGGTATGGGATGATGTTACAGGTCCTAATAAAGTGGTTTCAAGTATAAGAAAGCATAAAATTTATCAAATTGGTCTTAAGACCCACCTCAAACCTCATAGTCTCAAGCAATCATCTCAAGCTGTACATTCAAGCGCTCATATCTTTAAATACAGAGGGACTTAGGGTAGATTCTCCTAGGGGAAATTGGGAACCCCTATGGAATCAATATACATAAATGTGAGAGTTGGTTTTAGGGGCCCACCTTTATGAATTATTTTTAAGACTGCAGACATGTTTAGAAGTTTTGCAAAGAGTTCAAGGTCCACCATCTTCTATTCATATCTCCACACATACTTTCATCGAAATCAAATATTTTTATTATTTTTATGGGTGTATATGTACTAAACATCCATGACTATAAGTTTGGGATTGGAGGTGTGATCTTTATGAACCATCGTTAAGATGGTAGACCTCTAAAACCTTGTTTAAACCCTAAGACATATCTGACTTGGGAAAACTTGAGATTTTGGCAACAAAAAACTTCTAATTAACTTGATAAACATTTGAAACATATATTCCACTTAGATAACATGACACCCATGGTACTTAGTTATATGGACACTGTACATATTTGTCAAAAAATTGTACTTTTCAAGAAATAGGGTAGAAAATAAGGTATAAAGTTTATTAATTGGATAAAATAATTGGAGGAGGTGGTTTAGGACTTGTTTCATCTTTTCAAATCCTTATATTTCCAAAACTCTACCTATAATTGCCTCTACAAGTTTCCTCCAAATAGCCAATATGTAGATGTTAAAGAGAAGTGGCCTAGTCAACTAAGTTTGGCAAGGTTGTAGGTGTCTTTTGTTTAGAAAGGCCCATGTCATGGTATATGATGTTTTTATATACTTTAAACTTATCTATTCATATTATATTAAGGTCTCGTATAGGCTTTCATGGCCACCAAGCACATATAGTCAAGTAACTAGGCCTAATAGGCCTAGTAGACCTACTTGGTCATCCAAGAGAGATGGAGTTGGCATAGAGAGGATATTAAAGGAGATAATGTAGAGTAATTACCCATGTAACTGATACTTAAGGGGTAATAAAATCACTTATTATAGCTATTATGGATGAATATGATAGTTACCAAGCTTGGTCAACATGTGCAAAAGGAAAGTATGTTGCTATATACTTTATGATGGCCTAATTAGACCTATTTAATGTCTTGAAACTATCATAAAAAGGATTTAATTAACTAGATAAGGCATAACCATGCTTGGAAAGAGACCAAATAGGTTAATTTTAGCCTACATCACTCCACCTGAATGCCTAAGGGCCCATTGAAGACCCCAATCAAGGGAACACATGGAGTGAGATATATAAGAGGATTGATATAGCCAATGTAACCAATGTATGACTAGAATATGGTAATTTATGACCTATATTATTCACCTCTAATCCATTTTCTCTCTCTTTTTCTCTTCTCATTCTGGTATTTATTCAAGCCTTAAGGCCTTGATTTGTATCCCTCACTTGGGTATTAGGAAACTCTACCTGAATTATACTTTGTAAACTTATTAGACTAATTAATAAACTAATGCAACTTCCCCATGATTGGTTTATAGTGTTTATATGATTTTTTTGACGTGAATAAATGGTATAAATCTTCCCTTGGCATATCCTTGCCACACATATATGCTAATAAGTTATCTTATGTAGTTTATATGAAGTGTCAAGTTTTGGTGATCATGTTTGGAGTGTAACTTAGTTAGAAGTGACTTAAGATATACCTCCAACTAATCACCTCCAAGTTGGATCCATTCATCATGGCCTTCATGTAAAATATTTTTTCATAGGATATTTTGAATATGGTTGTTCAATTACTTGTCTAGTCCACTAGTGTTGTTAGAGGTAATTTGAGTGGATGGATGATCATATTGATGCATCAACACCCCTTATATTAGGTTTATTTTATGTAATATCTATCCCTTTTCAACCCAAAATTAGTACAAATTAATGAACTAAGCTCAAATAGATGTACCATGGGAGCTATACCCATAATCTAGAGGTCTATTCTAGTTATAGGTCACCCAAAGCCTTGGACTATTCCCATGTTGGTCCAGCCTTGAAGGTAGGTGTGAACAACCTCCTTCTAGGGTGCAGGTTGGAGAGATAACAAGGACTTGCATGAAAAATTAGGTGGCACCAACATATACACACACACACACACACACACACACACACACACACACACACACACACACACACACACACACACACACACACACACACATACATACATATATATATATATATATATATATATATATATATATATATATATATATATATATATATATATATATATATATATATATATATATATATATATATATATATATATATATATATATATATATATACATACATACATACATACACACACACACATACACACACACATATATATACATATATATATATATATATATATATATGTATATATATATGTATGTATATATATATATGTATATATATGTATGTATATATATATATCTATATATATATATGTATATATATATATGTGTGTGTGTGTGTGTGTATATATATATACACACACACACACATATATATATATATATATACATATATATATATATATACATATATACATATATATATATATATGTATATATATATGTGTGTGTGTGTGTGTGTATACACACACACACACACACACACACACACACACACACACACACACACACACACACACATATATGATACCTCCTACCCTAATATACTAGTATACTAAAACCCAATTGATCTAAGCTCTATCATGAGGCCAATTGTGGATTTAGATATATAAATAGGATAAGGTATGTGATAAAAATAAGATCAAATATTTTAGTGTGATTTGAATTTTAATAAACATTTTCCCTTTTCTTATAATAATATGAATTTTAACTCTTTTTTGTATGTTTATATTTTTGTCTTCCATATGGGTTTGGAAGGCAAATAATGGGTGTTAAATATTATTAACACAAGAGACATTACACATATCCTATAAATATCGAAACCTAGAAACCAAGGTACTAAGATACTCCAAGAATTACACCTTATAAAAGAGTGCAATCTTGAAACTAAACCTGGTGAGCCCAAAAAGAGATGAAAATTAGGAAAGATAGAGATGAACATAGAATGATTTAGTTTCCCCTATCACAGAATTTTTATAAAGGGAGTTGATAAAATGATGAATAGGTTTAGACTACATCATAAGAGAGGATAAAATGTGGATGAAAGATGTAGATAGATTTTAATGGTTTTTCTACAAGAGAATATAATTGACTCTAGTTTACAAAACACCAATATTGACCATTTACTTATATTTATAAGAAGACACCTAGATATGGTTGGGAGAGGAAAACTAATATAAATTTGATGGGTGTTTGTGAGGAAGGATTGGTTGTAATCCTCGAGGTCTTAGAATGAAACTCACAAACTAGAAATCCAAGAGGCAAACAATTAGGGTAAAGCTATAAAGCATACAAATAATAAAAATAATATATAAAAACCCAAAAGGGTGTAATAAGGAACCATAATAGAAGTAATAGCTTTAAAAAAACCCAAAATTGAAGGACTATATAAAGATGTCAAAGAACCACAAGGGAAGCACTGGCCAAATAAAATGAATGGGTACACTAAAAAGGTGAAATGGCGCCCAAAGGTGAAAACAAAGAGGATGGGTGTTAGGAGGGCCTTGTTGTATTCCCTAATTTATTACCTTGTAACTCAAAAACTAAAATATTGTATGTGTAAAAAACTAAATAAAATAATGAATACTAGGTGCTAACACTGACAGTAAGTGACCTAGAGGTGTAAGCAAAGAAATGCTAAGCTACAACATAAAAGAGTGAGAAAAATAATATATAATATTTTTTCACTCAAAATAAAATAAAATAACTATAAGGAAGGAAGTGATATGTGAATTTAATGTCTAACTAATTTTAATAATAAGGAACATACCTTTGACAAGGTATAATATTAAATATAGAGGATGTGTCTCATAAGATTTATTAAAGTTGTATTTTTTTGTCTTTGATGTGTGCAACATTATTGATAATTAGATCATTATGAGAGCTAAATGGTCATAAGATTAAGAAGAATTAGTATGTGAATCATAATATGACCCCAAATTTTTCATGAAGCTAAGGATGGGAATAAAAATATAAGTGTAAAATTAAAGGATGTAGATAATGAAATTTAATCAACAAATTTTGACAATGCTTTTCCTTGACATCCTTAACTTGTTTTGCCAAATTTCCATTGTAGTAACCATTTATATATATGCAAGTATTCAAATTACTAAAGTACTAAGAGCATCTTCCACACTTCCATAATCTATTATCATTCATCCCTAATCAACATGTACTTCACTATAATTATAGTTTCATAAGCCTTTCTTTATTCTAGACAAGTGCACACTAGGTAGATAGGGATGCATTGCGCACTTATCCACTAGTACAAACTTGTCTATGGAGTTCTAAAAACTATTTTTTTTAAAATAACACACTGCCTAATAACTTTCTTGCATGATATAATAGGTTGGTTATCAGAAACAATTCAAATATTATTCTTTAAGATCAAATCAATTATCTCACTTGAAACCCATTATTCTCTCTATCAAAATCTTGTAAAATTATTTTCAAAAGCATCTATATATTTATCAAATAACCTTTTGATAATTTTTTTAATAATAATATAGTCATTGGCTAGGTTAACATTATTTTCATATAGGTTGAGGCCATCCTTTTGTCAAGCATTTTAATCAAAATTTTTATTTATATCTATATGATCTTCCCTAAAGTGATAACTATATTGGCCTAAGATCCACTTAGACTATGTAACTCTCAATGAACAAGGGAATTTATAAGGATAACTTAACCATTCCCATGTTCCCCACTTTCCCCCTAGGAATTTGCTCTTGTTTGTGTCCTTACACAAGCTAGGATTTTGCTTTTGTAAGTGATTTGACCATACAAATAGGATTTGTAAAGAATTAAATAATATTTAGATAGAGGTGAACTGATCCATAATTTTAGATTTAGATCACAATCAACATAGACAAATTTCCACTAGCGAACAATGATGCACTATAACCCTATCTGGTTATTATGCACTTATCCTAGAATACAATAAGGCACTATTTTAAATTAACACTATGTTTGCATATTTTTATAAGCAGTTTCAGAAATTAACATTCCATGAATTAATAACATAGTTTTAATAAATTAGTTTGCAAGGACAAATCTCTAATCGTAACCTTAGTTTCTATTTGTAACAATTTATAACTTTTGTAAATTCTGTATATCACTATATTTTTATAGTAGGCTATTTTATTTATCTTCATAGATCACATTTCAAGTTTAAATTAGTTTAGAGTTTATTTACTTTTATAATTAATTCTAAGGTTAAACATTTTCATGAACCCACTTTTAGAATAAAAAATTTCTTGTACTACTTTTTGATTTTTATCTTAGGGTTTCAGTTTAATTCTATAAATTTCTAACACTAAAAGAATACAGTCCTCAACTTTGGATATTATCCATCACATAATAATTCAAATTTTTTGACCTTAGAGTAATCTAACACTAAAAAAGTTTGTCTTATCACCATAGATAAGTACCAACACATATGATTTTTATTTCAAGTTTAGCTTGAATTCTTGTCTCCTATACACAAATTTTGTCACTTTATTTTTCACGTTTCTTCACTTACTTTTGCTTGTTTTATTCATATACTCACCATGGGTGTAACATATACATGTTATTATAATTTATTAATAGAGTCGTGACATTTAGTTTAGCATTTAATGTTCCTTTGAAACATGATATTCATCAAGTATTTTCATGGATTCCATATAAATCAATTAAATAATTTTTCTTCTCATACTTCATCTCTTCCTCCTAATCTAAATGCTTGTTTTAATTCATCTTGTCATCTAGTTTCACTTATTCATTTTTTAAAATATTGAATGAATTGGGAGAAATAAAAGGCATATGTCACACATTTATCATCTCTATATGTATTAATACCTACCACTCATCCCCTCAATGGGAACATTAGGGCCCTTGTTTTTGACTTTGATGTTGAAACCAACCATGCTGAAATTTGAGATTAAACGATAGATAATCCATAAAATATTAATTCATTTATTTGAATTTCTTGTAATTAACTTAAGAAAGTCACTTCTGCTAACCATTCTAATGTTTTTACCTATTCCTCTACCCCTCCCATTACTACAACTAATACTTCTCTTGACTAACACTTTCTCTTCTTACAAGACAAACTAACTAATATTGATCAAACCATTTCTCATTATATTCCTTCCTTAGATTTTGGTACCTTGTTACATAACCCTTTGTATCATAAAATTACATCCTACACTCTCTTAGTTGGATTTTTGGTCTCAAGATTCCTCTTTATGAATACAAAGGTGATCTTGGACAAAATTTTCATGCATTCTATGTAAATTTTCTAGATCATACAGATAATGAAAAAAAATTAACCAAGATTTTCCAAGAACCCTCAAGGGTTATGATCTTAAGTGGTTATATGATATTCCTCTCCAATCAATTACAAATTTTATTCCTTTAGAAAATCAGTTTTTGGCACATTTTCTATCAATATTGGTGATAAATTCTCCTATGCTCAAATAATAAAGATCCAACAAGGTCCCAATGAGATACGTAGTGAGTATATCCTAAGATACATGACTATGTTTGCTAAAAGGTAAAATAAAATGGTAGATAATGAGAATCAATACAATTTCACTAAAATATTTCTTACTCCCATGCAATAATAAATCATGTTTGATAATTTTAAATAATTTTATGAGCTATGTCATAAACTAAGGAACATGAGGTCAAATTGTTTACATTGAACAAAATCAAGTTACAAGGCAAGACAAATTAGAAGACTAAATATAATGAAATAAAAAGTGAGGCTAAATTTATAGTTAATGTTATATCTCAACCACCATAAAACCTCCACTTACAAGATCCACCAAGGAGGAAATTTTCAAGGTTAACTTCACCTGCTCATGTGCTACTACACAAGCTCATTGAACTTAATCTTATTACACTTTATCCACCATTAGAAGTAGATTTATCTAGACCTCAACCTAGAATATTTGATGGGAAAACATTTTATGGTTATCTTATATGTGTATAAAATTCCACTAATTAGTGTATGAATCCTAAAAACAAAGTACAAGATATCATTGATGAGAAGATTATTGACATTGGTACATCTATTAAAGAGGATATGACACAATCAAATGAGAATTCAAAACTAAAAATGAATCAAGATCCATTTACTTATCATGGGTCACAAGATAAAAATAAAAATTCTAAAGCACATTAAGCATATAATTCTCATCCCCCCATATTAATATGGGTATCCACTTGATAGCATTATTAGTACAATGACACATAACTTATGATATAACCCATCTATTACATTTGATGATTTTGAAATTATTGATGATAATTATTATAAACATGCATTATTAATTATATCTTATATTTGTATACAACTTATTCATATGAATATAATAGATAATGGATCAATTGAAAATATGTGCACCATAATAATCTTACATTATTTTAGCTATATAGAAAACAATATGAAATATACGTATCTAGTTGTGAAAGAATTTGATGTCCATATAAAAGATACTCTTAGACACATCATTTTTCATTTAAAATTGTGACCTCTCATATTTCCCATTTTTTCTTAATGTTACCAAGCACAACTTTCTTTGGTATTTTATTGGTAAGACCTTGGTTAGAAAAAAACTAGAGAAGTTCCATCTACATTTCACCAGTGTCTCAAGTATATTCATGTTAATCAAGTGGTTAAATTTTTAGGCATTAAATATTAATATCCAATGTAACCTATGGTAATTAATCCTATTATACCACATCTGGTTAGTAAATTTATTGATAAAATCAGTATGATCAAGTCTATACTACTATTCAGGATAGTAATTCACATACAAAGAGATACACTCCAAAATTAGTTTCTACGTTTATTCATGATCATGAACATATTTCAATTTATTTAATTACTAATGAGCATGCATATATTTAAAATTTTCCATATATTATTGAATGTAACATGATTACACATGAGCATGATTATTTAGTAAATAAAATCAATATTTATTCTCCCAAATAGGTACATGTTATTTAGAAGGCTCCTACCAAGGTACAAGTTGTTACATCATGATGCAAGAGCATATGCTTAGAAGACTCATTTTGTTTTCTTTATTTTTTGTTTTGTACTTAAGT
The DNA here is from genome assembly GCA_037957365.1 of Torreya grandis. NCBI lineage: Eukaryota > Viridiplantae > Streptophyta > Pinopsida > Cupressales > Taxaceae > Torreya > Torreya grandis. The sequence goes on along the minus strand of JARHVA010003381.1, from coordinate 1,572,669 downwards.
AGGTTTAATAGGTCTTGTTTAGTTATTTTTAATGTTTTCAAATCTCTATCATTATAAAATTTGGTCATTTGAGTCTAATAATGATTTTCCTGCCAAATCTATCTTCTTCAAAATTTAAAGTTCTAAAGGGCATTTGAAGGGTTTTTCTCATATCCTATTACAAAATAGGTCATAATCCTTTATTTTAGGGGTCAAGGAAGGTATTATATATATTTTTGAATATTTTAATGTCTTAATTTATAATTTACCATGTAAAACTCAACTAAGGTTAAGACTTAGGTTAAGTTTTCTAAGTTAGATAATTTGAGAAAGTTTAGGAGATTAGAGAAAATAAAGGAGAAGGATGAAATAATTAAAATAGTGGGAATGCATGTGGTAATGAGAAGAAAATAATAAAGTAGACTAGGAACTCCCATATTTGGAGAAAAGGTAAGAGAAGTCTGAAAAATAGGGTTGTATATAGGACTATGTACAAATTTATAGGAGATGTATTGCTAAAGGAGATAATAAACTTACAGGCACATTTAGAGGTTATACAAATTTATCAAAGAATAGGTGTTATAATAGGTGATATGAGTGAAGGTTAAGAAGAACCATAATAAAAAAAATTAGAAGAATAATAAGAAGAAATAATGAAATAAAGACTCTTGAAAGCAGTCATAGGAATAGGATCCAAGCCCAAATTAGAGGTTCTAATATATGGAATTAGTATAAATGTCAAATAATTAGTACATTAGATAGCTACAATGGATAGGTATTTTGACTTTAAAATAATAGATAAAGATAATAAGGTCAAGTTTACGTGTACAAATTTCAAGGGACATGCATCTCTTTGGTGGGATAGTGTCCAAGAGGAAAGAAATAATAGAGGTAAAGATAAAATAAAGTCATGGGATGGAATGGTATAAAAAATCAAATCAAAATCCATGCATGTAGACTATCAAACAATTTTTTTTAATAAACCCCAAAACTTGAAGTATAAATACATGAGTATAAATAAATACAATAAATAATTTTATAAGCTTACAATCAAAGTTGGTCATGTATAAGAGGATATTGATAAAATAACAAGGTATTTCAATGGTTTAAAATTCAATATTCATGATGAGAACAACTTTTTATCTCTAAGATCAGTGGAAGAGGCTTATTATTTTACTTTTAAGGTAGAAGAGAAGTTGTCTAGAAGGCAAAATCTATAATCTAGAGAAGGAAATAGAAATTTTAGAGATAGAGGATAATAAGGAACTATAATTTAGTTACAGGTTTATAATGAAAAATAAAATAGATCTCAAGGTCAAGCTAATAGTATAGGAGGAGGCTATTCATATAGAGGAATAAGGCCATATATAAGAGGTAGAGGAGAAGGATTTTGGATAAAATGTTTCAAATGTAATAAGTATACTGGTTATAGGTCATATTAATGTCTTGAGTATCCAAAAATAATCCATACAATAACTGAAGGTAGAAATCAAGTTGAATAATATATTATAAGATCACCATCACATGTGGAATAACTTGAAATGGGAGTGTCCTTATTGATGGTGAGTAATACTAAATCCAAACAAGGAGATGAAGGAACCAGCCCAAAGTAAGACCTTGTTTAGAACTACATGAAAATCCAAAGTTAAGTGTTGTAAAGTTATCATTGATAGTGGTAATACAGATAACTTGGTTTCTTCATAAATGGGTAAAAAACTAGGATTGAAAAGATTGATACATCCTATACCATACAAAGTATCTTAGCTACAAAAAGGGAATATAGTAATATTTAATGAGAAATGTAAGGATAATTTTAATATTGGTAGTTATAAGGATGAATTAATTTATGACATTATGCTTATGGATGTTTGCCATGAATTGTTGGGTATACCTTAGCAGTTTTATAGGAGGGATATACATGATAGAAGGAGTAACATTTATACATTAGAAAAGGATGGAAAGATGCATACCATGAAACCATTGAAAGATGATAATGAATTAATTGAAAAAAATTCTAAGTTGTTGATATTAGGTGGAAAATAATTCATGTATCTGATAAAGAAAGAAGAGGTTGGTTGTGCATTGATATCAAAATCCAAAATAGTTTTTACAGCTACTAAATTCTTTGTTTTGCCATTGGTAATTCAATATTTGTTCGATAAGTTTGTGGATATAGTGATTGATGATTTTATTAATAAGTTGACAAAAATGAGGATAAAAAAAAATTATATGGATTTTATTCCAAGAGCTAGTTTTTCAAACAAAGCAACCAATAGAATGACACTTAAGGATAATTGAAGAGATCAAAAGTCAAGTACAGGAATTGTAAAATAAAACTAGCCAATCAAAGGAAGTTTAAATAAAATGAAATAGGAGACGTAAGTTTCCATGTGAGTAGCTCAAATATATTTTGAAAATTAGCAAAGAGAAGCATGTGAATGAGGAGAACAAGGTTATCTTAAAGGACAACAAGATAGTGAGGTTCTCATTTGAAGATCTCAAAAATGATTTTAAAAATAGCAAAGAGAAAGAAAGTTGTGAGAAAACCATAGAGGAAGGAGTTCTCATGAAGGAGAAGAAATATGTGATTGATTTGGAGAAAGAATATGGAAGTTATGATCAATTAAAAATGAATAAAAGGAGAATAAAATTAGTGTTATAAATTTACATGAATTAAACATGAGAGATATAAGTTATATAAGGAGATGATAGTGGAAGATCAGATATGCAAAGGAGCAGAAATCAGAGATATAAATGAGGAGAAGAAAACCTTGGAGATGGTTGATATGGAGCTTTTGAGAGCTAATTGTGAAAATGGAAAACATGATAAGCATGCTAGCATTAGAGAAGGGTTGGAAAACATACCTTTGGAGCATGATGATATGGTTTATGAATGTAATGAGGCAACTCTTATTTTACCTAATATGTTTGTGCACTGTGTATGTCTAGCCATGGATATGATATCAAAGATAAGGAATAAGTGTGGATAATTCCATCATGTTTATTGGTATGATATATAAAGTGAAGAAGATGACCAAGTGATTTATATGGTAGTGGTAATTGTATAAATGGTTGGTGATCATGTTCCAACAAATTTGGAGGGTCTTCAAGCTATTTTGGAGATAAGAGAGTGTGATAAAGCATGGGAACAAGTTGGTTATCATGAAGATATGTAGGTGAAGGCTCAATCATAACTAATTGAGGAAGAATAATAATTTAAAGTTTTTAGATAAGGCTTTTAGAACCCAAATATTATAATGGAACAATATTATAGAATGGTTAAGGATAAACTATAGCAACATTGAAGACCTCATGAGCAGGAGCTCATGAATATTTTTTGAACTCAGAGAGCCTCATGTAGGAGCATAGACTTAAAAGACTTATTTTGTTTTATGTACTTTTAGTTTTGGATTTTATTATATTTAAGAGGTATTTTTTATTCATTTATAATGTTTTAAAATCTCTATCATTCAAAAATTTGGTCATTTGAGTCTAATAATGATTTCCTACCAAAAGTGTCTTTTTGAAAATTTGAATTTGTAAAGGGCATTTGAAGGGTTTTTCTCTTATCCTAGTGAAACCAAATGGTCATGATAATTTATTAGAGAGGTAAATCAAGGTATTAGATATATTTTTTAATATTTTTAGGCTATTAATTTATAACTGGCCATGTAAAACTCAACTAAGGTTAAGACTTAGGTTGAGTTTTCTAAGTTAGTTAGGTAATTCAATAAAGTTTAGGAGATTGGAGAAAACAAGGGAGAAGGAAGAAAGAATTAAATAGTGGGAATTAATATGAGAATGAGTAAAAAATAATAAATTATAATAGGAACTACCATATTTGGATAAAAAGTAAGAGAAATCTAAAAAAATAGGGTTGTAAATAGGACTATGTACAAATTTACATCAAAATAATGAAAAAATATTTCATTTGAGTTTATTATTGAAAATTCAATATAATAATTAAATAAAGTGAGTATTATTTTTTTCTTGGAATCATATTGATTATTTTTAATAGTTTTCTTTCAAGTTACAGACTTGAAAACACAATACAAGTCTACAATATAAAAAGGTGCTTATACAATAAAGGAAAGTGTCTTTTTTATCATCTTTTGAGATTGATTAAGGTGAAAAATTGATTTCCATAGTAATATATATATATATACATATATATATACATATATACATATATATATATACACACATATATATATACATATATATATACATATATACATATATATATATATATACATATATATATATATACATATATATATATATATATATACATATATATATATATACATATATATATATATATATATGGTAATAACCGTTTAAAATATATATATTATAAAAAATGGTCTCAAAACTCAATTTTTCACTTGATTTAGTGTTCTCAGCTTGTACATAGGCAACTAGGGTTTTAGTGTACTAAAATAATCATAACTAAAAAAACACTTAAAATTGCATGAATTTTTGTGGAGAGGTGTGTTAATATGTTTTTTAAGGTTTTAAATTGGTTTCAATAAATTTTTAGGCATAAGCTCAAGATATTCAAAAAAAGTAGACTATAGGTCTAAAAGATAGCTTATTTGGAGCACTAGAAACACTAATATCATCATAACTTGAAAATGACCAAGCCAAATGCAATGAAACTTTGTAGAGAGATGAATTAAGGAATTTTAGTTTTTAAAGTTTGTTTTAATGTTTTAAAACACATAAATCAAAATTTATTGAATAAACTCATTTTGGAGGCCTAATTTTAAGGTCTAAATACCCTAATTTCATATTCTCTTTCATTTTAAATTTTGGATAAAGGTATAAATAAGTATTCTAATTTGAATTAACATAATATGAATATGTAATATGTTATTTTAGTAGGGTAACACCTTATTTTTTTGAATTTATCATTCATGAAGGTTTTAGGCCTAATCATGTCTATCTTAAAGAAGTTGTAAGTTTGATATTCCTTATCCCTCCATCACATCATTTCCTCTCATAAATGAGTATACATGTTTGGAAAATTATATAATAAATTATTAATAAGGTTACTTCATAGTATATGGTTCTTATTCAAATTTATAAACTTTTATAGATATTTCTCCTTATTATCAAGAGGTTGGGGAAACATAGAGTATCCCATTGATGAGATTAGTGTTTGGAGACATTATATAATTACATCACACTCTTTAGTTAGGCCAAGGACATTTATTGGAATCCTTTCCTAGTACCTATTATACATAGATTCTTTGTTACTACTTTTTTGTTGTTTATTCTTCTACACCCAATCCAAATTCTTCTAGCCCTTGGATTTATATTTTAATTTTGGGGCAATTAATATGGGATCACTTTAACCCCATTTTAACAACCCAAAACAACCATCTTACTAAGATTTAAATATTTATATCTCTCATGACAACTCATTTTCTTATTATTTCACATCTTTGCTTACTCTAGGTTCTCAAATGTATTTTAATGTTAATATATACCTACTCTTACATTAGTTTACATGGCCATTATTTAAAAATTTACAACACTACATCTACAATGGGGGCATCTCACATGCTTCCTCCTTTCCATTCTTTACTTCAAAACCTTGGTGAGGATTGTTCAAATCTTCCCTCCCTTCTTCTAATTTTCCATCCTTGCTTCTTATTTGTCTTTTCATGGATTTGACATCATGAATTATTATATTTTAAACTATGTAAAAATATAAAAACATTCATATATACTAAGAATACTAAAAAAATAAAAAATAATACCTATATGCATCTGCTCATTTTTTAGATGTCTACTTTTGTGTGTGTGTGTGTGTGTGTGTGTGTGTGTGTGTGTGTGTGTGTGTGTGTGTGTGTGTGTGTGTGTGTGTGTGTGTGTGTGTGTGTGTGTGTGTGTGTGTGTGTGTGTGTGTGTGTATTAAATAACTAATTATTCACAAAATATATATGAGTGCAAAATCAGACAAATTTCATAGTGAAAAACAATCTTCATACACAATAAAAGATTTCCTAATCATAAATTTTTATATATAGTCAACTTAGAAAAAGTTACAGTAGAAAGCCAATGGCACACTTCACACATATCCCCTATTTCAAACCTATACATATGTATTGTTTCTATCTATTTTAAATTAAAACATAATTACTGGGACCTTTTACATAGTTTAAGCACATATAAAAAAATTACATTAAAATATTAGTCAACTTTCAAGCCAAGGCATATTTTTGTAGGGTTTCAATGCTAGTCAAGACTTTCACCCAACCAACTTGCTTAGTTTGGGGCATCATGTTGTTATATATAAACACCTTACATTTTGTATTTATCCACAACCTTTTTTCCATATTGAGATATAAACTAGAATACATGCTTTAATCTTTAATTTTATCTTCACATATGTCTCATTAAATATGGTGTTTACTAATCTGAAACATAGATACATATGTGTAATTTATTCTAGCTTAATTTTTATATGATGATATCATATATTTATTTCATTTTCATAACATGATTAAATTTTTTTTTATGTGGCCCTTGGCCTTGAGTATGTTCAACATACACCTTACTTGTATGGAAAAATCATACCTTGTATGTGTGGCCTTTGGGATTCATTTATTTTAATAGATTTCCATGTCACTTATATTCAAACTTTGGGATTCATGTGTGACATCTATCCAAAAATAATTACACTCTTTGAAACATATTACATGTCCCTTATATGTGACATCTAAGCCTTATTGAATGATATTTATGTGACTATTCTAACATGACTCATATTTGGCTATTATGGTGCCATGATTCTTATCATGAACTATTATGTATCTATTTATATTTATATGAATCCATGATACATATCATGCACATACTATATATGTGATTCAATGCTTCAAATTTTTAATTTACTATCTTTAAAATACATATACAATGATTGCAAGTTCTTACAGGCTTCATTCATTATCAAAATGATATATCAAACTGACATGATGCAAACAAATATAAAAAATTCAAGTACTTATATGTTACATCTATAATATTTAAATACAAATTCAATATATGAAATTGTTATTATATTTTTATCTATATTTCATAAATACTCTCACTTTTTATTCTAAGACAAGTGATTTGTAGGCAATCTCCCTCATCTCAAAAATAGGGACATCATAATGGGATTTTAAAAGCAATACATTTTCAGATATGATAGTTTAAAACATGTAAAAAGTAGAATTTTTAGATTATGGGGGCATTTGGCTTGCTTATACGCTTCATTCATATAGATACTTGAAAATATATAAACTTGTGCAAAGATGATTACAAGACTCTAAACATTTCTCAAAATATCAAATTTGAAACTCTATATAGTATAGGGAGTATGATACACATTCATGACCAAGATATTACTTTGTAAAAAACTAGATTTTCTCTTTTTCAAAAATTGAGTATCAAATTTTAAGAATTTATAGTTAGAATATAGATCTATCTATAATGGTGTGAGTTTCAATGAATTTTTTATTATATTCATTAGAAAAAAGATATAAGAAATCAAGAAGGGTATGGTTAGTAGAACCTGATATGTTTGCATGTATTGATCCATACGGTTGTAGATACTCCTCTTTGGCTTAGGAGGAATGACTTATAGATAAAAATAACTAAAGAAATGGTTGATTAGTTATATAGTAGGGTGGATTGCCTAGAAAGCTAGATCCAAGAAGCATGAGATTCTTTGGAGGCTATCAATCTACACTTTTAAACAATTAAGTTCTAAAATTAAAAGATATAATACTTGCATAAATAACAGAAGATACTAAAATGAAATACAAGAAACACTAGATAAATGAATAAGTGAATTTAACTAATTATAACAATAAACAAATTGATATTAATGTTAAATTAATTAGGTGTGGCCCAAAAAATAGGGTGAGGTTATGTGATCATGCATGGGATCTGAGAATTGGATTTGGTTGAGGTCTAATAGGTGAAAATAGCTTGTTATTTTATTTTCCACACAGTGACCATCGGTAGTTAGGGTGACTATTGGTGGTTTGGAAATTATCAGGGATTATGGATAGATCATCAATGGTCAGGGTGATCATTGATGATTACTATGTTTTTGGTTTGGTTTAAGAAATAGGTATGATGAGGTTGTGGAATGGAATTTTGGAAAGTGGGTTTGGGATAGGTTGGTTATGAAATAGAAATAAAGTAACTAATTAGTGAAAATAGACACTTATCTTGCTATTTGATGATAGGAAGATGATTTTGGAATCCATTGGTGGAGCCTGGAGTAATTTTGGTAAAGTAATTATACTTAGTTATTGGTTGATGAATGACAGTGCTTTGGATCTCTATCACACTTGTTGGTTTGTTGGTTCACTAGAAGAAGGTCTGTAAAAGAGGTTTTGATGCAAGAGGCTCTAATTTTAGATGTGGATGATGATGGATTGATTAATTGATTGATTGATTGGTTTTCACCTCCTCTCATTTATAATAAGGAAAGAGAGGTGAAATAATAGGTTAACTAGAGGTTCAACAAGCAGTTTAAATTTAGCTTTCATATGTATTGGCTTGCACATAAATTAGACAAGCCAAATATAAAAAACAAGCTGGAGTTTGACTAGAGTTGATTATTCAAGTGGTTGGAATATTACCATCGATGGTTAGGCCTAACCATCAGTGGTTAGGGTGACCATCAGTGGTCGAGGGTAAGTTTAAGTTTGGTCAAGGTGGGTTAGCTAGTCAGCTAACTTGACTCAAGGTTTATGATCAAAAGGTAGTAAAAAAGTCCCTAGGGAGTCCTGATGTAGTTTAAGGGTTAGTTCAACATATAGAATCATTGTGTGTAATTTTCTAGTGTCTACATTTTGCCTTTTATTATTTAATTTTTATCATCAAGCTACAAAATAAAAATAGATTATGGGTCGAAGGTTAGGTTATCCTAAGCATGGGAGGAGATATTTCCCCTCAAACTAGGAATCGATGAGGTGAGATAGAATCAAGAGTAGGTTTGAAAAATTGGTAAGTTGGTGATGAGATGGTTGATAGGTTGGGAATTGAAGTGAAAACATGTGCAAAAAATATGACTAAGTGTGATAGATAAGATCATGCATTGAATAAATTATCATGGTTGGTAAAAATAAGGTCGGTACTAGAAGGATAAGTGATAAGTGGACCACATGACCATAAGTGATGGTTGGGCTATACGTGTAAATGCAAGTCTCCTAGACAAGGTTAGTGTTTTCATGGATATCCATGTAGGAAGTTCTCCCATGAAGACATAAGTTGGTCGAGTGTGTGCAAGGTAGTACAAGCTCAAAATGTTCAACATGGCAATGTAATTAGTGTGGTCAAAAGGATTAAGGCAAGGTCATCAAAAAATATGTGATAGTTGGGCCAAAATGCCCAGTTATGAGGTGGATGTCATTTAGTTATGTTTGTCAAATAAGGTGATCTCCATTAGTAAGCAATTAGATATGGTTTTGGGGTTAATAAAATTTCTTGACAATTATGGGTGGGAGGGAAAAGCCATAAAATGTTGACCATTGATGGTCATGGTGGATCCTTGGGGTTGACCATTGGTCATCACCATAACTATTGAAGATCATATGTCAGCCTTAAAAAGGCATAGACAAAATAACCACTAAGGGCTTTATGGCCTCATTTTGAAACTATCGATGATTACTCTCTCTAACATTTTGAGCAAAGTAGTGGATATGGTTGGTGATTTATTGAGAGGTTAGAGTGAGTGGTTGAGTGGGCTAAGAGATTTTTTAGAGGTTTCCTTATTATTAGGGTGCTCATGGAGATGTGGTTAGGTCTAAAATTGTTTCTATGGGAACCTATGCTACTTGTTCAGATTTACTAAGAGCTATGGGGATTCAGAGCCCATAAGAGATACAAGATCAATGCCAATTTTGTCCTCCATTATTGGGTTTACAAGCATATCTAGGTATTAAGACCTATGGGGCTTTCATGGGAGGGATTTATGCAGATGGATTACAAGGTTCAATACATGAGGTGGAGAGGTGACTATAGCATCTTAGGAGCAAGATCACATCATATAGACTGGTATAGGGGCCACCTAGATGCCTTGGTCATTGGGGACATGATCTAGAGACCATATGTTAGGTTTCCAATCTGGGCACACTATAGGAGGTATACTCTATCTCTATAGTGATATAGATTGATATATGGTATATGAAAACATGAGATAGAGCTAATCCCATTCAATAGGGTATAGAGGTAGGTTGACCTTATACAGGATATACCCAAGGTATTCCCAAGGTATATGAGGGATGATACAAAGTTTACACTACCTACTCCATAGCTAGTGTAGGATTTCATTAACTATGAGGATTTACCTATGATGATAGATATGGGTGATAAAGGTATGATAGATGGTTATCCTGTATGGTACTAGGAAAACTATGCCACAACCAATTTTGGTGGTGATGATGGTGGTTGGTAGGATATGGATGTTGATGCTATAAGAGATAGTCAATAAGTTTAGATATAGGGGTTTCCCTAGGTGTATAGGTAGTGACTATGGAGAGGGACAAATATGAGAAGTTATAGCTATAGATTAGGCATATCTATTAGTGGAATAGGCATCTTTAGTAGTAGTGTAGGGTCAGGTGGCCACTTTGATAGGGAAAGAGATCAGGGTAGGTCTTAGCTAGCTTTGGTGATACAAGAGAGAGATTATCTCTAACAGGAAGAAGGTGGAGTACCAATTATTGTAGGACTTAAAGTACTATCTTGATGTAGAGATATATAGTGACTATGGAGGAGTTGTATTATTATGAGGCCTTAGTCTTTAGGCATTTACCATATGAGCCCTGATGTGGTGTTTATAGGCTAAGATTGCAAGAGGTGCTAGCATGATGACACTAAGTTAGTGGGTTGCATCTACAAGTGGATAGGCAGGTACAAAAAAACAAGCTCTAAGAGGTAGTGGTTCCCCAAGATCATATATTTTTTATGAGATATGATATTTTGATATATTTTATGATTTTGATACTAGCCTATGATTTGATGCAGTGAGATGTATATTTTTTTAAGAGACATGTATATTTTGTATACACTATGATTATTATTTATGAGATATAGATGTGATCCTTTATTTATGGTTTGTATTTCATGGTTGTGATGTTCATGTTGATCATTGATGATGTCATGTTAATATGATTATGCTTATGAGATAATGTGAACTCACCTAATTAGGCATCTGATGATATCTCTCTTTATTTATGTTCATAATGATCTTCGATATGGATTAATGTTATTGATGTGATTATGATGTGATGGTTATGGATGACTATGATGACTTTGATATGGTTTTGTGATGCTAATTTGATGATTAGGATAATGGTTATGATTTCATGATTATGGTATTTTATGGATGTGATTATTTAATTTCATGTTTTGAGATGATCATGTTTATGGTATTGATATGATTATGGTTATAGCTATTGGTTATGCTTAGGTGGACAAGGTTATGATGTGATTATTGTTATGGTAATGGATCATAATTATATGAATGTGATAAATGGTAGGATGCCAATTGTATACACCCTAAATTGGTCAAAAAACCACACATATCATGTCTTTTCACTATCCTTTCATAGGACACTTTGACTAAAGATTATGAGATTTTTACCCATTTAGCCACATCTTTTATTTTATCTATTTGGGTCTTGTTCTAATCTTGAGTCATCTTTTTACCCATTTATGGTCACCCCAAGCCTTTTAAATGGTCATTCTACCTCATCCAAGTTAGGTTTTCCATGTTTGTTCTATCCCCCTAGTCCCCAAACTATAGGACAGGAGCATAGGGATTAGATTACAACACTACAACCAAGGTGTCTAATTTCCAGTGCTCTTATCCAAAGTCAAATTAAGCTCTAATAGTAAATTTCTTCTACAATATGAGTCTTATCCCTTTTCTTTGCTTCATTCCTAAGTCTTCCAATGTCGGCCAAAATGTAAATAAAGCTTCCAAATTTTAAATAAAGAGTCTCTTATATAAAGGACTACACAAGGCATTTTATATCTAGCACTTACTACTTTGGCTCATTAGACATAATAAAAATCAATCAATAGTATAGCTCAGATTCTCTACATCACACATAGACTTACATGCTTGATCAAGGAAGGGCCTAGGTGAAATTCATTCTTACATCTACAATGCACTGTGACTATTCACATTCCCTAAGGGAGAAATACATTTGATCTAAGACCCTAGCTTGAGGGTTAATTAAGTAGTGGTTAGGACAACAGGGATTCTATATCATGTGATCATTCTTCCCCCCAACCCAATTTTTCTCCATTTTTATTTTTATGTATTCATTTTTGTCATGTTTGTAGATGGATATAGGTATTGAAGACTAAAATAAACCTATAATGAGCTCCATTAACTTCCGGCCTTTGAAATTTGGTACATAGGCTCACACTGACCTGGCAAACAAAATGTAGAAAGCTTAGATCCTAAGGAAAATAGTGTTGGGGAGGGAATATAACATTATACACCAAGGTTTCATATTTATATGCTCTTATCTAATCAAAAAATGAAATCCAATTTCATATTCTTGATAGTGTCTCAGTCCTACTTTTCAATTACTAGCTCTGGAATCATTCATTTCAACCTGATTTAAGATAAGTTTATTATTCTTCCTCTTATAAAATTACCTATTTAAAATCTATACTTTTCCACATTAAACTATATTTTTCTTATCATTATATACCCTTATTATTTAGGATCTAAACACTAGATTCCCAAAAATAATAAAACATTTTAGTGAACCCAACTTACTTCAAACAAACCTAAAACCCTAACTATACTTAGGGTTTTTCCTTCATATTTTTGTTCAAAAAATTAATCTCAAAATTCTGATTTTTGTATCAATATTTGTGCATTATTCCTATCCAAAATTTATTTTTATAATTTAAAATTATTGCATAATTTTTAAAATTCTAAAACCCTAGATTTCAAAACTAGGTCCTTAAACCTCAAGCCTACCTTCCTTGCAAATTTTAGAAAACTATTTTGGATTTTTTCAAATTAATTAATTTTTCAAAAATAGTTTCAAATTTTCAAAATTAGTGGTTTTATTGTGTAAAATCTTAATTTCCAAATTCTAATTTTTGTGCATTATTCTTATTCAAAATTATTTTTAGAATTTAAAATTATTGTATAATTTTCCAAATTTCTAAAATCCTAGCTAAAGACCCTATATTTCCAAATTAGGTCCTTAAACCTCAAGTTTTCCTCACAATTTTAGAAAAATAATTTGATTTTTTTACAAATTAGTTAGATTATCAAAAGTAATTTCAAATTTTTGATGATAGTAATTCTTTGTGCATGTATTTGCTTCATATTAATTTTCAAAATTCTCTTTGGTGAAAGAAATAAAATGGACACAAAGGAAATTACTCCTTCTCATCCCATAAATAAATTTCTGAAATTTATTATAATTATGACAATGATTGGATAAATTTTCAAAATTAAACATTAGCTAAGAATGTAGAAAATGATTTCTTTTATAGTGAAGATAATGACTATTATTGTAATGAAGGATATGATGATATACATAAATGATGATGGTGAAGAAAAAATATATGAATCTTTTTTATTGAAAACCCATTTCTTTTATCCCTTATTCTAAATAGAATAATTTTGATAAATGGGATAGATACTTTTCACCTCATTCTCCTATGCACAATGCACCAAATGAACACATTAGTCATGCACTTCCAAGTGAATCTCTTATAGGTCATACTTTTCTTCCATGTGAACCTAATCTCACTCTCTCTCTTTTTCTACTTCAATTTTCAAATTACAACAATATAAATTCAATATAATCAAATTACCAATGCATAGTTCAAATGATACATCTTATGTTCTTAACTCTACTTTATCAAAAGAATGTTCAAATGAAAATTCTCCTTCTCTTACTTCTCATATTACACATGAAAATAATGCATGAATTTTATCCATGGATAACATAGATGCACATGATATTCCAATTTCAAATTATAATTTATTGAATATTCAAAAAGCATTAAATTCCTCTATTACACCTCTCCCTAGCGATGATGGAAGTGATAATGAATATGATAGTGAGCATGCCAATGAATATGAAAATGAGAGCGATTATGAACAATATTACATATATGATAATGATGATGATAATTATGCAAATAGTGAAGAATAATATGCATCTCATGTTTCTAACTATTCTTTCACTCCTCTCAAACATAATGCACTTCTAAATGTTGTTTTTAATTAAATGAATGATTCTATTTAAAATAATGCACATGTTAATGCTAATAACACATATTCTACTCAATTAGAATGTGATTCACTAAAACATAAAGATACAAATTAATCTTCCAAGATGCCCCTCAATATAGTAAAATCTAGTTCTCACTCTTTGCCTAAAGAGAATGGTAGCCCATATCCTTCTAGTAAGGTCCAAGTTACCATTACTCACAAGGTCTTAAGTGAGCACACCCCCTCTTTATGATATAATTGCTAAATTTATAATTCCCATGGTTAAAATTAATAATCAAATTCAATGATTAAATGAACCACTTCAAGATACTAATGTACATCCCAAGAGATCATCTCTTTGATGCATGCAGTTGGTGAATTAAAACACCAAGTACATCTCCTTACCTTAGAAAATAAAGCTTACAAGTCTTGCATGGATGCCAATGATCTACATGGTAACCCTATTCTAAAGTTATTCATAAAAGATTCATTGACTAATAATTTATAGATACCATCATTGCCTCACTTTGATGGAATTGGAGATCCATTTGTACACCTTCAGGCCTTTCAAAAAGCTTTAACATCTCATGCGAGCCCATTGATTCTACTCAATTTATTCCAGTAGGTAATAGTGTGGGAAGCATAGAAATGTTTATTTCATCTACTCCCCATTGGTTCATTACACACATAGATGACTTAGAGGAGGTATTTCTAAAATATTACATTGTAAACATAAGCCCTCATGTTACATATGATAAATTTGCCACACTACATTAGAATTCTTCAAAGCCAATTAGTGAGTATATCTTAAGATTCAAGGCTCACATGTTAATATTGATATACAAACCAATAGATATAGAGATTCAACATATCTTTATTAAGGGACTTTTCCAACCTCTCCTCAAGCATCTACTATATCATACAAAGTCTTATTTCAAACACTTGTGTTATATAATTTTATCTTTGGAAAAGAAATTAGGATTGATTGAGGCAAATTCAGTTGATTGGATCATCCTAGATTTCATAGCAGCATCTTCAACTACAACTCCTAGCACTCAGCATCCACCATGTCCTAAACAAGATAGGAGACCACAACTAGAAAAACAACTAGTCAAGAACATAGATATCCTATCTACCATATTATTAGCACTACTAGATAGGAGGTTAATCACACTACCTTATACTCATTAATGAGATCCACATCTCTTACATAGATAGCCATATTAGCCCTTTTGTAACTATCATCATATCCATGGACACAAAGATAATGTTTGTTTAGACTTAAGGATTGCATTACTAGATGTGTTGATAATGGCATCATAGCATTCACATAAGGGGCATTGAGATCTCCTCCATCATGGAACCTTAGACCTCATTCATCCATGATTGAGTCATCCTAGGACATTCCTTTACAAGAATCATTAGTCACTCATCATGAGTGCAATATAGGTTTTAGGATAGAATCTCAAAGGAGATCTCATATTCCACCACCTCAGAAGGTTTGAAAACTAGTATAGTGAGAACAACCTACATATATCATCGTAGTCTAAGGAATACATAGTGAAGTTCCATATACATATCTAGCAGAGTCATAGGCACCATAACAGAGTCCTACTCATGAGAAATATTCACTATGGGCAAATTTTATAGGTCCTATCTCATGTAGTAATCCACTATGATTAAAATTAAATGACCCCAGACCACAGAGTACTGCTCATGATAAATATTCATTATGACCAAACTTTTTGGGTCTTATCTCACGTAACAACCCATTATGATTAAGATTAAATTAACCCTTATCATAGGTTTCAATCCCATATCGATATATTGCTCAATCATATACATCACAGTAGAGGCCACATGGTATTCGGTTATAGATAGATGAGCCTTCCTCATAGCACATAGTTTTAGCTACATGAACAATAAAGTTAATTTTTGAAGAATATCCACACATAGATATAGTTATCACATAGTATATATTATTATATATATAGCACATTCCTACATAGCATGAGCAATATGGACACTTTTTCAGTTGGCCAATAGGGTTTAGATAGTGATACAACATAGAATAATTAATGTATAGTCATACTGGTTTTAGTTTATAAGCTTCACTTAGAAAGGCAATGATGGAGCTAAAGGTCTAGCTAGACTTCATATTTTTGGGTCACTCTCAAGGAATTAATATGCATAGTGTGCTATCTTACATCCCCACATACTAACAACTAACATCCCTAATTCCTAGTAACCATCCATAGCCAAAACTAGCTTATTAAAATCTAGATCTTACCAAATCTTATTTTACCAACATTAAACCAACTCAACTTATCCAAATAATTTACCAATCTCAAACTAAATCAACTTATCCAAACACTTTACCAATCTCAAACCAATTCAATTTATCCCAATAATTTCCCAATTGTAAAAACCAACAAATTTTTTGCTCACATATAATTACAAACCAAATAAAATTATTTACTTACATAAAAATTGAAATATGAACCTATCATCACACTTATCAAAACAATAAAATCACATATCCCAAGTACCATTTTATCAAACATACACAACCTCAAAATCAATACCAAATCAATTATTTCTAATCAACCATTTGTGATAAATATAATAATATATTTCATATCCCATAACATAGTACACATGAGTTGAAATCAAAACCAATATCCATATATATATTACAATGTTTTCAAAACATATACACTATATAAAATACAATCAATCATGAATGGGCATCATGCCCTCACTCTCTCCTCTAGTACTAGTCATGTATTCCAACCTCGTGCTTGATGTCTCCACACCTCTTTGAGCCCCTAAATGCCTCTTACATTGACTATCTTGCTCTAGTAACTGACCATGATCCTCATGCAAGTCCACATACCACCTCTAAAAATCCATGTACTCATCCATAATCCATGTACTCATAGATCCATAATCAAGAGGAGGTATCATATGCCTATCTCTCTCAACCCTTAGCTCATCTCTCTCTTGTTGCCTTAACATATGTAGTTGTAGCTATAGTAGCACTTTCAAACAAATGAGCATAAATTATGGTTGTAACTATCACTCACTCTATCAAACCCTCCTCTACATCATCATTAAGAACATGTTATGTGAGCTCATAAAGTGTAGACTCAATGATGGTCTCCCAAAACCCATCATCTCCACCTCTTACTCTAGTTTGTGCTTCATCTTGAGAACCTTCCACCCCACCAACACATAAAATTATAACACTATATTAGACATACATTTTCAAAATAAGCTAAAACATGTGAAAAATTGAACTTATATACAACTCAAATATAAATGATACTTACCTGCCATCATCTAGATTGGATCTGGGTCCTCATACTAAAGGGCATCCCCTCCAGCAAAAGGATGTAATGGATCCCACCAATGCCTTGCCCATCATGTGGTATATGCCTATGTGTAACCAACATCATCTACATTAGGAATATAGATAGCTACATCCCATGCATCCAAGGGTAGTGGTGCTAACTCAGCCTTAGTAGGCCTACCATGAGTTCCTACTCTCACTGGTGCCTATGCACTCTTCACCCATACCCATTGTATTGGGGACATATCCTATAGAACCCCAAACTATCTAGTCACATGCTCATACTAAAATCACTCATACACTCAAGGCCAATGTTCTTGTAACCAATAACTAACCCTTATATAATGTAATTACACTCCATCCTTGGGCTACCCAAGAAATCCTCTATATGGCCTCCATATGATATCCTGAGCTACCAGTCTATCTAACACTCGTCTATAGTGATAAATCCCAAGAGACCTGATATCCAATGAACTTATCCACCACTCCCCATATCCATGTGGAGATGCTCACCTCTCTCTCTCGATAATCCCAATAGATGTACAATTGTTATGTGCACATAGGCTTAATAATGTAATAAAGTAGCTACACTTAGACCACCACTAAATGACTCCTAAGTAAACCTATATAGATATTTGTATAAGTGGGCAAGCAGAGTCCTACCCCATGAGAACACAGTGTGATATAATTCTATATTACATACAATTATATGCATCTTATATGCAATTGATACCCCACTCCCATCCATTGTAATAAAAGAAGCCAACAATATTACCTACCACTTTTGGAGACATGGAACACTTGATTGAATAATAACTAATAATAGTATATCACTATCATTGCCTCTCATATGTATTCTTGAGGGCACACCAACAAAATATAAGGACACACAATCAATGGCATCCACACCTATATCATCTTGTAAAGTCACTCACCATCTACTAACCAACAAATGTAAAATATGGTACACATCATCCAGAGTAATAGTCATCTCTCTAGTAGGAAGATAAAAAGTATAAGTGTATACATTCCACCTCTCACATAAGGTAGTAATCAAATGACTATCCCACTACACAGTGCCTAGGTCACACATATGACCAAGCCCTACCCTATCTATCATAGCCCTCTCATCAACTGACAAAGGCAATAATATTAGAGTCTCCATCACTTGGCCTATATGGAACTCCATCATCCATATCTCACCTTGAAAAACACCAAAAGATAACATATATATTAATCAACCATGCCAAATTAATAACCAAGCAAAATGATAGCAACTAAACTAAGCATCATACCCAAAAATCTGGCCTCTAAAATGACAACATTGAGTACAAGATAAGAGCATTGCAACCCTAACAATAGCATTGAAGCCTAGACAATAACACTAAAAGAGGGACAAGAGTGCTAGATCTAGTAAAAATTTCCTAAAATTTTTCAAAATAGCTCAAAATCATCAAAAATAGGCTTCCAAATAGGTCTAAATCACACATTTTAGCTACTTACCAGGGTAACCTCTCCACCAACCTCAATCTGGTTTATCAACTACTCTAAATAGATCACAACAAGTGCTCATCTCCTCAACATATCTCTTACTCTAGAGCTCCAAATCTCAAACTAGTCAATGCATAAATTAATTAAGAATCAATCTAATTTTCCTATATCAAACAACTTTTTTTTTCTTTTTATTCAAAGCAAAATACCATTTTGCCCATAACTTGAACCCCAAAGATCTATTTTACAAACCATTTTATTCTATGGAACCATGATGACAATGACTTAGATATCTATCAAACCTTAATTTCCTATTACATCATTTTCCTACTATGGCACACACATATTTCTATACTTATTTGTACCTAGATATATACAACTTCATCCTCACCAATAACAACCTGTTCAACTTTTATACAACTTTTTCCTCACCAATCAAAGCTCATTCAAGTTTCAAAAAAATTAGTCTAAATAATCAATAAACTTCTCAAATTAATTCAAAACTATATCAACCTTGTTCCTAGCATTATTCTACTAGTCATCACTTTTGGCTCAACTTCCTCTATTAAAAATTGAATCCTTCTCCTCAAAAGGGGCATCATTCCTCCTATTCTTATTCCTACACCTACCCATCACACCTATCCACTCTCATAGATAGATACACCATGGTTATTACACCTTTAATAGTTAGATTATTATATTTATCTTAGATGGCTCAAGATATACAGTGATTCAAACTATATGGGTCACTTAACAATGGTTTTTACACCTCCAACAATTAGAATATTATATTTAGCTTAGATGGGTCAAGATATATAGTGATTCAGACTACATGGGTCACTTAGAAATTATTTTTACACCTTCAATAGTCATAATTATTAGATTCAACTTAGATTGGTCAAGATATATAGTGATTTAGATTACATAGGTCACTCAGCATTACTTAGAACATTTAGAGGGACATACCTTTAGTTTATAGATACATAGATTACTTAGACATATAGTGGTTTAGATCATATGGATTCATAGTGACTTCAATATAGATTTATACTAGATATCATATTTGGGGTCATGTACATCAATACATGCCTCACACATACAGCTTCATACAACATGACATAGTTACAGACTAGATAGCAGATTATAGGCATAGTACAGAGCACATTGTTTTGATCTCTAATGTTTCACATGGGACATGACACAATATCTTATTTCACATGTGGTTAAATAGATTACCAGACTATATAGATTCATCACTCACATACCATATTTGTGGGTATGGTATAAATGTTCATGTTATTCATCATTTAAGATTATATAGATTGGAATGATAAGACATGTCATTTTATTCTTACACATTTACTAAAAATTTTAAATTACACCTAGGCATACCCAAGTTGTCACTAATTTAGACCGTATTATCATCTATAGTAGTTGGTCCATAACATCACCTAAACCTAGGAGTTTGTGCGAGATAGAGGGTAGACATGGGTTTTAGACCTCTGAGCACTTATCAGTTCTAGTTTAGATTATTTAGAGTGGGGGAATGATATATCTTGCCCTTCATAGCATATATTTTCTATACACACATTCTAGATACATGAGTTATGTGGGATAGAGGGTAGACATTAGTTTTGGGCCTTCGAGCATTTCTCATTTTTAGTCAGATTCAATATAAGGGGCATCTATTTTAGGGATTCCTTCTTTCTCTAGGCATTATTTAGATTCAGTATAGGGAACATCCATTTTAGGAATTCCTTCTTCCTCCAATCACTACTTAGTTCTCCATCCACTTCTTTGGTAAAGAAGTTGGACCCTTTTTTTTAGCATGTTTGTCTTTACGTAGGAAAGTTTAGGTAAGCATCTCCTTTCTTTCTTTTACTATGGTAATTCATTTTATTGCATCACTAGAATAAAAGGGGGTTAAATGTATACACCATAAATTGGTTAAGCAACCACACATATCATGTCTTTTCATAGTCCTTTCACAAGAGACATCAATTAGAGAATATGATCTTTTTACACATTTATCCATGTCTTTCATTTTATCCATTTGGTTCTTATTCTAAGCTTGAGTAATCTTTTTACCCATTCAAGATCACTCCAAGCCTTTCAAATGATCATTTCACCTCGACCAAGTAAGGTTTCCCATGCTTGTTTTATACCCCCTAGTCCTTAGCTTGTAAGACAAGAGCATTGGGATTGGACTATAGTGTTAGAACCCAAGGTGTATAGTTTCTAACACTCCTATCCAAAGTCAAATTGAGCTCTAATGGTTAATTTCTTCCATAAGATGAGTATTACCCCTTTTCTTTTCTTCATTCCTAAGTTTCCCAATGTTGTCCAAAATATAAATAAAGCTCTCAAATTTGAAATAATGAGTCTCCTATATAAATGACTACACAAGTAATTTTATATCTATTACCTACTACTTTGGCACATTAAACATAAAAAAAATTAGTCAATAGTATAGCTCAACTTCTCTACATCATACATAGACTTGCATGCTTGATCAAGGAAGGGCCTAGACAAAAGTCATTCTTAAATCTACCATGCATGTTGATTATGAGAGTTCCCTAAGGGAGAACTACATTTGATTTGAGATCTTAACTTGATGGTTAATGTAGGTAATGCTTAGGACAATAGGGGTTATAGATCATGCGATCATTCTTCTCCTAACCCATTTTTCCTCCTTTTGATTTTGATGTATTCATTATTGGCATGTGTGTAGATAGATATAGGTATTGACGACTAAAATGGACCTACAGTGAACTCTATTAATTTCTAACCCTTAAAATTTGGTACATAGGCTCACATTGACCTGACAAACAAAACCTAGAAATCTTAGATCCTGAGGACAATAGTGCCAGGGAGGGACTATAGCACCAGACACCAAGGTGTCCTATTTTGGTGATCTTATCTAATTATAAACTAAAATCTAGGTTTAGATTCTTGATAATGTCTCTATCCTAATTTTCAATTACCAGCTCTGGAATCATTCATTTCAACCCAATTTAAGATAAGTTTATAATTCCACTTGTAAAATTACCTATTTAAAATCTATATTTTTCCCCATTAAACTAGATTTTTCCTATCATTCTAGACCTTTATTATTTAGGATCTAACACTAGATTCTCAAAAATAATAAAACATTGATGATGTTATGATGTTTATGATTATGGTGCTCATGTAAAAATATAATGAGTACATGCTTCTTCATTTAGATTTAGACATGTGGTGGATATGGTATATGTGATTCTGAGGGTGTGATAGTTGATGATTAATTTATTAATGGAGGTGGTGATTATCCTAATGATGTCTATTTTGGTTTATGATGTGATGATGATATTATGTGATGTGGTTATGATTATGGTCATTTTTTTTAGATTAGGGTGAAGCACATAAAGTAAGTTAAACAAAAAAATCAAATGTGAGAAGGAGAAGACAATCTAAGTGAATGTATCAACCAATATGAGATAATAAAAAAGAGGCACAATGCTTCTTATTTGGCAAGGACAAAAACAAACTAAATTTGGATTGGTTTAAGGAACATAAGTCCTTAAAATGATTCATATTAGCATTTGTTATTTGGTTAAAAAAGGTGTCTTGATCACATAATGTCAAGTAAGCTCAAAATCCCTTGTTTATAGTGTATAAAGAGGAGATGGATGAAGGTGGAACCTTCTTGTGATATTAGCTTTCCCCTTTTGGATTTTATCAAAGAGTCAATATAAATAAGTCCATGTCATATAAGGTGTAGACTGATCTATGTAAGAATTCTACTTATGAGAGCTGATTATGGCTTTCAAAATTAATATTCTATTTTTGATGTCTAAGAATGATTTTTTTTCTATTTTTTATTGCTTGGGAGGGTTGGGGGAATATTATTAATGTGAGAAGCTTCAAAAAAATTATTGTTCTATGACAAATGCTTTACTTTTCCATCTTTTAAGGGAGTGGTTTAAGTTTTATGTGCTTTGTTTAAGGTTTTTGATAGCTATCCTTCAAGGGATCAGTCTACCTTATATTGAGAAAATTTAATATGTTTATGTAGCTATCCTTTGATGGAGTAGTCTAAAATTTATACAGAGTAACCCATATGCATTCTTTCAATTTGTATTTTGATATCATGGTCTTGCTTATATAGGCTTAAAGGGTCACCTTTTATGAAGGCAAAACTAAAAGTACAAGAAAGTTGAGTAGGTGTGAAAAAGGTTTAGTGACAATGACCAGGGGAATATGTGCTATGAAAGGGGTAGAAGTACCATGAGAATCATGCCATGGGTAGATCCATGGTACCTATTGTTCAAGATTAGGCTATGGTTGTGATGGATAATCACATGATTCAATTATAATTAGTTGTTCGTAAAATAAGGAGATGAATGTGGTTTGAAAATAAGGGATGAGCTTAAGTTGGACAAAAGGTGAGTTTGATCATATTTTAACAAAAGAAAGGATGTAGATACAAAGAATTAAGGGGCTCAGGTTCTAGGTTCCCTTAAAGGTAGGATAATTGGTAAGCTCCTAATCCATACTTGTGTGTTATGATATAAGGTCCAAGCCAATTGAAAGAAATTTTGCCTCTCTTGCTTTTATACATATTAGTGACATGTTGATTTTATTTGAGATCAGGGTCTCTGATATTGAATTCTCACACTTTAAGGTGTTTTTTATAAGCATGTTTGATGCATTCTTGATAGACACAAAGATGAGTGAGTGATGCTAAATAATTTTCATTGAGTAGCTCAAGTTGGGCTAAATTTTCTTGATAATAATCTCTCTCAGAAATGATATATTGTAGGGATATGTGAAGAGATGGAATTTGGAACTTGAGAGGCAAGACAACCTCTGCTACAAAAACTAGATAGAAAGGGGTAACACCTATAGGGGTTCAAATGCTAGTACAATATGACCATAAGGTGAAGGGGATGTATAAATTCCAATCTCAACCAGATGTATTAACCATTTTAGTTAGTATGTTATTGAGAGTTTTGTTAGAGGATTCTACCTATCTGTTAGCTTGTGGTTGATAGGGTGAATAGAAACTTAACTTGATATTGAATGTGTCACAAAGACGTTAAATTTGTTTTTTTTAAGATTTACCATTATTGTTGATGATTTTATGGGAAACACTGAAATGATAAATGATATGATGGTTGATAAAGTCAATAATATTTTTAGCTTTTTTAGAGACAAGGGGAATAAACTCTAACCATTTGGTAAAATATTTAGTCACAATGATGATGGAATGTTGTTGTTGTGAATAATGGGGGTTAATTTCACCAATAAGGTCCAAACCACATTGTGAAAAAGGCCAAAAATATTTGGATACTTGAAGACTATGGCTAGGTGTGTGATGTAAATTGGCATGTTGTTGACATTTGACACACTTTTTCACATAATCACAACAATATTGGTTAAGGGTAGGCTAGTAATAGCCAAGGCAGAGGATGTATTTAGTGATGGCTAGGCCACTAAAGTGTCCCCCACAAAGCCCATCATGCATTTCCTTGATATCATGAGAGCTTCATGACTACGTAGGCAATGGAAGAGGAGACCATAAAAGCCATGTTTATAAATAATTCCTCCCAGTGTGGTATAACATGAGGTGATTTGGATAAACACTCTTCAAGAATTCCTAGAAAGACTAGAAGGAATTATGGCAAAGTTGAGATAGTCAAAGGTATTTTGATACCAAAGGTTGGGTTGGGTTTCCTCCACATTGAAGATGGTGGGAAAATATAATTTGACATAAGAGGGTTTAGTAAGTTGATGGATAATGAAAGATAGCTTAGATTCAAAGGGTGTAGATGGGATTTGAGAAGTGAGGGAAGCCATCATCTCATCAAAATTATTCATATACTATGGAGTGGTTTGGATATGGTAGTATTTAAATGATGTTAAGAGTATGTTAGCTAATTATTTTTATTATTGTAAAAAATCATTCTTGTATTGGTAAGATCTATTGATTTGATTGACCACAAGTTGGGAGTCACCAAATATGTTGATTTTTTTGACTTCCAAAGGCTAATGTAGTTTGGTGACCTATTACTAGGGCTTCATACTCAACCATATTATTGGTACATTAAAAATCTAGCTTGAAGGATAAAGGAAAAGGTTCATCATGAATGGGGATAAGGATGATTCTAGCTCCTCCACCATGTTGACACTTGGATCCATCAAATAACATGGTCACTTGATAGGTGAATTATGCCTAAGAGAGGGTTGTGATAGACTCATCTAGAAACTCAAGAGGAGGAGGTTGATTATCTTCTAATAATGCATTAACTAATTGGTTGGAAATGACCTACCCTTTAATTTAATTCTATTAAAGGAACTCAAGGTCAAGCTCAGCCAAAATCATGAGCCACCTGGCCATACATTAGTTTTATTATGGTTTGGAATGCATATACTTGAGTGGGTCAGTATTAATTATGACATAGGTCTTGTGGTTGAGAAGGTAGTGGTGAATTTTGGTGGCCATGAAGACCAAGCCTAGGAAAATTTTATCGGTATGGGTGTACTAAGTTTTGTACTCTAAAAGGGTGTATCTAATGTAGTATATGGCTTGCTCTTTATGTTTTTCATCCCAATGAGCTAGCATTGCCCCTAAAGAGTGATCAGTGATGGAAATATAAAGGTAAAAAGGTTGGTATTCCTTGGGAATAATGAGGATAAGTGGGGATAGAATGTACTCTTTAAGTGAATCAAAGGCCTTTTTATAGTCATTTTTCCATTTAAAAGATACAACTTTATTCACAAGGTGATGAAAAGTTTGGCAATAATCAAAGAGCTAAGAGATAAAGTGAAGAATGGATTAGAGCTTCCCCTACAAGCTATGGAGTTGTTTGAGGTGGGTAGGAGGAAGCATGCTGAGGATTATTTTGATTTTTATTGGATTGACTTTTATTCCCCAATGGGAGATAATAAAGCCAAGGATATTTCTTGATAAGACCCTAAAAATACACTTCTTGAGGTTAAGTCAGACATGGTAATGGATGAGTCACTTAAAGATAATCTTAAGAATGACCAAATGATATTTAAAACATTTAGATTTCCCAAGAAGGTCATCAACATAGTCTTCAATGATTTTTTGAATAAGGTCATAGAAGATGTAGGTCATAACACATTGGTAGGTTGGACCAACGTTCTTTAGTCCAAAAGGCATGACCCTATAGTAGAAAGTTCCCCATGGGGTGATGAAGGTAGTTTTTTATTGATCTTTAGGGGTAATTAGGATCTGATAGTAACTAAAAAATCCATCCATAAGAGATAACATCTCATATCTAATTGTAAGATAAACTATTTGGTCAATGCTTGGTAAAGGAAAGTCATCTTTTGGTCAAGTAAGGTTAAGGTCATGAAAGTCCACCCAAATGCATAGTCCCCCTATGGCTTTAGTGACAGGTATAACATTCAAGACCCATTGAGGATAGTCAATGTGTTAGATGAAATTGATGGCTAGGAGATGGTGAATCTCTTCTTTGATAAGAAGGGCTATGTGAGGGTGCATTTTTCATAGTTTTTACCTAACTAGTTTGGCATTGCATTTGGTGACTATATGTGGGTAAAAATGGAGGGGTCAATTCCTAGCATGTCATTATAAGACCAAGAAAATTATATGATGCAGTCTTATAGGAAGGAGGGTAAGTCCTAAAGCTCCTCAAAATTTAGTGATTGGCCAATTTTGACAATGCACGAGTTATCTAGAATACCCAAGTTGATATCCATGGTGGATTCATTTAGCATGGTTGAAGTCTTAGGAAGAAGATATTTGTGGATAGAGGAATCTTATGTACCTAGATAGATAAGAATGGAATCATCATCCTAACACTAAATGGTATTAATGGTAGGATAGTCATCTCCTATCATCTCAACCTGGGTAAAAGGAATGGTTACGGTTGCCCCATATTTTTGATACATTAGGGGTCTAAGGATGATCATGTTGATGAAAAAAAGTTGGGGGGTATGATTTCAAAATACTTAGTTATTAATGGTGGAGTGGATAGTGAGGATATGATTTCCTCATTAATGATGGTAATATGAGGTGGGTCGGTTTGTTATTTAGGTGGCATGAAACTGAGGCCATTCTTTTTATGAGGTTTTTGGATCTTGATTGGAATTAACTCATGCAACTCATGTTCATACCAACCTAGAAAAAATACCTTCCAATAATACCTATAGATTTATGTCTGGGCAAACTTTGGTTTATCTAGATAGGAGAAATTAGAGGTGAATGGTCAAAGTGAAAAAAAAGTGGTAAAAGTGTCAAGGGACCTATCAAGTCCCCCATAGATAAAATTGGTTTGATGAGTTAAGGGTTTGAAAGGAATAATGGTTCCAATAGTGGGGTCATAAATAGGTTTTTAGTCAAGATTCCCATACTCTTTGAGGAGTAAAAAAGGTGTCTAGTGCCAAAAGGTGATACTCCCCCAATAAAAGATGTTAGAAGGTTAGTTCCAAAGGGTCCATTATGGGGATTTAGGTAGAAGGGATAAAATAATTGGTGGATGTTTCAATGGTAGAAGAAGATGGGGCTTCATCTCTTGATGGTGAATTTTTTTTGGATGAAGGAAAGATAACACCATTGGGTTGGTATGTCATGTTGCATGATGTAAAAGGTCTCAAGTTAGCTTGTATGGTAACAACTTGGCCTTCATGTTCAAATTTGATGCATCAGTGCAGGGTGGATGACACATATCCCATGGAATAGATCTAAGGGATTCCTAATAAAATGTTTTACTATAACTCACCTTCTACTATGTAGAAGATCTCAGGAAGCATGTGAGGTCCTAGGTGAATGTGAAGGGCAATAGTTCCTAGAGTCATGGCCATGGTATCGTTAAATGATCAAAGCACCAGGAAGGTTTCCAACATAATGTTGTTGGGTAATTTGAGTTGGTTGTATGCATGGGAGGAGATAATGTTGATGTTATCTCCCCCATCAATCATAACCCTCTTGATGTGGGTTTGGTTGATTTATGCGGTGATGAAGATGGGGGATCTAGGTCATCTAGATGGATGGAGGGTATTTTTGAATCCTTGAAGGTAACAAGGTTATAAAGTTTTAGGGCTTCAACAAAGGCTAGTAGGGGTTGTGGCTATTCCTATTAGACTTTTATGGATTATAAATCCTCTATCATCACTTGGTAGTGATGGGGTGAGGTATTGATTAGTTCATATAAACTCATCTTTATCAGCATTTGGTGAAGCTATTTTAGAACTACTCGTTGGATTGATTTAGATGGATTGGAGTGAGAGGGTCCCAATATGGACACTTTAGGTTTAATAGTAAAGGTATTTGGTGTTATCTAGGTGTTTGGGTGGTGGAAGAGGGATATGTCCATAAAATAGACACCTTTTTATTTCCCTTGTCCTTTGGTTGAGCCTATGATCATGTGACCACATGGATGGTATGGATTTGGGGAGGAGTCAAGATAGAGGATTGTTTCTATTCCTCTTCACTCTAAGGTGAGAATGGTGGAGTAGGTAGGTGTTGGTTGATGGTTCTTGGCTTTTGGATTGATGTTGGGATCATAGAAGGCTCATCTAAAGCTAAGTCATCCTCATGATATAATCAATGGGATAATACTTAGAGAGCCTTATAGTTCTTAGCGTCATGCCCAGGTGTCTTATGGTATGAACATACTAATTTATCATTATACCAAGATGGTTTAGGACTATGTGGGTCAAATAGTCTGATAGGTGGTACGGTTAAGCAAGATACTTTCAATAACCTTTGAAATATGTTTGAGTAAGAATCAATTAATAGTGGTAAAGGTATAGGGGTCTTGGTTTTGGAGTTGAGGTGGAAACCCTTTTAAGACTGGGCTTGGTGGTAGAGGGTTTGGGTAAATGAGCATTCTTTGCAAATGGTTTCAGCTTTGTTAGAGAGGTCAATAGCTTGGGGTTAGAAGTTATTATAGTAGACATTTGAGAGGTAAGAAGTTTGTTTATAGATGATTGGGAGATATGAGGTATGGTTATGGGTTGTTTAGTGAAAATAGGTGTGGATGAAAGTAGGAGTGATGGCGTAACCAAAAGTTGTGGTTAGGTTTCAATTGGGATGGTTGTTTTTATAATTAATTCAGAGGGATGAGATCCCAAATTAGAGGTAAAAGTAGAGAGGGGAGGTAGAGTTTTAGTTTTTGGGATTTTAGGTGGTTTTACTTTCTTTATTGATTTAGTTTAGGGTTTGTTGGATAGGTTTAGTGGCATTGAATCTAACTTTATTGATGGGTGAATGAATTTATGAGTAGGAAATATTCCAAGGTTCTTATTGGGTTTTTTTAGGATGGTAGAAGGTGATTTTGTGACTATGGGTGAGTTTGGTTCTGATGGTGTTGATATAGTTTGATGGGTAGAGGTGTTTGATGGTTGGGTTGTGGTGATAGTGGATTTGATAGAGGAAAGGGTAGGTTGTTCTAATAAACAAGGATCATGATTGTTTATATAAGGGAACCCAAGATATTTCCAAAATGTGGCATGATCTAGGTTAGGATTGGATATGAATTCTAAGTTTTTAAATAATCTAGAGAAAGGTTTATAGATGGGTCTAAATCCCTCAATAGTGGATTCAAAGGATAGACCTGGGAGTTAAAGAGGAGGAATTATTACCTCATCCTTTTTTAATTAAAAAGTTCCAATAACTAGGAAGGTAATTCCTTAGTGGGAGGTGTAGGAAAAGTGGTTTCTTCGTTAGGAGCACCTTCTAAAGGAAGAAGGGATTGTTATACAATTGATAAAAAATGTATAATGGTAATGGATGCCTCCTTTGATGTGCATATCAAAGGATATTTTGGTGACACCACTACCTCAATAAGAGTAGGATAAGAGGTGATTTAGTCAACTATTTCATTATTAATGAATTCACCAAGAACCATATTGACATTATAGGCCTTGTGGGTATGATAGGATTCTACTTTGTTTTTGATATTGGTAGAAGGAGCATGGTTTGGAAATGGTTGTTTGAAGATGTCAAGTGATTGGTTTGAGGGTGCATTGGGGTTATCTAACACAAGTTCCCCCTTGTCAATGAGAGTTTGGACAACATTATTGAAGGTATTACACCTACTAACATCATGTCTAATGACTTAGTGAAAGGCACACAATTCATTCTCCTTATACCAACCAGGTACAAGATGATAGGAATTGAATTATTATGGAGGTTTGATCAGAGGGAGTTGTATGAGATTGGATTTTAATAATTTATCCAAGACCAAATCATATGACTCTCCAAGTAGATTAAATTGCTTCTGGGTGTTGCGGTTTGGGTTACTAGTGTTTTGATTAGAAGGATTGGAAGAGTTAGATAGGTTAACAATGGGTGAAAGGGTGGTCTTAAGGATAAGTACATTTGTGGTTCCCTTGTTTTTAGATTTAGTATTGGTTTGGTTACTAGGTTTAGATGAGGAAGCCTCATTTTATTTGAAGGTAGAGTTTTTGTTTATCGACTTTAGTTTTTCCTCATTGATGGCTCTATTTTCTAATTTTCATGCCATGGTGAAAGCCTCATCAAAGGTCCTAAATCTCTAAACCTAT
This sequence comes from Torreya grandis, assembly GCA_037957365.1. Lineage (NCBI taxonomy): Eukaryota > Viridiplantae > Streptophyta > Pinopsida > Cupressales > Taxaceae > Torreya > Torreya grandis. The sequence goes on along the minus strand of JARHVA010003381.1, from coordinate 1,542,037 downwards.
AAGGTAGAATAAATGTGTTTGGCACAATCCTAGGCAAAGATTTCAATTAGTTTAGGTAAGGGTAGAGAGAAGGAGAGTTAATTTATCAAAATTCTCAAATGGGATACGAAGTCATCAATGGATTCATCATAAAATTTTTGAAAGGAGTAGAGATCAGTGAGAGAGACTTTCTTAGAGATGTTTATGGAAAAGTGATTTAAGAAAATCTAAGCTAGTTGGGTAAAATAAAAGAGGGACTACTTTGTAATAGCACTATACCAATCTAGTTCCAGACCTGATAAGGACATGGGTAATGTATGGAAAAAGAGAGCATCATCATAGGCAATCATATAGCACTAATTCCTACATGCTCTCAGATGTTGTTGAGGGTCCTCCTTACTCTGAAACTTTGAAAACTTTATAAGTTCCCATTGAGGAGGATATGGTTGAATGAGGATGAATGGATGGATTGGTTCACTATAGATTTAATCATATGACAAAATATTATGAGATATAGAAATGGATGACTCCAAAGTAGTCATTTTTTCCATTAACATTTTGACAAGGTAAGTTTGGGGTTATGCACCCCCATAGTTGTAAGTTAAGTTATGTTGGGTTTGGGTAAGTAAAACATATGTATAGTTGGTGGGGGGTTGAGAATCTACCACATATTGGTATGTGGATATGGGTGGTTGGGATGATGCCACATATGAATACATGGAGATAGGTGGTTGGGTGGAAGGTAGAGGTATATACCCTTATGGGTTAGGGATGTAGCATAGGTTTTGTACAATGGTTACCTATTAAGAGATTAATGTAGGTTGGGTAGGAGGTATGGCTACGTTAGTAGATAGACTATAGGTGGTAACTTTGGTACTGATGGGTGGAAGGGTAGAAGGTATGGGAACCACCAAGCTTTGTAATGGAGTATAGGTAGGTAGGCTAGAAGTAAGGGGAATGGTGGTGACACTAGTAGAGGGTAATCCTATGAATTTTTGTAATCCTAAGAAGAAGAATCACCTAGATGTAACTATGATACTTGGTTGTTGGCTAATGGATGGTAGTACTTTGGATCTCTATTATACTTGTTGGTTAATTAGTTCACTAGAAGAAGGCTTGTAAAAGAAGTTATGATGCAAGAGGTTTTGATTCTGGATGTAGATGATGAAGGATTGATTGATATATTGATTGATTTTCACCTCCTCCTCTCTTTTTATAGAAAGAAATGAGAAGTGAAATAATAGGTTAACTAGAGGTTTAATAAGTAGTTTAAATTTAGATTTTGCATACATTGTATTGCACATGAATTAGATAAACTAAATATAAAACATCAAATTGGAGTTTGATTAGAGTTGACTATTCAAGCAGTTAGAAGATGACTATCAATGGTTAGGCCTAACTATTTATGGTCAAGGGTAAGGTTAAGTTTGGTCAAGGTGAGTTACCTAGTCATTTTAGCTATTCAACTAACTTGACTCAAGGTTTATGATCGAAAGGTTACGAAAAGTCCTAAGGTGGTTTAGGGGTTAGTTCAACATCTAGAACCATTGTGTGCAATTTTATAGTGTTTACAATATGATTCATATTTTGAAATTGAACCACATTTGAGTACAGTGATGTTAAACATATGGGTTTTACTTTATCAAACCATATACTAGTTGCCACCTCTTTTATTTTAGTTTAACAAGTTGGCCACATCAAAGCTTAATGATGCTTAGTTTTTTGGTTGCCCTTTAGTAAACCACTTTGTTGGTTATCATCTCTTCACAAATTATATTAATCTATGAGGGATGGATCATATATTCTTTCCAACTCAAGTATCTACATTGATTCTTCAAATTAAGACTTGAGCACTCAATTCAACACTTGTCCACATGCTTCAACAAGGGTGTATACACATATCCATGATAAATACAAAGTGTGTATACATATTCAAGTATCACATTTATTTCACTCTATTAATTTATGCATCACTATAATAAGGAGGGCTATATACACTAAAATTTAATCAAAAAATGCTTTATAATGCATGTCCTTAACATATTTACATTTATTGGTCAACTCACCATTTATCTATATGAAAGTATTTAAAGTCCTATAATTAATAATAACATCTTATAGACTTCCCTACTTTATTATTTTTCATACCTAATTAATAGATACTTCACTATCATTCCAATTTTAGAAGCCTCTATCCATTCTGGACAAGTGTTTACTAGGTAGATAGGGATGCAGTGTGCACCTGCCCACTAGTGTGAACTTGTCTACAATGATTAAAAAAGTAATTTTTAAAAATTAGATGCTTCCTAATGGATTTTCCACATGAAAAAATTAGTCATTTATAATAAATAATTTAAATATTATCCTATAAGAGAAAATTAAGTGTATCAATTAAAATCCCTAATTAATATATCTAGCACTTTCTAAAAAAGGCAATTTTAAAACCATATATCTATTTAGAAAATATCCTTACTATAATTTTGTTGCAATACTATAGTCATTGGCCAAATAAACATTTTTTCATTTCAGGTTGAGGCCATCCTTTTGTGCATCATTCTAATTAAAAAGTTTAGTTATATCTATATGATCATCTTTAAATAGATAACTACATTACCCTGAGGTCCACTCGGAATATGCAGGAAACAATTAGTGAATAAGGGGTTTTTTAAGGATAGTTAGACCATTACCATGTTCTCCACTTTTTTCCCCTAGGCATTTCGTCTTGTTTGTGTCCTTATGTAGGCTAGGGTTTTTATTTTATAAGTGATTCAACCATACAAAAGGCTATAATATTCACACATAGGTGAATTGATCTAAAAGTTTACATTCAGTGCACAGTCAACATAGTCAAAGTCACACTAGCAAATAATGATGCACTACGACCTTGTCTAAATACTATACAATTGTCTTAAAATACAATGAGACACTGTTTAAAATTAAAACTGTGTTTGTAGATTTTTGTAAGTAGTTTAGATAGTCACAATCATCAAATGAATAACATAGTTTGAATAAATTAGTTTGTAATGACATCTATATAACCCTAACCCTAGTTTCCATTTTTATCAATTTGCAAATTTTGTAAATTCTATATATCATTATCTTTTTATAATAGGTTATTTTATTTATTTTCATAGATCATATTCCAAGTTTACATTACATTAGAGTTAATTTCATTTTATAATTAATTCTAATGGTAAATAGAGGAATAGGAGCATCGTAAGATGCCCCAACATGTGAATGCGGAAAAGGACAAGCATCATAAGATTCTCCAACATATGAGGTATAATAAGATTGGATTTAATGTTTTGCTTGATATCAACCTAAATATCATCATAATGATTACATTTTCTATTATATTTATGTAAATCTAACTCACAATAAAAATTTAGCATCTAGGGTATTTTTTGGATTTGTAGGAGGTTTTTAGGACATTTCTTATACAATATTATCCATGTCAATACAATCTATTATCACATAAATGGGTTAAAATATATTAGGTAGGTTAATGTAGTTAGAATAATTTAAACTGAATGATATTGTATAAAAACTATTGATACAATATAATTTGATAAAGATATTTTAATTGATACAATGATATCTAAAAAAAAGATATTTTAAGATTATATCAACACTTTATGTACTATGGCTAATTTAGTTGGGCTAATTGAAGCTAAATATAAAGGTATCATAATTGTATATATAGTTGATATAGTGATTTTAAATAAATGGAGGTTTTAATATTGTGTCCACACTCACTTTATTTTTCCTAATACAATTTGAATGCAAGGTTTTTTTTAGTGGCAAATCTTCATTAATCTATGAATATTCCATTTTTGAAGTCAGTATTTGGTGATTTTTGTGGAGAGGTTAACAGGGAAGGGTCACCTAAATTTTTGGGGTTAGAGTTAATTTTGAGGAGAGGTTTTCCTATATTTGAATACAAATTTCCTCATAAATGTAGTTTGTTAGTACCTTGAAAGATAATCCTAATGAATTCACCATATACAATCTGGTGAACATCAATAGTCTACATAATAAATTGATTCTATGCACTGTGTAAACTATGTGAATAAAATAAAAAACACTTAACTTTGTCGACTAGTACCGATAGCCTAGGAGTTGATGCTAGTAGGTTGTAGGCATACACTCAAAGACTCTAAGTGGGTGTCTATAGAATATTCACCAGTGGATGTCCATAGTTTGTTAGTGGATGACCATGTGATGCTGACAAATGCTCATAGTCCCACAGTATATAGGCATATGCACATAGCATGCTGACATCCACCAACATATTACAAGCATTCATTATTAGGTGTCCTATGGATGACCTCGGGGTTCAAATTGTGGGTAGGTGCTTATGAACTATTGGTGAATTCCCACTACCTATTTGTACATGCCCATAATCTACCTATAGATGCCCATAATCAACTGATGGTCACCTATAGGTTATTGGTGGAAATATATAATGATAAGCATCTTTAATCTATTGATGGATGCTTGTGGCCTCTTGGCATCTGTTATCAGATAGCGATGTCCAGGCATACCTACATGAAGTATATTAGTAGCATCTATGCATGAGGGATAATTATCCCACATGCATGTCTAGGTAACCTCTCCCAAGGGAAAGGCACTATAAATACTCCTTTTAACATTTAATATTCACATGGGCACATTATGAGAAGTAGCACATAGCATTGGTGTTATTTTTTACATCCCAAACATGTAACTTTATTGCATCAATGTTCACTGACATGATGTGGACATTTGTTTAGGATGTGTAGAAAACCCCATCGCATGGTGTGCAGTAAAAAATATAATTAAACTATAATTATAATTATATAAATTTATTATTATTATTTCAAACTTATTAATATATATATATATATATATATATATTTAAAACTAATTTATCATTATATTATCCATTAAATTAGGGATCATAATTTATAAAATAGAGTAATCAATATAATATCCATAACCACTACTTTTACTTTTAATGTCTATCAGCATGTAGCTAGTGTCTATCTACATTATGCAAATACATGTCTACATGTTGCTCATATCCACCTATGCTACCCATGGAATTCGCTCATACCATGTTGTATGTCAATGATCAACTATGTTGTGCAAGCATCCATCTGAATAATTTTAGCATTCATCTGCATTATTCATCTTGTGGTGTCACATGATTCACCTATACATATATATGCCTTTTCAACTAATTTGTAACCATTTTAAATCAAATTCATCTTGGGACCTCCATAGATTATTTATAGGGCCCTCTAAAATGAACCCTATTCGAATGATTAGAGACAAATATGAATGTATTGACACTATCGATATAATTGATACAATGATGCTCAACAAATAGAGGTTTTAAGAATATATTGACACTTCTATGTGTTCTAACCAATACAATTAGTACAAAAAGTATTTTAAATAGAGAGTATATTATCTTAAGCCACTTGGAATATGTATGCAACATAGTCAAAGTCACACTAATAGACAATGATGCATTATAACCTTGTCTAGATATTATACACTTGTATTAGAATATAATGAGACACTATTTCAAATTAACATTATGTTTGTCAATTTTTATAAGTAGTTTCAGATAGTTGCAATCATCAAATGAATAACATAGTTTGATAAATTAGTTTTTAATGGCATCTCTCTAACCTTAACCCATGTTTCCATTTTTAGTAATTTGTATCTCATGTAAATTATATATATCATTATCTTTTTACAATCGGCTATTTTATTTATCTTCATAGATCAGATTCCAAGTTTACATTAAATTGGAGTTAATTTTATTTTCTAATTAATTCTGAGGGTAAATAGAGGAATAGGATCATCCTAAGATGCCCCAATATGTGAATGAGGAAAAAGACAAGCATCACGAGATTCCCCAACATTTGAGGTATAATAAGATTGGATTTAATATTGTGCTTGATATCAACCCCAATATCATCATAATGATTACCTTTTATATTATAATTTCTATAAATCTATCTTACAATTAAAAAAATTATTTAGGGTAATTTTTTGATTTGTAGGAGGTGTTTGGGACATTTTCTATACAATATCATCCATATCAATACAATTTTTTATCACATAAATGGGTTAAACTATATTAGGTAGGTCAATGTAGTTAGAATACTTTGAATTGAATAATATTTTATCAAAAATAATGATATATTATAATTTGATAGAGGTATTTTGAATGATATAATGATAGTTAACAATAAAAAAGTTTTAAGATTATATTAGCACTTTATGTACTCTAACTAATTTAGTTGGGCTAATTGAAGCTAAATATAACCGTATCATAATTTTTTATATATTTGATTTAATTATGTTAAACAAATATAGGTTCTAAGATTGTGTCCACACTTTTTTTGTTTTGCCTAATACAATTTTTTTGATTAGAGATGAATATGAATGTGTCGACACTTTCAATATAATTGATATAATGATGTTCAACATATATAGGTTCTAAGATTATATTGAAACTTTTATGTGTTCTAACTAGTAAAATTGATCAATACAATAAACATTTTAAAACCATATTGGAACTTTTTGTGTCTAGGCTGATACAGTTGGATTTGATAAGTATATTTATAATTGTATCAAAACATTCTAGATCAAGGATAATGAATTTATTTAGGACATGAATCTAATTTAAAAATGTATCCACACTCCCAATATATTTATATGTGACATGAAACAAAATTATAACTACAACACCACATTTTTTATCATTGATGATGCAATTTTTTTGGGTAGAAAGGTGATTTAGAACCATATTAGCAAATTTTAGGTCATGAAAAATGTAGTGGGATTGCTCTAAATTTATTATAACTTTATCATCATGGTTGATGAAATATGAAATAAATGATTGTATAACTTTAGATCATTTGTTAGGGATTAAACTTGAAATTTCACATAAGGATATATCAATATAGTCCTATAAACTCTAGGATTTGGATCACCTATGATTTATTTTGCATGAAGCATGAAAATTAGGTGCTCTTCATGAATTTGAGTTGAAAAAGTTTATTTTATAGGTTAGGTTTGAATTTAAAGTTTGGTTTGATTATTTATCCACCTAAAACCATCCAAAGATGGAGCAGAGGGTGGGTATAAATTAATCGAACCATCCTCATCCTTTCTTGAGTTAAAATGAGGGTTGTTAAAAATTAAAAAATAGTCATATGTATTTTCATCTATATTATAAAATTCATCAATAGGAGGATCTTATTCTTCACTTATACCATAAATATCATCATAAATCATGTGAAAATCATTATATTGATTTTTTATCATGTTAAAAGTGTGAGGGATATAAAAATATTCATAGGGGTTTCCATCCATGTCATAAACATCATCAATGAGAGGATATTATTTTTCAAACTTGATATAGGAATCATCATCATAGATTAAAAATTCATTATATTGATCTTTTACCATGTTATAAGTGTAATAAATGGGATCTACTTTCATGATAGGACAATGGAAAAATCTTCATCTGTGGGATCTTCATCCATGCTATAAGTGTTGAAGATGAGAGTGTATCCATCTTCACCCATGATATATGGATCTTCATAGGGATCGTCGTGAATCAAAATTTCATCATAGGGATATTAGGCCAAGGGATATGGACAGGAATGATTGAACTATGAGGATTTTCCTTTAATGGTGGTCATAGAAAGTAGAAAGGAATGACCCATGTAAAAGATAAAATGGGTTGAGGCTTTCCATAAAAACCCTAAGGGGCTACATCATTGAAAAATGATGTAAAAATTATAAATATTATAAACACAAAGATAATCCAACCAATGATGGGATATGATTCACATTGTGTTCATCAAGAAATTATGTGAGCTCATATATCAATCATATTTCTCTCTATAGACTAGGATATAAAATAGAGATCAAATTAGAGCCTATATACAAGTAAATATAGTTATATTTATTGAGGTGAAAATATATATCTACTAGATGGAAATCCACACTCAATATTAAGGGTATATGTTTCTAAAGCCTATGCCTACTATATGGGATATGGGATTTGTTGACAAATTTAACCTCATAGGTCAAATTGTCACCCCTATAATTTTAAAATTTTCTTTTCATGCTTGTTTACCCCATTAGTTATTATTTTTATCTTGTAAATGGTCATCTAAAACCTTTATTAGCAAATTTTAATGTAGACTTGATGGATTTAATGTTGTGTTCATCATAGCTTTGTGCTTGTTTAATCACATCTTGACCTATTTCAGGTTTTTCAAGTGATGAAAGGAGTCTAGATTGTGTTTATAGGCCTCATGTCTTATGTAAAGTCTATTCCATGATTTATAATTGATCAAACTAGCTGGTGATATTCTTGATTAACATCATAACCCATCTATGTTGCATTTTAGACTTGTTTTTATGGCTTCAAAGAAAGTTTTGCAAGGTAATGGAAGTTAATTATCATAAAAATTCTATAAAACATCATGATATGTATATAAATACATTTTGGTCTTTTAGGAACACTTTTTGAAACATTTCCATCAGGTTTCTTAAGTGATTATAACATATTTTAGTGTTAAAAAGGGATGTTTTGAAGCATCTGTACATGTTTATGAGTTGTATTTGAATATTAAATACCTTTAAGATATAATTTATACCCCTTAAGATCATTTTAATGGTTTTAAATAACTTTCAAGTACTAAATTGAAGAAATCTTTCTTTTCTCTCTTATCGGCTTCTTTGGCAGCGCATTGAAGGTCAATAGTTTTTGCTTGGTACAATCAGGAGAGAGAAGGAAAGGTAAAAATATCCTAGAAAATTATAGGTACCATAATGAAATTAAAGTTTTTGGAATTTTTTTTCATATTAATTCCCCCATATTTATGAACAATCATTAAGGGTATAAGGGGGTCATTATGGCTTATTCATCCAAATAGGGTCTAGGTTTGCCCATGTTTCTTCACCTCAGAGCTTAATGGAGAAAACTGTTTATGGTGGGGTCATTTTAGTTTAAAATAATACTTATTACATGTTGGATTCATCAAGTACCTCATTTTGATAAGGTACTTATGATATAAAATTGGTCACTTATGGTGTCTTTATGAATGGTTTGTTTAAGAAGTTTGAAGTTTCTTTTGGGTTATCCAATGAGTGTTTTAATTTTTAAAGTTTCCTAAATTTATATCTATGTCATTAGAAACCACTTACATTCAAACAAAAATTTCATGTGCCTTCATCTTGAAGAGGGTCTTTCTTGAGATATCTTGAGTGAGATGGTGTCTTTCACAATGTATAGTTGCAATCAGCAAGCTTATAATGTATAAGAATAACTTAGTGAGGTATAAATGATTTTGTAATATTATCAAAATTTAATAAAATCTTGCTTCACCATATGAAGGCAATACATATGACATCTTAGAGACCATGCTCTCAAAAATCTCAAAAGAACACTCATAGGTCTAATAAGCAAGTTAAAAGAACATCATGGCAAGTGACATGAACATATGAGTCATGAAGATAAAGAGGTTTTTATAAGGTCATGAAGTTTTTTCTTATTACCCTCTAATAATCTTCAAGGTAACTAGTGGCACTCATGAAAATAATAGACCTAATTAGGCCTTATATGCCTAAATGCCATACTCAGGCCTATACATCATGGTCATAGGCTTGTAAGGGTTGTGTGTGCATGAAGAATTTGTGGAAATAACATAAACATAACATACCAACCTAATATTATAAGGTCAAGTGAGCATAAAGACATAAACAACTTCTAAAAAATTCCAAATAAATCTTCATGGAGGTTATCAAAGTGACAAGAAGATGATGTCCAAAATAGAAAAAATAGTAGAGGTGTGAGGAAGTATTGTCTTATTGCAAGAGTTCCATTTGGTGTGAAGAATGTCATGAAGGTAACCAAGATATAGTAACGGATGTGTTTACAATAGACAATCACTAAATAGGTTACCAAGTAAAGTTCATCTTGAAGTTGTTAAAGCATATTTTAGCATTGTTTAAGGATCATTTGCAAAGTTTAAGGTAATAAGATGTCTTCACTACTTATAAGTTTTAAAATTGGACTAAGCACTCTTCAATACCATAATAATGTTTGCCAAGACTATATGGTGTTCACTTTCTGATTTACACCTTTCAAGTACCAACAAGAGTTAATTAAGATTAATTTGGATAAATTAAGGTTAGTTTGAAAACTTTAAGGTTTTGGTCTTAATATTATTTCAATCTTTATAAGCCTAGATATGGACCTACAAACAAAAGTCAGATTAGAGGCTCTTTTTTTAACATAGGTAAATTCATCTTGACAAGATGTTGAAGACATTTCATACATATTTTATATATCTATACAAAGAGGCAAAATACATACCTACAGTAGTCACCAAAAGAAGCTACTTCAAGAGAGTAGCATGTTGTAGTCATGGAGGTAGGTAGATTTTACTTTGTTGTCCATAGATCCTGAGTAGGTGAAAGACACAAGGACCCCTCCAAGAAATTTCAAGTAATGAGAAGATGTGGAACAAAACTTGGAGACCCTAAAATAGGTTATGGACTCAATAAATATCCTTAAGGTCACATGGTAACCTCTAGCTATGGTATTTGGCACAAAATAGTAAGCTTGTGATATATATATATATATATATATATATATATATATATATATATATATATATATATATATATATATATATATATATATATATATATATATATATATAGATACATACATACATACATACATACATACATACATATATATATATATATATATATATATATATATATATATACATACATACATATATATATATATATACACATATACATATATATATGTATGTATGTATGTGTGTGTGTGTGTGTGTGTGTGTGTGTGTGTGTGTGTGTGTGTGTGTGTGTGTGTGTGTGTGTGTGTGTGTGTGTGTGTGTGTGTGTGTGTGTGTGTATAGTGAAAGTTTACATTAAGGTTAGGTATTAGGTGAATAGATGAATGTATGGAGGCATACAAGATCAAGGAGACCTAGAGAAGATCAAAATAAAGGGATGAAGTAAAGTCTACTAGAAAGCCTGCAATTATAGTTACAATAATGCCTATATATAATACATGAAGAAAACTTGATAAGATGAAGAAGTTTCAAAGGTAACCAAGATAACTAAGCTCTAAACTTTACAATGAATACCATCAATATTATTAGTGAGAAATAGACTAAGTTTCCAAGCTCCAAAGGTAATTAAGACACCAAATGACCACCTACAGGTCAGTCTAGGTAAACCCAAGTTGTCTCCAAGGTCAAGAAGAGGATGTGAAGCACAATGGTGAGGTTGAAGTTTGGATGAACAAGAAATTACAAAGGAAATTTTAAATTTATACATAAGTGTTACAAAGAATCTTTCAAAACAAGAGAGCTCTCATGAACTTAGTCATGAGGTCTAATGAGGTTTAGAGGCTTGTGCACCAAATGTATGAAGAAAGCTTGTGTGAGAGGGAGAAGTGAGAGTTTAGACACTTTTAAAAGGTAATAATAATTTTTTATTACTTTCATATACCTATTCAAGGTATTAATTCCATTCCTAGTCTCATTTGAAGGCCAAGAAACCATGAGAAACACCTAAAGTCGGTATGTGTATCATGAGTATTGTTTGAATAATTGAGATCCAAGAGCATTAAAATGAATTTATAAAATATAGTAAAATATTAAAATGGGTCTAAAGGATTGAGGTACATATTCACAATGTTTACAAATCTTTGAGAAGGTCTCAGTTAGAGTGAAAGGCACTAAGTGTAGCAGTTAGGGTCAAAAACATGGTTTTGCTCACAAATCCTAAGCTTAAAAGAAAGATGTTGCAGAGGATCTTGAGGGAATAAATGATAAATTATACCATTTTATAAGTTAAACATGAATTTTTTATAATTCCCTAAAGTTTTTTAACTAAAAAAACTCTAAAATGCCAATAGAAAGCTCTTTTCGTCTCCTTGACTTCACCGAAAGCAGTTTTCCAGCTTGAGAGGCTCAAACTTTTTATTTGATATTAAATGAAGAGTTACATGGTGGTTAATTATATTAATTGTAGTTAATTACCCATATATCCTTTTATAATCTGATGGAAGAAGTTCATGAAAGGCCCTAGCCTTTATGAACTATCATTAAGAAGTTGAGCCACTAACAGGTTGCCTATAAGACCAATTTTGACTAGTTTCAAGAAATGGAATTCTTGAGCTCATAAAATGGGTTTAAATTAAATTTAAACCACATAAAAATCATTTAAAACTACAATTGGGTCCCTTATATTACATTTTTTTATATTTTCACTTGTACAAATTCAATAAAAACTATACTTCTATGAGATTTTTAGCCTAATAGGGTATAGAAGATGGTGAATGGTTGAAAATGGTTACATAGAATGAATTGGGTTGTATTATAACTCAAAAATTCCATAAATACATACAATACACCCTATAAGTTCTCAATAAAACCTAATTTTTCAAGGCAATCCAAAACAGGCTTGAGGAAGGGCTATTCTTGGTTTGCCTATTTGAATAAGGTTACAAAAGACCAAAATTAGAAAGGAGGATTTTATTAGAGTGGGTAAATTTAATAAAAAACTTATTTGAGGTTTCACATGTGTGGGATAAATATGGAGAAAAATCTTAGTTTCTAGGTAAGGAGGCCTAATTAGAGAGAGAAAATGGGATCGAAAGGATAATTCCACTTTGTTTTAGGTCCTAAAAATTAGCATGGACTTGTAAGGGAATATTGGGTCCTAAAATAGGATATTATTTTCCAAATATCATATTTAAATTCTTATACACAATGATGTTTACATATTTTGAGTGCTATAAGGAATTGGTAAAAAAGCATGCTAATGAAACAAAATCACATCTTCTGGAGGGTTTGATGGTTATGGGTGTCTTATTTTAGGTCTGACATGAGGTTGAGAATTCATCCATGGAGGAATATTGCCTTCTTAAAATCAAAATTAAGTTTTCTACCTTCTACGTGTCATTGCAAAAGAAGGATTTCAAGGAGTCAACCACCAAATCAATACATAAGAATTCTTCAAAAAGCTTTATTAACATTATATATTGTCTTCTACACCACTTTCAAACAAGAACAAGTTAGAGGTTGGTTGGAATAATGATTCAAAGGTTGAAGTATTCTCAATAATTAAGAAAGAGAGCTTTTCCTTTCCTATGCCTAGTCAAGAAGATAAATTCAAACAAAATTGAAGAGTCTTCTAGCAATCATTTCTATTGGTGTAGTACTTTTTCTCATTGGGTTTTGCCTATATGACTTTATGTCCATTCTATATCAATTAAGATTCCTTAGGTTAGTTATAAAAGGGTCACATAGGCTAATTTCATTTTAATATAATTATCTAATTAGGAAAATTGGAGACTTCTTCATGTTTCCCTAATTTTCTCTATATGTACCTCATTTTTCCCTTTTTGGAAGGTAAGATAGGTTAATGCAATTTTATGCAAGCATGTCATATTTTTCAATATTATTGTGTGAAGACAAGCCTCTTCCTCTTTAATTTATCTATTATTTCATTGCTCCATACATATATTTGCTCAATATTTTGTGGAAGGATCTAAGATCATGGCTAATTTGACATGGTATCAGAGCCATTTTTGCCAGTATTGGAGCAATCTTTGTGGTAAAATATTTATATATTCACTATTCCAACATAAAGAATTATTTGGTGGTATTCCTTGGATAATTCATGCAAAACTTTCTACTAGAGCTTTAGATCTCAAAACTGACTGTGTCATTAGTTTTAAAAGGTGCCAAAACCCTTGGATTAACTGTAAACACAACCTAGTTCTCGAACAATCAATTTTTTCCTCACTTTTTGGCATCATAAGGCCCCTTTTTATTTTTTGGAAAAATATATACTTCCTATGTTGCTATGCAAAAATTCATTTTGAGTTTCTTCCTCAAGTCAAAATCTCAAATGGGTCTCTTGTATAATTTCCATTGTTGAAGTATTTTGGATGTTTTTAGCTTATCTTGATTTGCATGCTAACAAACCTCTACATTACTTAGATCTATAGGTGGTCATTACTTTGGCCCTGTAGTTGATCTACTTCATGTTGCATGTATTGGAGAGTCTACTAACCAATCCAAGCTTTCAGAGGGTTGTTACTTATCTAGTAGACCAACTCAAACTTATGGAGTTGCTTTACTTACAAATTCATGAAATTAAGTAAGTAGGGTGTAAAAATCCAGATTACACTATGAAAGACCAACTTGGACTTTTGGGGATCTATTTCTTACTTAAGTTTTAGAAGGGCCATTACTACTTGGAGTTGGAAGAAAATCAGTCTAGGAAACCTAGATTACTCTTTTGAGACTGACTTAGGTTTTAGAAGGACCGTTACTACTTGGAATTGGAAGCAAAGGAGTTTAGGAAACCTAAAAAAATCTTTTGAACCCAACTCAATTTTTATAAGGGCCATTACTACTTGGAGTAGGAAGCAAATCAGTCTAAGAAACCTGAATTACTCTTTCAAGACCGACTCAATTTTTATAAGGTTTATTACTAATCTATATTGTGAGGTACCTCTACTTCATTTTTTTTTTCCATTTCTCTCTTTTTTGGTAAATAATCAAAAAAATCCATTTTTGGAAAGGGTTCGGGAATGTGTATAAGTAGGAACTTGCAAGTGCCATAACTTTGAATCCATAGCTCCATTTTGGGTGTTATTTTTTTTTTAAGTACATATTTTTTCAAGATCTATGTATTGATAATATTATTTTAGGACCTTTACAACATCCATTTTCTTCATGGTGTGATGGTTTAAAACTCATTTTACCTTTTTTAGATGCACTATCGATTGTGCCTAACATTTCTCTCATACTCTCTCACACTAATTGATCATAGATGCATTCTTGGCAATGCCTGATGTCTAATATTGAGTGTGTGTTACATTGTAATTTAAGAGAGGGTCTTGTTGATAGTTCAAGGGGGTACTTGTACTATGTGAAATTTATTATTTTATTTCATCTTAATTTTGTAAATTGTCTCAATATAATCTGTAATAATGGATCTAAACATTAAACCACTCATATCATTTAACTATCTCGACTGGAAGTCTAAAATATAGCTCACCTTGAGAAGTAAAGGACTCTATCAGATCACTATGGGTAATGAAACTAAGCTATCTACATATGTATAAAAGGTTAAGTAGTAAAAAATGTGAAAAGGCCTATGGGTTATTATGCCTATCAATATCTCTTGACCTCCTATTTCATGTTGAATCTATAAAAACTCCGAACAAAGTCTAGACTATCCTAGACAAGCTTTTTGGAGTGTAGGACATCATGAAGGGTCATGAGCTATAGAATGAGATCATCACATTGAACCTAGGTGACTATGACATCCTAAAATACTTCTTTACAAAATTTAAATCATTGAGACTACAGTTGAAACAATGTAGCATTGACAAAATAGATGACCAGTTGATGTTATCTGTGCTTGCAAAACTAGGTCATGACTATTCAATTTTTGTCTCTACATTTCATGATACCAAATGTGCACTTGGATCCACTTATAAAATTCCATAATTTAATGAGTTTTTTTTGATCTGACTCAAAATTAAGATAATTTAGTTTAAATGGGTGCACTAAAGTCTTCAAGTCACATGCCTTGATTGTCAATCAAGACAAGAATAATCCTTCTAGCAGTGGTAAATAGGAGAAGAAATAGTATAATCCATATCATGATCACAAGAATAATCATAAATTAGATACCAAACCTAAGGAATCATCAAATGAGTCCTCCTCAAGTGGAAACTTAAGAAGAAGAAAATCAAATGCAAATTTTGCAATAAACTTAGGCATGATGAATCTCAGTGCATGAAAAAGAAGATTGACACCTTGACTAAGATGCGTGAGAAGAATAACATTAGTATTCCTGAATCCTTAACTTAGAACACATTCACACAAGATTATTCAAAGGTTAAAGATAGTAAAAAGGGTAAAAATAAGGGCAAGGCACTTGTTATAGTAGCTTCTCAATCTTTTACTTGGGTTATTAACTCGAGTGCTTCCTATCACATGGTCTCCTCAAAGGATCTATTTTTAGAAATAGATCCATGTTTTATGCCTTCAATTCTCATGGGTGATGACACTTTAATAGAATTCAATGGTAAAGGATCGGTTGAAGTAAGTGATGGGACCTTCAATGATGTTCTATGTGCTCCTTCACTATCCACCAATCTTATGTTGGTGTACCTAATCTCTCACATAGGTATAGGGAAGCAAGTTGAGTTCACACCTAATTTAGTGGTTATCAAGGAGCTACATAGTGACACCATAGTGGATTATAGGAATTCTAATCATCATTCTAGGTTATATACCTTCTCACAATTTACCCCAAATCAGCCCTTAGCTGCACTACTTACTCATGCAGATAGAGTGAGAAAACTATGGCATGAATAGTTTGGCCATTTAAACTATTGTTACCTAGAGAAACTTAGTCATTAGGATGTGGTTTTAGGGTTGCCTAAATTAAAATTCTCAAATGGCCTATGCAATGGTTGCATTATTGGCAAGCATCTAGAAGAGAAATATGATAAGGGAAAAATAAGGAGAGCTAAATAGAAGCTAAAAATTATCTACAGTGACATATCAAGTCCATTTATAAAACCTTCATTCAATAGGACCAGATACATGCTCACATTCATTGATGAATTTTTGAGGTACACCTACATGTTTTTTCTCAAAAATAAGTCTAAGGCCTTTGATCACTTTAAGGACTTCAAGACACTTGTGGAAAAGTAGTCAGATTGTTCCATCAAAATCTTAAAGACTAAAAATGGTGGGGAGTATGTCAATAATAGGTTTGAGTAGTTTTAGATGAAACACACAGTTCTATATAGTCTTAAGTAGAATGGTGTGGCCAAATGTAAGAATCATTCCTTGAAGGAAATGTCCAACTACATGCTTCAATCAAATTCTCTTTCTCCTTAGTTTTGGGTTAAAGTAATCAACTGTGTGTACTACATTTAGAACTATGTCCCACACAAAGCCTTGAAATTAATCACTCTTTTTGAAGGTTGGGATGGTCACAATCCCACACTAGATCACTTTTGAGTGTTTAGATCACCAACAATGGCCTGTGTTCTCAAGAATAAATGTAAGGCAATGGATCCTTAGAGTCAGTTTTGTATCTTTGTGGGGTATCTAGAGGGTGCTAAGGAATAAACACTTATCCATTTTAAAACTCATGAGTTATTCATAAAAAGGAGTGTCAAGTTTCATGATGGCCCACTTGAACTCACTACTAGCATTCTAAACTCTTCAAAAATCTCACTGGACATTGATTCCACCTTAGACAGTGACTTAGATCCACCTCAAAATCCTTCTGATGATCAAGATGACTCTTCTTCTTCTTCAAGTTCAAGTGATGATATTAGTTATGAGTATTTTCCTCCTCCATATCACACTCACACTTTAGATGATGATGATGATTCACCTCCTAATTCTCTAATCTCATACAATTTTGGTCCCACTTGGGTTAGATAAACACTTCAAAGTGCTAGGAAATGGGTTGGAAATCCATCAAATACAAGGTAAACATGTTCCTAATTTTAGGGGACTTCACATGCCTACTTGGCCATTACCTCAGATTTGTAAACCTTTGATGAGGCATTTGGCATTCTAGAATTGGATTCTACTATATAAGAGGATTATAGTTCTGTAATCAGGAACAAAGCATGGGATTTGGTCCCTCTTCCTAAAGAAAGAAAATTAGACTATTGAAAATGGATTTATCAAACTAAGTATGGTGAAAATGGGTATATTAATAAGTATAAAGTTCATCTAGTTTAAAATGGGTTTTCTCAGGTGCCTGACATAAATTACACTAAGCCATTGGCTCCTATAGCCAAGATGGCAGCCATCACAGTCACACATTGATTGGATACTTACCAAATGGATGTCAAGAGTGATTTTATACATGGTGACCTAAAAGAATATATATACATGAAGTAAATACAAGTCTTTGTAAAATATTCCTCCTTGGTCTGTACACTCAAAAAATCTATGGACTTAAACAAGCCCCTTGAGCATGGTATGCCCAGATGGACTCCTTTTTCCTCACAGTCAAGTTCACTAGATGCCACTTAGATACAAATGTATACATATTATGGAAAGATATTCTCTATTGATCTTATTTCTCTATGTGGATGACTTGTTGATTATAATAAACTCACTATCATCCATCTCAATAGTGAAAACTACACTTTCAAACAAATTTTCAATGACAAACATGAGATTGTTGCATTAATTTCTCAAGATTAAAATCATTCAATTATATTTTGGATAACTTTATCAAAATATAAGTATTCTCTTGATTTAGTTTCAAGATTTAACATGGTTGATTATAAGCCAACTCCTACTCCTTTCTTGTTTAGTGTGAAGCTTGAGGCTAATTGTCCTACACCATTGGTTAATGCAACTCCATATTGGAAACTTGTGGGCAGTCTTATCTATCTCACACACACTAAACCTCACATATCCTATGAAATTGTAATGGTCTCTAAATTTATGTAGGATCCACATGAATTGCATTAGAAAGAAGCTAAGCAGATTTTGCACTACATTTAGGGTTCACACAATTATGAGATACACTATGGAGTAGGAATAGAAGTTGATTTGATCAAATAAATAGATTCAAATTGAGTTGGATATATTTAGATTCAAAATTAAACTTTACGATATAGTTTCTCACTTGGTTTGGGTCCAATAAATTTTTCAAGCAATAAGCAGCATACAATTTCTTTATCATCTATAAAGGCATAATATAGAGGGATTGTCAATGCCACTAATGAGACAATCTGGCTTCAGGGGACTCTCACTAAGTTTGGTATTCAATTTCATAAGCCAATAATCATATATTATGATAACCAAATCACTATCCAAATTTATAGGAATTTGGTTCTCCATCAAAGAACCAAACACATAGAGATTCACATACACTTCATCATGGAGCTTATCAATGAGCAAGTCATTGATTTATAGTATTATCCAACATTGGAGTAGATTGTAGATATTCTGACCAAGCCCTATATATAGAGTAAATTTGTTCATCTATGAACTCTCATTGGGGTTAGGGCTGATCCACCTTCTTCCTCCTATGGAGGTTCTTCACTATGTACTTGGGTACCTCATCAGGCTTTCAATGCTGGGACCCAATTCTCATCTCACCTAAGCTATGCTTAAGAGGGGGTGTTCATGTAGTTATTTTTCCCATTAGTTTTTTCCTACATGGCCTTATGTCCATTCTATGTCAATTAAGCTTCCTTAAGTTAGTTATAAAATGGTTACATAGGCTAATTTCATTTTAATACAATTATCTAATTAGGAAAATTAGAAGCTTCCTCATTTTTCCCTAATTTTAACTATATGTACCCCACTTTTTTTTAGAAGGTAAGATAAGTTAATGTGATTTTATGCAAGAAGTTCATATTTTATAATATGTTGTGTGAAGACAAGCTTCTTCTTCCTTTGTAATTTATATGTGATTTCATTGCTCCATACATAGATTTGCTCAATGTTATATGCAAGGATACAAGATCATGGCCAATATGACACTTTCAAGGTGGAGAGACCTCATAAATGAATGAGGAGAAGTGTTCAATGGATTTGGATGAATATTTGATCAAGAATTAAAGACCTACTTTCATGGAAGAAGACCTATTTTTAAGGAGGACACTTCTTCATCAAGAATATAAGGAATGTGACATAATATATAGGGATTTCAGATGGTCAAACTCCTCTAATAAATGCTCAAGAAGTTTCCAATGCATTTAAAACAAACCTTTCTCTAACTACATGCCATGTTTCAAAGGAAGGAAGAGAGAATCAAGTACTACGTAGGAGTGGAAGGATGACCAAGTGGATGACTCATTTCCTAGTTTTGGGATGGCTTGTATCTCTCTCCCCTTTTTCAATTTCTCTTTAAATATTCCTAGTTTTGGCATTTTTAATTATCCTTAACCTAAGTTGTGTCAAATCCCTACTCATTAAAACACATGTACTTGGCTCTATGAATTGAATAAGACTGAATTCATGCCTTCTCGATGCTTTTGACTAGTATATACTTATGGTTTGTATATGAATGTAAGTGATAGTGAATTCTTACTCACATTTATCCTCTCTTTTATACCTATTTATAGTTATTAGTTCATATTTATAGGTTACATAGTGTGATTGAATAGTTATGTAGGTTTGACAAGTGTAATCATTCCTTAGTGTCTCTAAGAGACCTATTGATTAGCTACCTTATATCATGAATCAAGATAAGCCTCTATGTGAAATATTGATGTTTTTAGAACCTTAATTTGAGAAGTGAATTTAGGTTCATGTTTTAATTCAAACTTCTTATTACATGTTAGGCAAGTTAAGGAGACATTTTGGTGTATCACCTCAGTTAGATAGGTTTTTTTTCAGTTTATCTTCCTTCCTTTTCCATTACAAGCTAGTAGTGTAGTATATAGATCCTAAATGATAAATTAAGGGAAGATAGCCCTTAAAATCAAGATATTCAATCCACATATTAAGACAACCATAGCCTATAGTTGTCTCCATGTTACTCCAAACTATGAAGGCTTGAAACAACCATCACAAGTGTGAAAGTTTGAGTAGATAACAATTTTTGGCATGCTTGGTGGGATCAAAGTACAAATAAATGGAAGGATTTTTGGTGTTTTTCCTCTATATATTAGCCTTTTGAGGCATTCAAAACATCAATGGTGTCTTCAAGATCAATCAACTAGTTCTAGCAACCTAGGCACTGGCTCAAGTAAGTCATGTTTTTAATTCACTATATTGATGAATTTTTATGGCTAGATATGAAGAAAATTTATATGATATACCTCCTTATTAGTCCTATAATGAAACATAATATCATTTTCATGAACCTTATCATCCTTACCAAGAGTTTTATTAGTATTATGATCGATCTTGTCAAAATTATGGGTCATATCAATTTTATAATGCTCCTTATTAGCCTTTATATGACCTTAAATATATGTATAAATAGATTTATCAATCTTATCATGATCCTTAATATCAACAGTATGACTCTTTCCCTCCTTTTGAGTCATATTAGTCTTATGATCAACTTACACCTTCCACATATGGCTATGATGATGCATATGAATAACCTTCACTTTCAAGAAAGGATGGATGAGATGGAGAGTAAGATACTAGCATGTGAAATAAAGGTTTATTCAAATTCTCAATATGAGGAAGTGAGTAGGTTGCTTCAAACTGTGTCTAATGATATATTAGAGAGGAATGAGTTGAGTATTTTTGTATTAGAGAATATGGAGACTTGTTGGAGGCAATAAAGAGAGTCAGATTAGGTATGTCAATATCCCTCTTATATTCTTTATTAGTGTTCTTAAACTCCATATTTTCATGAAGCCATTAATCCTTCTCAAGAAAATCCTTTCCAAGAAAGCATAGAAAATCAAGTTAAATCCTTGGAGTTTGAAACCAAATAATACCTTGTGCCTATTCAACCCACTTTTTCCCCTTCTCAAGAATCTAAAGGTGTTCCATCTTGTAATTCTATCCAAGAAGGCTTCCAAGACAAGAAAGAGGTCCTATTTGAAAATTTTGAAGATCAATTTATAGCTATCAAGGAATCTCAAGGAGGCTATGAGAAGAATGAAATGGTTTTTGAGAAAGATGAAGCAATCATAAGACAACTAAATTTGCTTTTTATTTAATCATTCCTAAAATAATATTCAATTACTAAGACCTCAAATTTCAAGGATATTCCCTTAGTTTCCAAGCATATTCATGATCAACCTACCATGCCTAATACTCCCAATCAAATTCATGAGTATACTCATCACCCTCACACCATATCCCTTCTTGAAGGGGAGCTTATTCTATGGAAGATAGAGGAGGAAGTTGTAGTTTCAAGTGAGATTTTAAGAGAATATGAGGAGGAAAATTCAAGTGTTTATGAGAAGGTGATTTTCATTGACACTCCACTTGAGGAAGAAAGATTACAAGATGAGATCTTAGACATATGTGAAATGGTTCCAAATGAGAAATAAGTTGACCTAAAATAGGTTGATTCCAAATCACATCATGATTGCATGTTTGATATTATTGACATCCTTATAACTCCACTTGAGAAATATGAAGATGATATTAAATTTGGTCTCATTCAAATTTACCAAGGTAAGGAGATAAAAATTTATTGTAAATAGTACATTGAATATCTTCAAGAGATTTAAGACCTTTTCAAATGTACATTGCCTATTGAAGAACATGCTTAAGAAGGGTTTGATCAAGACATGTCTATTGAATATCATGATGTATCTTGGATTAAATATGAAAAGATCATTGAAGATATTAATGAAATTTTAACAAATGATAAGAATAATGAGATCAATCAAGATGCCATAAAGACCCAAGTACAATGCCTAGATGATGTATCACTTGATGAGGTTGTAACTGAAAATAAATATGGAATGGTTCTTAAATTATAAGATGAATATGTCTTCATAGGTGACTAGTTTTCTATTGTTTTCTCACTTGAATACATGCCAAGAGAGTTGGTAAGCAAGAGGAATGTCTTACCAAGCACCATGTTTAGGAAGAATCTTGTTTTGTACCATTATTCATCACATAAACAAGATGATATAAAAAATTTATCATTTGATCCAAGAGGATCATGCTTAAAGGTTATTTTTTTATAGTATTTTTCTCATGTTTTTTATTTTCCCTAAGTGATTTGTAGCACAAATGTGTTGTGTGTTATAGACACCCAATTTTGGCCGCAATTGGCTCCTGACCAGAATTCAAACTAATTCTTACCAAACATTGCAAACTAAGCCTAAGAATCACTAAATGTACCAATTTTGGTTGTTAATCACTCATAAATACTCAAAATTATGTTTAGTCATCCTTATTTGGCATACTATCCCATATGCAACAATAACCTCTCACAGATTCATCCCTAATCACCTTGCAACCTAAAAACTATCAATTTTACCTATAGATCAATTAAGTGTGGCACTTGAAAAATTATTAAAAGAGAAAAAATACTAATAAAATTGAATCATATAATTAAATAATATTAAATGCTTATTTAAATTATCCATTTACAATTAATGAATATCTGAAAATGGAAATTCTAAAATTTAAAATATCAAGCCTTTCCATCATTGCCTTTATGAGTTATCAAGCTATTCCAAAATATCCCAAAATATATAATTTGAGAGCCATGCCTAGTAATTTAAAATAATAATTACATGACAAATTTTAACTCAACCAGAGTTAGTCTCAACTCACCTAAGGTTAGTTTGAATCCATTCCATGTTTAAACTCAATCTTAATTCATCTTGGGTGATAGTTAACTTTTGAGGCTATAAATATAATGCCATGCCTATTGATATTTAAGCTCTCATAAGCCAAAGTTATAATGTTAATTTGGAGAGAGACAAGCTTTGAAATTAATGTTACCATTCCAAAATCATAAGCCAAACAACCAATCTATGGTGCCAAGGAGATAAGAAGCAAAGAAAGCTTCATTATCAAAGGCTTCTTAATGCACAAACTGAGCAAGCCACTTCAACAAGCTATTTTTATATCCAAGGAAGGTAAAAGAATGGTTTATTTTTGGTTCTAGTTGTGCTTTTATTTATATTTTTTTTACTTATGATCTCCCTATGGTCTAGGCTAGAGGTGTTAGGATTTTAGTGTGTTATTTTGATTTATTTTATTAGACTAACACTACACTAACCTCCCCTCTACGTATTCCTTGTTTATATCATGGTACACTTGGTGGGACCAATAATTTCATATGACCAAGGAGATTGATAAGTTAGTTTTATTTTTTTAATGGATGCAAAAAAATATTCAAGTTTCAAGTTTTAGATTTTTTTTTTACATCTTTTTGTTTTAAGCAAGTCACAGGTTGCTGGGATTGATGCCAATTTTATAGATCAAAATTGATTACAAGCATCTATCATGATCTCTATGTAAAAAATAGAACAAGGTAGGGAACATGGCTAACAATGGTTTTACTCAATTTTTCTTTCCTTCATTTTGTGTTTGACAATCTACATGTTGTTCGTGTAACCCATTTCTTTCAAATCTGTGAGATGTTTAGATTTTAAGCTCATTTATTAATCATTTTTCCATAACAAAAAACTTTGTTTTTATGTGTTTTATAAGAAATTTTGATGATATTCTTAATTTACATCATTTATATAATCTATATTGATCTCTGTGGATCGACAATGATTGGTCTCTAAAACAATAAATTAGAAAATCCAAGAGATAAATTTGAAATGTTATTTTCTCACTTGATTTTGGGATTCTAAGAATGCAAACCCTATAGCAATTTGTAGGTCCTAAGGTGGAAAGAGAAAATTTTAAGCATTTTTAAATCTTACATACATTGTATTTGGTGCTTAAAATATACTTACTTATTTTCATCTCTTACTTGTTTTTAATTTTTTTTGTAAATATCAAAAACAAAGCCAAGGGCCTCAAACTTCATTAAATACTTCATTTTGGTGTCATAAAAATGAAATCTCACATTAGTTAAATACTCATAAGAGTTTTCATTTTTCATTCTTATTTATTGAAGTGTTTGTTTAATCAAAATGAGTGTCTCATGTATACTCTTCCCCCATCCCCTTTAGGGAACTTGGGTGATAAAAAATGCTCACTCTTTGCATTTGTTGCTTTGGTCCAAAATCCTGAAATTAAAGTTGCTAAATCTCTCCCCAAATACGTATGATTTAGGTGACCCCAAAATGACCCTAAAGTCCTTCCACTTGTCTTTATTTCATTCATTTTGGCTTATGGGTAGGAGTTCATTACCTCCCCACAAGTTCTCTAGGGAAGCGTTGACTTAGGAATTCATATCCCAACATCATTTCAACCCCACCCCATGGTGGATTATATAAATTGAGGGTGACCCATTGGGATGCTTGTGTTAAGCAGTTAAAATAAGCTCCATTAGTGGTACTCAGCCTCAGAACATAAGAGAAACTCATATACTTCACTACACTAAGAAATTGATGGATGTAGTGGTTGTGAAAAGGATAATACCTTTTCACAACAAGAAGGTTGATGTAGATCCAAATGATGTGATTATGACCTAGTATTTTATGCACATATGGAACCATTTAGAAATGAATGAAAATTAATAGTTTAGATAACCCCACTTTTTTTGGGCATATTGTTGATGTAGGAAAAGTAGCCTAAAGTTCCATGTCACCATATGAACTCTTGAGAGAAGAGGGGGCCTAAAAAACCCTACTTTTCATGTGCTTTTTATTTTTTGGATTAACAACTTAAAATCCTCTCAAGAATAAGTATATAGATATAATTTGATATTACAATGCAACCTTGTCAGTTTTAGGATTTAGGACATTACAGTTTGGTGTTTTTTTCATTTTGTCCTTTTTACTTACATGGTATTGTGTCCAAACTATTTTTTTATCATACCACATCAAAAATTAGTCTTGTTTACAAATAACTCCTTTGTTTGAAAAGGCACTATTCCATCCATTTGACATCACACTTTTTCCTTAGTCATTTATCAAACCTTTGTGTGTGTGTGTCACTTGTTTGAAAGGGGTGTCATTATGCTACCCATTTCATTTCAAGTTTTGTGCCCTAAATTATTGAAACAAACCATTTTTAATACCTTTAAATCATGATAGCATCATTATGTTACTCAAATTATTTCAAATACTTATTTCCTTGTGTCCAAATTATAATTTTGAAAATCACGTGTGCCTTTTGGGTCTATGCCTAGCATCATCATGTTATTAATTATTATCTAGTTTATTTATTTTAATAAGCCTAGTCTTATAAATTGAGTTTGAAATTAGTCTTGACAAGTTCAGATTCAAACACTAATTGATTTATGCTATGTCTTGCATAATTTTGGTCTAGACATCAATATTTCACTTTTGGGTTGTGTAACTTAGACTAATTTCTTGCTCTATTTTAAAAATAGTTTTTGTTCCTAAATTTGTGGAAGTGGTCTATCTTACATATGCCTAAATTTCCATGTCTTTTTCCAAATTATCAAGTTTATGTTTAAATTTGAATGCCTAGTTTATGTCACAATGTTTCAAATTCGGTAGATTAAATATCTTGACTTTTAGATCTTGTTTTGTTTAAGTTATGGCTTTATGTCTTTTTCCCAAAAGACCTAGAAATTATTATTTTGATCCTATATTTTTTGCCTTGTTTTCAAAAAGACCTAGCAACCTTTATTTCTTTAGACCTAGATTAGACTTGTTTGAAACATTTTTTAACTAAAGTTTGGCATTCTAGTTTTTATTCATCCACTTGATTTTTTTGTGTGAGACAATTGATGTTGGAATATTTTAGACCAAGTTTTAACATAGATATTTTTGGAGATACATCTCCACTTTTAGACCAAGTTAGAACAAGTTTGGACCATTTATCTTTTTAGAGCTTCTTTTTTAGAGTTAGTATAACTCTAGGCCCTCTTCGTGGAATGTTTGTTATTGATTTGGATATGTCTCATTACACTCATAATGGATCTATGTACAATCTAGGTTATGATAATATGGTCACACAAGATGGATTTGTTCAATACCCCTATGGTGATGATGTAGGTTGTGAAACAAATCTTTATCCTCTTTACAATACTCAATCTAGAGAATAAAGCCAAGATCCTCAAGCATAGTACTTGATAACACCTTCTTTGGGCCAATTAACATACCAAGTTAACCCTTTCAATGTTAATGGTATGTGATACCCTACCTATACAATTTAATATCCTTTAGTTTTTGAAATAAACAAACTCCACAATCTCCAATTATTATCATTCTAGGACCTTATCCTTTGGCTCATGATATCAACCAAACTTCACAATGCCCTACCATTATTATTTTAGGTCATCATCATTTGGCTCGTGACAAAAACAAAGCTTCACATCACCCTACCATTACTAAACCAAGTTGTGTAACACCATTTTATTACCATTCTAGGCCCTTCCAAGTATGGTAGCTCATTATCCCAATAAGGTTGTGTAAATATGACTAGATGGGTCACAGTTACTATCCTAAATTAGCAATCAGTCTTTGTTAAGCCCATATTAGATGAGCCTATTAAAAAATAGATTGTTATTCAACTATTTATCCTCCTTTATCTATTACCAACCTTCCCCCACCTTAAAAAACCCATGCTAGTCTTCGATTCACAATAGAGCCAATCATTACCTCTCCAAGAGCCATCTTTAAAAGACCAAGATATGTCTAAATCTGATATTTTACAACTAGGTGTGAACCAAGGCCAAGAAAACCAACCTATCCATGATGATTTTATTGAAATACATATTTATGATAATTCAACCTATGATGAATCATATTTTTATACTATCTCTATTGTTGATGAGTCTCAGTCTGACAAGACAGTCTTTGCTAAGTCATTTCTTAATGATTATAACCACCTTTGGGAAAATCATTATCTTAACCATTATCCTATTTTTGAAGAGCCTCCTTTTGAAAAGCCAATCTCTATGGAGTTGTATCTTGACCTTTTTACCCTTATTGAGGAGTCTCACTTTGACAAGCCATCTTTATGGAGTCTTTCTGAGCTAAGCTTGTTTCTAAAGATCCCATTGTGCAATCATAGATCATTACTTGTCCAATAATAAATATTCACCAAGACATCATTATAGTAGCATCCACACCATATGAATAATTAGCATTGAATTTAAGATCTAATTTTGAATGGATATCAAATTTAGCATTAGAAGTAGACTCAATGTTAGTCTCAACATCAAATTTAGAGTCCTTTGAATTAGACTCAGCTTCAGAATTAGAATACATTCATGGTTTTTACAATATGGGTTATGTATGCCTTGTAGATCAATTTGAATATATTTTTGATCATTCCATGGTTTTTAAGGATGAATACTTTAGCTTCAACAAAATTTCTCCTAATATATTCTATGAAGATTATGCTACCTCTTTCCATTCCATTAACATTTTGCATACCACTACCATTCAACATATCCATTACATTGACATTCCACCTCTCATAAGTGTCAATTAAGACTACCAGAATCATACCTTATTGAACTACATACATGGAGACATATCAATTGAATAATATATATGGGACTAAGACCACATTCATGTCGAAGAAGAACAATCTCCTAGTGAAACCATTCTGGAGGTGCTAAGGGGAAATCAAAGTCTAAACTCAGCTTATTCTGGGGAAACCTTTTGAAAGGTGCTAGAATACAATCAAATTCAAAATTCAATGTTTCTTAGTGAAACCTTATTATATGTGTTATGGTACAATTGATACAAATTCATTGGTGAAAACCTATTCAAGGAACTAGTAGATAAGCACAATAGTTCTTTACTGCTTAATGAAGATATTATTAAATATAACATCAATATAGCTTCCAATATACAACATAATAAAATGGAATCTACTCTCAAACCCAAATAATATAAATATATGGTGGTCCTATCAAGATTATATTTAGAAGTCTTCATCCTTGCCATAACCAAAACTATGTCAAATCTAGAATAAACAACATTATGTGTACTTGAAGATCTTGATTTACATTTATTTTCCAACCATTATACATTCCATCTCTCCATTTCAAAATTAGACCTATTAGCCAATATTTATCCACATTTACCATTCCTGACTGCGCTTTCTTTTATATAGGCTACAAAGACATCTTATCTTGAAATTTGGAGGAAATATAATCAATGACCAATGAAGATCATAACAACATTATTGGATTCTAAATCTACAACATCTTCTTGATAGAAAAACTATTTAAAAGAGGTGTGGGCTAGTAATTTAAACATGATTGACTATTCTATTTGTATCATACATTGATCAGGATGTGCATCTCTACATCAACAAGAATAATAGCATCATAAGATTTGCCTTGCCATTTACCTTATCATTTTCATTTACCATTCATCTTGTCATTATTCCATACCCTACCATTTACCTTACCTTATCCCTTGGGGGAAACCCTATTACCATTATATCCAATTGTCATAACATCACCATCCTTGAATAATGCCATATCATATGCCATCTTACCATACCTTCATTATTGACCAAATTTATTTTTACCCACCCTATCTAACCCTTTTGACCTTGGTTCTATTGGTTCTTTGGACACATTTTATGAGGGCATTTTAATCTAGTTTCAACAATTTCTAGATTAAATGTTCAAATGGTATTATATGAAGGTATTATGATAGTAGATCTAGTAGTTTCATCTTTCATGTATTGTTATGCTTGACAAGTGCCATTGATTATAACCTTCTTTAACCAAATCAATGTTCTACCTTATGTTATTAATTATAACCACCTATGGGAAAATTAGTACCACTAACCCTTTGTCATTATTTCCTAATTATAACTACCTATGGGAAAATTAGTAAAAACACCTTTACCATGCACTATCATATCACCTCACCCTTACTATTATCATTTGCCTAAATTCATGAAATTGATGCTCCCTAGTTGGATCTCACCATATTTTATGTTGGTAGAACTACAATGACTTGAGGTCCTTCTAAGACTATGTAGGTAGCACGTGATTCACATTGAGGTTAGCCATGTCACCTTTTTCTAATGCTCTTGTCATTTTTTGAGTGGTATCTTGTCAATCTCTAATGAGTTAAGATACCAAAAAAATTCCAAAAAACATTTAAAAATCTGAAACATTATAAAATTGGCTTCCCATCTCCTCAAGAGATATATATCCTCAAAAATACAAAAACAAATATCTTATTTGACCCTAGTTAGTCATTCGCAATCTATCCTAATATGGAAAATCCATTTTTAGTTCCAATTCATTCCATGCCACTGGGGGTGTGACCTTCCCTTTGCATAAAACCTTAATTGTGGGCACTACTTGTTTATCATTCCCTTAAGCCTTCATACATAGATATTAACTTGGTTGATGACATGATCATTTTTGTTGATTTTACTTTTAGGGTTTATATGTGTTTGTTTGCTTAGTTTTTTGTTTTTTTACTTTCCTTATTATGTATTGACTCAATCTATATGAATTCATTAGGTGATTATTTGTGTATTGATTCTTGTGTCTATCCATATTCATGCATCAACATTGTCATCATGGTTTTTATCATTGGTGTGTTGTTTTCAATTAGTTATTGGATCGTGAGTTAGTCTTTATGCACATTATAGCTAGGTCATCATGGTGTTTTATATCACAATGTATATCATCACATGCTACATCAAAAATCAGTTTGGTAAATATTATAATAAATGGTACCATAGAAACCTCTCCTTGGTAACCTTGGAAAATCCTCCCACCTACCTTGATCAAATAAATCCATTGATCATTCTAGTCATATTAATTCTAATAAGGACAAGAATATATATATTGGTAGGTATAACTAAATCATTCACATTGATCAATTTTGATTATTCTATTCCTCATTTCATTTTCTCCTACTTTTGAATGAACTACATGGGCCAAAGGTCTATTTAAACTATGTAGGCAATACTTGGATACATAGTGTATCTTAGGTCTGCTTAACCACCTTTATTCTTCTAATCATAACTTTCATCACTTTGCACATCCTTGTGTGCCTAGTTATTTTTGGATTCTTTAGTCATTATACCATTGTATCTACATTTGTGTCTTCTCATCTTTAATCTATGTGACATGTTATATTCTTGAGTTGTGCCTACCAATTTTCCCTACTAGGGCACAACCAAAACTCATTATTCATTCCAAGTCATCTTAATGATTATAACCACCTATGGGCAAATTATTATTTTGACTCCTCAACCCAACTAGGGTATGTTCCTGTGCTATTAATTATAGCTTCTATTGGGAAAATTAGTGTCTCAAATTTTGTTCCTGATTATAACTACCTTTAGGAAAATTAGTACTTTTTAAATCAATTCATGCAAGCATTATATTGATTAGATAAATCTCACCCATGGGTTAGTTTCATTCTTTTTCTTTCTTCTTTTAGAGGGACCATCCATCAATAGTATGTGTCATCCACTCCCTCGAGGGGGAATCATTATAGGCTTCCCAGATGTTGTTTAGAGCTTCTTATTCAATCATTATCTTCTTTTCTTCTTAATGGATTTTTCATTATTTGATAAGATTCTATTGTACCTATATCTTGTAATGCCTTTCCAAACAAGGGCAAAATATAGACACCTAATTTTGACCACAACTGACTCCTGACCAGACTTCAAACTGATTCCTACCAAACATTAAAAATTAAACCTAGTAATCATTAAACATCATAATTTTGGTCATGCATCATTCATCAATGCTCAAAATAATGTTGAGGTATCCCTATTTGGGATGCTAGCTCATACACAAAAATAATCTCTCATGGATTCATCCTTAATCACCTTCAGACCTAATGTTTCATGTAAATTTTCACTTAAGCTATAGGAAAGAGAGAAAATAAAATCAATATATGTATGGTTGAAAAATCTATTTGGTTGTACGCATGTTGAATTAGAAGATTATGAAGAGCTCCTCTTTGGCTTCATAAGAAGACCTACAGATAAGAAAGCACTAAAGTAAAATCCTTCATTAGATAGATAGCTTGGCAGACTACCTACTGATAGCTAGATCCCAAAAATGAGAGCTTCCTTAGGGGTTGTTAATATACATGTTTTAAATGATTAAGTTCACAAAACTAGAAAGAAGATACTTGTATCAATAATTAAAAGGTACTAAAACTGAACACAAGAATGCTTGTTAAGAAAATAGACTATAAATGATTTAATTAATGATAAACTAATTAATAATAGTGCTAAGGGGTTGGGGTATGCTTCATAAAATCTAAAAGAATCCTATGAATAAGGAGGGACACAAAAAACTAGATTTAGTTAGGTGTAGGTAGGTAGAATTAACTTGCTAGTTTTTTATGCCATAGGTGACCATTTTTGGTCATCTAACTATCACTAGTCAAGAAGAACCATATCTAGTAATCTAACCATTGCCAATTAAGGCAAACCATCACCAACTAAGTAACTATCACTGATTACCTATTAGTGTAATTGGGAGTGGAATTAGGGTTGGTGTTGCTTATTAATGGGATTTAGAAGGTAAGTTCTGAGAGGTAGATAAGGACTAGGTTGATCTTGAAATGGAAATATTATAAGTAGATACTAGAAAGCAAATACTTATCTTACCATAAATTGGTTGGTGG
This sequence comes from Torreya grandis, assembly GCA_037957365.1. Taxonomy (NCBI): domain Eukaryota; kingdom Viridiplantae; phylum Streptophyta; class Pinopsida; order Cupressales; family Taxaceae; genus Torreya; species Torreya grandis. The sequence goes on along the minus strand of JARHVA010003381.1, from coordinate 1,509,807 downwards.
ATGGTTGAGATGGATTACTTGTTGGTGGAATATGGGTTGATTCTAATAGAGTAATGGTACCTAAAAGCTTGGTTGAGAGGTGATGGTGATTTGGCTCCCAATAAGATGGTTGATAAAGCTTGATAACATTGATGATGTTGATTGACCTACAAAAAGAGATTTTGGATACACAAAGCTCTTGATAACAATTTTCTATGATCTTCTCCTACATCCCTCTCTCTTTTATAGGCAAGGCAAGAGGTGGAAGTAAATGTGTAACTAAGCCATCTAAATATAAATTGTCCATGCAAAGTCTTAAAATAAGATTTAGATGAGTTATATTTTAAAAATCAAAGTGGTGGTTTGCATGCTAAAAGTCTAGGTTGTACAACCTGACCATCATTAGTCAAGGTGACCATTGTTGATCACCTTGACCATCATCTGTTGAGGGCCTAGAGAAAACATAGATTAAAAGGGTGAAAAGGTGAATTTTAATCAAGTGGTTAACTTGAATTTGGGCTAGGTAAGTGGGTTAGGTCAGGTAGGTTTTTCAATCTTGTAGGTGTATTTAAAAGAGGTTAAAGAGAAACCCAAGGCATTTCAACAACTAGGACCATGTGTGTGGTTTTTTAATGTCTACATTTTCCCCCTTTTTGTTATGTAGTTTGTCTTAATGAGCATCAAAATAAAAATAGAAAATGGATCAAGGTCTAGTTTCCCTAAGAGTAGGAGGAGGTTTTCCCCCTCAAATTGAGAGTTGGTGAGGTGAGACTGAAAGGGGTATGGGTTTGATAATGGGTAGATAGTGGGTTATGAGGTAGGTGACAAAAGAATGATTGGGCATTTAAGACACAAATTTGCATACAAAATGTGATAAAAAGGTGTGATAGCTAAGATCATGTAAAGACTAAAATTGATAATGTTGGTAAAAATAAGGGTTGGTGCTAAGTAGGACAAGTGACAAGTGAACCACATGATCACTTATAGGTGTGGTGGTTAGGAACACTCATAAATGCAAGTCTCCTAAGCAATTTTTATGGTTTTAGTGGGTATTCAAAGTAAGAAGTATTCCTATGGAAAACACAAATAGGTCAAGTGTCATGGGTATCCGAGGTAGGAAGTGCTCCCATTGAGACATAATAAGGTTGATATGCATGAGGTGGCATAAAATGTAAAAGGTCAACATGACAATGTTATTATTGTGGTCAAAAGGACCAAGAAAAAAGTGTCATAAAATTTCATGCTAGATGGGCTAAAAGAGATTAATGGTAAGGTGGTGAGGTGGTCAAGTTGGTGAGAGTGGTCGAGTTGACTCTATGTGTATGAGGTATGTAGACATTACCTGCATAGATTTGTAGACATAATATCTAATAAAAACTTCAAGCCAGATGTAATTCTTATTTTTAGGTAGATAAAACATTGAGAATTTAGGTGGTATTTCATAAAAGTTTAAAAGGGGAATGGGGACCTTGACTAATGATAGTTAGGGGTTACCCCAAAGGTCAACTAGCACTGGTCATCCTGATTAGTGATGATCAAGGTAAAACCCTAAAAATCTAGAAGGTAAAAAAGTGAAAAGGTGAATTTTTTTTCACATTTGATTTTTGTGTTTGTGCTCTAGGTAAATAGTTCATTTTTGGTGGTTGGTGTGTTGAAATTTCTAAGGTGAAAACTTATAATTTGTTGCCTTACCTGAGTGAGGATCAAACTGATGAAGGGTGGTTGAGGATGTGGTAGAGTGGTGGGACAAGGCCTGTGTCTAAGCCAGTGATCATAGAATGAGGTAGGGTTTGTTTTGAATTGATAGCTAGGGTTTATTTTGAAAATAGTTAAGGTATTTAGCTATTTGGGTTAGATACTTTTGAAATCCCTAGGTAGGGTTTGGGTAAGGTTTAGGTAAATCTATGGGTGTAATTAGGAATTGGTGGGGGTGGGTTTGTAAATTAGGTAGGGGGAGGGTTTAGCTTAATAATTTTATTGTATTACAAGCATTTTAGGTAGTTTAAGAGTGAGATAGGGTTATAACAAAGGTTCTTAGTTCAAGTCCCTCCATGGTTTGTATGAAGATAGTGATTGGTGATGGTTATTATTAACTAGTGCCAGTTGACCCCAAGGAGTATAACTGGTCCTCAGGGACTGATGATGGTTCTAGGAACCATCAATGATCAAAGGACTAGTTAAAAAGGTGTGGGTTTTGATTCCAAAGGTGTTTTCTAAAAATATTTTAGGATTAGAGATTGTAGTTGACAAGGATAGAGGTTGTAGGATAGTTGTTTAGAAATGTGATCATTAGCTTAGCTAATAAGTGTTGGGGAGATAGGGGATAGAATAGGTGTGGTGTTTACAAAAGGATGAAATAGGGTGAATCAAAATAGGTTAAGGAAGGCATGAGTTAGTACTTAGTTTTAAGTGGAAAACTAAGTATGCATGTTTGTTGTATGTTATACTTTCATGATCATGAATGGATTTACTTGAGGGACTGGGTTCCCATATTCTTTATAGAGATTTGGGATGCCATGGTTGCTAATGAGTGGTAGCATATGGAGGCCATCAGATTAAGTGTGATGCACCATTATCAGCACCTACCCTAAGATCCTATGATAATCATCATGCTCATCAAGAGATGGGACCTTGTGATGAATAACTTTTGGCTACTAACCAAAGAGATCACCATCCTCCTAGAGGATGTGCATATGATCACTCGTCTATCAATTTTAGGAGATGAAATCTATCAAATAGAGAGTAATGAGATAGACTAATACATGGAGATGATATATGGTGCGGATCATGTTCATGCATAGTTTCATGCAGGTGGATTCAATTATGGTCCATTATCCTAGATGGCTCTTAAGGATAGATGATTAATTATGATGATGATGATGGCCTTGATGAGTTTCATGCTTCCTAATTTTTGGGGGGTGGTTTTCACATGTTTTTCTTGGTGTTTTAATGGAGATGTTACTAGGGGGATTATATTTGGATGGGCCCTAGTTTTACTAGTGAAAATATATCAAGATCTCTAGGTATTCTAATCACACAAACAATATGAGATTAGTGTTAACTTTGTTCCTCACTATTGGGCATTCAAGCACATTTGGGTGTTAAGACCCTTGGGGCTACCAGTGGAGGGTTATCTACCAACTGATTATATAGTGGTATTCTTATGTTAGAGGAGATGTGGAGCTATGATAGGGGTAGGTGGAGGAGCTAGAGATACTAAGTGGTTTTGAGACACACTAGAGGGTCTGTTAGTTAGAGATGTGGTATAGAGACCATATGTTGGGTGGCCTTACTATTCAAGACTCAGGTATCACACCCTTGGTCTTCAGATCTAGTAGTGGATATATGATTGATAAGAGGGTGAGGATGATATCCTTTAATTTAATCATGTGAAGAGATAGTTGTGTTAGTTTAGGGGATCACACTTGATTTTCCTTGATATAGGAGAGAGGAGGTAGAGTTCATATTGCCCACACCATAGTCATGGGATGTTGTGTTAGATATGAGGAGCTACTAACAAGAGCTCCCATTGATGACATAGGTGTTACTAATGGATATGTAGCCTAATACCAAGGTAGATATGTCATATCAAACTTTGGATAGAGCAATGGGGGCTAGTAGGCCATGTATGTAGATCTGGTGAGGGCATAAGCACAAGGGGATGGTTAGGTGGTAGTAGTACTTGCCACAACATATGCCTAGGTCATTTCATTATAGGGGTAGGTGGTCACACTATAGGGTCAAGTGGCCACATTTTAGGGGTAGGTTCAGGCATTGATACCTGAGATGGATTAGGAATAGGCTACCCTTAGCATGGTTACGTAAGAGATAGATGCTTTGAGATAGGGTGGAGGGGTAACGGCAGTGCTAGCTAGTTTTGTTCCTCATGCCTAGTATTTGGCCATGATTGAAGAGCTAAGATATTATGAGGCCATAGTTTGGCTCAGTGCATAATAAATTTGAGATGGGGAGAGTACAAGTTTAGATTGGTAAGTGGCCCAAGTCTCATGACTCTAGGCTAGTGGGCTTCAGTAGTGGGTCCCCAAGTAGGTATCCTAGAAGGATCACCACCAGATGGGGCTATAAGTTCAAGTATAGGTGGGTAAAGTGGTAGTGGTGTGGGTGTAGGTTTAGGTTCCCCATGATCATGTATGGGAATGTTTTTAAATATTGGTAGTGATAGGTATACACCATTTTGATATCGGTTTATGTGTTGATGCGGTAAGATGTATATGTTTGGAGAGAGAGCCCATTCATTGTTATCTATATTATTTTATGATGACATGATGTATATATGATATTTATGGATGATGGTTTTATATATGATGTTCATGTTTATGATTGATGTGTGTTTATGGTTCGTGTCATTCATTTTTATGATTGATGCTTTATGAGATGTTTGACTTGGTAGATTACACATGTGATGTTGAAAGATAGCTATGATGCCCTGATTTTATTCATGGATGTGAAAGTATGTGTTATTGATGGATGTATGTAATGTGATAATGTAATATCTTTGTTTATGATAATGTTTAAGTGCTTGGCATGAGTTGATGTTTATAAGATGAATTATGCTAATGTCGTGGTAAATGGATTGAGTGATAGATGGTATATGGATTGATGTCTTGATCATTGGTTTGATTTATGCTTATGATGGTGTAATGGTATGATTATATGCTCATATGATGTCATGATGGTTAATGGATAAGATGATGTTGAAGATATGTTGTTATATGTTTTCCTTATATTTTGATCATAGATAGCTAGATGATGTTTCTTGTAGACATAGTTGATGATGTTCACACTTTTGATTTGACAACTATTGCTTATGCTCATGGAGATAAAATGTGAATATGGTTGAAGATAAGAATACATGAAGTAAATAAATAATAAGATAATAAAAAATAATATGATGGCTTTCTTTTGGCAAGGACCGAAATAAAACCCAAATTTGGATTGGCTTAGTGACAATAATACTTTCAAATGGTTTGCATTAGCATACTTATGTTGATAAATAGTTATCTTGATCACATTGTGTCAAGTAAGCTCATAGTCCTATGCATATGATACGTGGAGGGATAATGGGTGAAATTGGAACCTTTAGTGAGACTAGCATGCCCCATCTATAGGATTCCAAAGAGGTATTATAAACAAGTTTATCCTCATATATAAAGTGTAGACTGATCGATGTAAGAAGTCTACTAAGGAGGGTTGATTGTGGCCTTCTAAGATTATTGCTTTTATGAGAGCTGATTATGGCTTTCTCATTACTTTTAATTTTGTTTGGGGGTCTTTTCTAATTTGAATTTTCTTTAAGTTTGGGGAAGCTGATCGATGTGGGAAGCTTCCAAGAAATTGATATCCTTGACAAATGCTTTACTCATCCATCCTTCAAGGGAGTGGTTTAAGTTTATATGCTTATTTTAAATGCTTTTGATAACTATCCTTCAAGGGAGTATTCCACCTTATGTTTCATAATTTTGACTAAATTTTAAATATTTGTCCTTCAAGGGAGTAGTCTATGAATGTTATGGGTGACCCATGATTTGTTTTTTACTTCTGATATTTTTTTTGCTTGACATAGACTTGTTTATATATTCTCAAGTGATTACCTTTATGAACTCAAGACTAAGTGGACACAAAGGTTCAATAGGTGAAAAAGGGGTATAGATGATAACAAACATAGGAATTGATCTCAAAGAGATGGTAAGTACTATGAGAATAATGCAATGGATAGAGCCATGGTACCCATAATTCAAGATTAGGCTATGATTGAGATGGATAGCCACATGATTTAGTTGTAGTCAATTGCCCCTAAGAAGAGGGAAATGAATTTGGTTTCAAGGGATGAGCTTAAGTTAAGAAAATGTTGATTGTGACCCCTATTTAACAATAGAAAGGATGCAGATGTGAAGCATTGAGAGGTTCAATTTTTGGTTTACCCTCAAGAGAGGTAAAATGATAAACCCCTAATCCATACTTATGGGTTATGATGTAGGGTCCAAGCCAATAAAAAGCAAATTTTCCCCTTTTGTTTTTCTCTATATTAGTTACATGTTGATTTTCCTTGAGAACAAGATCTCCAATATTGAATTCTCAGACCTTTAGGTGTTTTTTATAGGCATGTTTGATTCATTATTGATAAACATAGAGATGGGAAAGAGTGGCCAAATGATGCTCATCAAGTAGCTCAAGTTGAGCTAAACATTCTTAATGATAATTTTTTTCCAAAATAAAGTTGTGTAAAGATATGCAAAGAGAAGGTATTTGGACTTCAAGAGGTAATACAACCTTAGCTCCAAACACATGAGAAAAATGTGTAGCACCTATAGGGGTTCAGATGATAGTATGATATGCTCGTAAGGTAAAAGTTATGTGCTTGTTCCAATCTCAACTTGAGGTAATGACCATTTTGGTAAGCATGTTGTTAAGGGTTTTGTTAAAGGCTTATGCTTGTCATTTGCTTGTGGGCAATAAGTTGATGAAAAGATAAGTTTAATACCAAATACATCACAAAGGCCTTGGAATTATTTGTTTTTTAAGTATTTTTTATTGAAGGTGATGATCTTATGGGGAACACCAAAATGGCAGATGATATGATGGGTAATAAATTTGACAATCTTTTCAAAATTTGTTGAGACAAGAGGAATATTCTCCACCCATTTGGTAAAATATTCAATCACAATAATGATAGAATGATGTCATTGTGAATAGTGGGGGTTGATTTCATCGATAAGATCTAGACTCCATTTTGAAAAGGGTAAAAATTTCATAGAAACATGAAGACTATTACTAGGTGTGTGGTATAAATTAGCATGTTGTTGACACTTGACACACTTTTTCACATAATCATAGTAGTATTAGTTAAGGGTAGACTAGTAATAGCCCAAGTAGAGGATGTGCTTGGCCATAGCTAGTCCACTAAAGTGACCCCCACAGATACCCTCATGTGTCTCCTTGATAGTGTGAGAGGCTTTTGGACCATGAAGGCAATGGAATATGAGACTATAAAAACCATGTTTATAGAGGATGCCCCACATAATGGTATAATGAGAGGTACTCTAAATGAATGCTCAATAGGCATTCCTAGAGAGGCCAGAGGGAAATATTCCAATCTTGAGGTAGTCAAAGGTTTATTGATACCAAAGATTAGGTAGAATCTCTTCCATGTTAAAGATGTTTGGAGTGTCTGATTTGGTATAGGAAGGTTCAGTGAGGTGATGGACAATGACTAAAAGTTTGGAGTCTAAGGGTGTAGATAGGATCTAAGAGGCAAGAGAAGCCATGGTAGAGACAAACTTATTGGTAGATAATGAGGTGGATAGAGGCTATCTCTGAGTCCTTAAAGGTAACAAGGGTGGAGAGTTGAAGATCACCTATGAAGGCCTCTATAGGTGGGTAGTCACCTGGTTCAACCTCAATTACTTGCATAAGCTTGATCATGGCTTGGTGATGGTGAGGTGAGGTGGAAATGAGATCATAGAGGCTCACCTTAGTTAGGGTTTGGTGATTTTTTTTAATAATGACCCTCCTAATGGATTTAGAGGGATTAGCCTTTAATGTGCCTAAGATGGTAACCTTTGACTTAGCTGCAAATGTAGAGGTTTGGATTTGGTTTGGTTTAGGATGAGTTAATGGGTATGTCTATGGAATGGAAAATTTGGTCTTCTCTTTATCCTTTTGTTATGATTTTATAACCACATTAATGGTATGGATAGAGGGGAAAGGTGGGATATGAGTTTAGGTAAGCTCTTGGTCACTCTGTAGTGAGAGTGGGGGATTAGGAATGTGTTGGTGACTAGTTGTTGGGTGTATTGGTAGAGGGGTCAAGGGAATCTCCTCTAATAAAAGATCATCCTCATCATAGATGTGTTGGATAATTCCCTAGAGAGCTTTGTAATTCTCTGTGTCATGCCCAGGTGTCTTGTTATAGGAGTAAATTTGATAGTTGTTGTACTAGGTTGGCTTTGAACCAAGAAGATCACAAGGTTTGATAGGAGATAATGTGAGGTAAGAGGTCTACAATAATATTTGAAGAATTTTTGTATAGGATTTTTCTAGAGGTAAGAAAGGTTTAGGGATCATGGTTTTGGTTGGTAAGATGGGTTTGTTGGTGGCAATAGGTTTGGTGAAAGATGGTTTAGGTAAGGTGGTGTTTCAAATTGATGGTTTTGGTTAGTGTATGTTCAAAGTTGGGGTGGTCAAGTTTGATGGTATAAATATTGTTAATCCAATAAGGACCGGTGCATTAGATAATAAGTGGGATGGTGTAACTAATGGTATTGGGTGACATATGTTAAAAGTGTGTTTCTTTTTAAGCAAAGTGCAAGGGTTAGGCCCTAAGATAGAGGGCAAGGTAGAGGGAGGTAGATTCTTAGTCATGTGGCCCTTTAATGTTTTTTTCCCCTTGGCTGGTGTGGGTTGAGACCTAGGTATAGGCTTGGGCAAGGTTAATTCCACTTTCAAGGATAGGTGAACCAAACTTTAAGAAGGGAAGGCACCAAGAGTTTTGAAAGGTTTGGTTGGTGATGTGGTGGTTCGAGAGGTGGCTACCTTAGCTGACTAAGAAGGTGAGGGGTTGGTAGAAGTTATGATTAGTTTAAGAAGTGGTGGGAAAATGATGGATTGGTTGGTTAGAGGAATACTAGAAGGTTTAGGTTTGTTGATGTAAGGTAGCCCTAGGTGTTGCCAAAAAGTGGCTTGATTCATGTCTGGTTTTGTGACCATACCTAACTTTTGATTGAGTTTAGAAAAAGGTCTATATGCCAATTTCATGTCTTCGATAGTGGGTATCAAAGATGCACCTATGGGTTGAGGAGGAAGATTGATAGCCTTGTTTGTTTCTTCAATCAAAGGAGGTAAGTTTGGGCTAGGTGTCTGCTCTGTGAGGGGTGTTTGTGAAAAAGGTGTTTCCCTGAGCATGATGTCCATAATTGTGGATTGATATATAGTTAGGGGAGATGGTGGGTTAGGAATGGTTATTTTTTTGGGTTGGATATCCAAAGGGGTGCTTGATGATTCCAATGCCTTTAAGTATAGCCAAGGAAAAAGGAACATCCTTGATTTTTTCTTTTGAAGGAAGAGAAGATGATTCTGCTACTTTGATAGGTGAAGTGAGAGAGAAATAGGTAGGTTAGATGATAGGCTCCCTATTGAAAATTTTGTCAAGGACCATATTGACTATGTGGTCATCATGAGAATATTCAGCTTGTGTGTCCTTAGCTTTGACAGGGGCATGGTTAGGAAAAGGTTTCCTAAAGATGTCAAGAGCTTGATTTTGAGGGGCATTGGGATTATCTAACATGAATTCCCCTTTGTTGATAAGATTTTTAACAGCATTATTTAAAGTATTACATCAACTGACATCATGTCTAATTACCTGATGAAAATCAAAAAGGTCATTCTCATTGTACCAAGCAAGTGCTGGATTGGAAGAATCAAATTATTGGGGAGGTTTGATGGGCAGAAGCTATATAAGGTTATCTTTTAGTATTTTCTCTAGAACTAAGGCCTAAGATTCTCCAAGTGGAGTGAACTATTTTTGGTTTCTTTGGTTTGGGTTGTTTGTGTTTTAGTTGAAGGCAATGGGAGAATTTTGTTGATTGACATTGGGTGAAGGGGTAGCTTTAAGGGCAACTACATTTTTAGTTCCCTTACTCTCGGTTCTAGTGTTGGCTTGGTTTCCTAGTTTGGATGAAGAGGTTTCATTGGTCTTGAAGGTAGAGTTCTTGTTCTGTAACTTCAATTTTTTCTCACCTATGGCCCAATTTTCTATCTTACATGCCATGGTAAAAGCTTCATCAAAAGTTTTGAAGCTTTAGACATGTAGTGTAGAAGATATATGTTTAGAGAAAGCTCAAGAAAAAATATCTATAAGTTCAGGATAAAGAAAGAAAATGAAAGCTAATTAATCAAGATTCTCTAATGGGTGACAAAATTGGCAATAGACTCATCGTCAAATTGTTTGATAGAATATAGATTGGTGATAATGACCTTCTTGGAAATGTTAATGGAAAAGTGATCCAAGAAGACTTGTGCTAGTTGGGTGAAAGAAAAGATGGAATGCTTGGTGAGGTCACTATACCAATTGAGTGTTGGGATGAATAAAGACATAGGGAAGGTTTGAAGGAGAAGGGCATCATCATAATCAATCATGTAACATGCATGCCTGAAATCCCTAAGGTGTTGTTGGGGGTATTCCTTTCTCTAAAATTTGGTAAATTTTAGAAGCTCCCATTAAGCAGGGTAAGGTCTGATGGGGACAAAAGGATGAATAGGTTCATTACAAATATAATCATAGGATAGGATGTTATGAGCCCCTAAAATGGATGACTCAAGGTTTATCATCTTATCTATGAGCATCTTCATTAAGTTGTCTTGAGTTGGTGTACTAAAAGGATTATAAGGTGGATATTATGGTTGAGATTGGGTAACATATAGTTAATTGTTTGGTGGTTGAGAGGTTGCCACATATTAGAATGTGAATGCTAGAATTTGATTAGGATAAGCGGATGATGGTGGTTGGGTAGTGGGTACATACGCTTGTGGGTTAGGGATGTATCCTAGATTAGGTGTAATAGGTAACTATTTAGGGATTCCCATGGATTAGGCATGGAAAATATTTGGGTTAGTAACAAGAGGGGAAGTATTAACCTTCATGCTAGTAGGTAGTGAAGCATAAAGGATAGATACCCCAAAGCTTTGTAAAGGGGTGTTGACCAATGGGTTGGGTTTGATAGAGGGAAGGTTGGTGGTGCCAAAGGTGTGTGCTCTAGCAATAATTGGAGTGTGATGGGTTGATGGTTAGGTTGTCCCCAAGGTGGAAGAGTCATTGGTAGGGGTGGAAGGTGTAAGGGTAGTGGTTGGCTGGGTAGGTTGGTTTTTAGTTGTGCCATAAAATGGGTTAGTAGATGAAGATTCCTGGGTAGTCTAAGGTTGGGTGGTGATTATGATGATATGAACACCTCTCATAAGGTGGGATGGCATACCATAAGCAGGGTCCTAAGGTTGAGTTGGAATCGGGACATGGTGAGGAGAGGTGTTAAGGTAGTGTTGAAGGGAAACTAGATTGTTGTCAAAAAAGTGGTAAATTCCATGCCTCTTTGGGGAAATACCCAAGGAAAATTAGGGCTTCCCAATGGATGAGGTGAATCTTCTACCTTGAAGATGTATTCCATAGATGAGTAGGTAGAAGAGGTTGATTTAAGTGATGGGTTTTGCTCTACTAGGTCTCTTCGTTGTTGGTGAGTGAGAACCATACAAGAAAGGGGGAGAGAAAACAAGAAAAAACTCACCACTCAAATGAGAAGACAAAAAATTATCAAGGTAATAAAGACACACACTACAAAGTACATTAAGCCTAGAGGTTAGTTTTAATCTTGCTTTTGGCTTATGCCTAAGTTTATGAGAATGTGTGATAGAAGTTGGCTTGTACATTTGGTACTATAGAAATAGTTTATGGTTGGTTTCAAGTTGTTTAGATTTTCAAAATAATCTATATTGGAATCATTACATGGCTTGGTATTGGGGCCTACCCCTCACTTCATAGTCCCATAGTAATAAGGGTGTCAAGTGCTTAAATAATATATATTGATATCCAAAGTTTATACTCAACTAGAGAGCTAAGTTGGTTCTCCCCTTGGTAATGACCTCCAAGTAGGATCACCAAGAATGGGTAAGGTAATTGCTAGGTGATGAAATCCCAATCAAGCCTTGTCTCAAATTGTTTTGGTGTTTGATTGATGAAAGTGGTTTAACTAGTATGTGCAACAAAAGTGGTGCTATGATAAGATTAATATGCTTTATATCAAAGTGAACTTATGTTAAAATCAATCAATAGAGATAATTGATTTTAAGTGCAAAAGAGATTTTAGTTTCAATTATGAACACAGATAGATAGAAGAGCATACAAATGCAAATAAAATGTGAGTAGAGACTTTAGGTCCCACTAGGCATGTGAGAATGTATCATGTAAATTTTCATTTAAATTATAGAAAAGAGAGAAAATAAACTCAATACAAGTATGGTTTAAAAACCTATTTGGTTTTGTGTGCATTGAATCAAAAGATTGTGAAGAGCTCCTCTTTGGCTTGGGAGGAAGACTAGCAGATAAGAAAGCACTAAAGCAAACTCGTTCATTAGATAAATAGTTGGGTGGATTGTCTAGAGATAGTTAGATCTTGGGATCGAGATATTCTTTAGGGGATTTTAATCCACACATTTTAAACAATTAATTTCACAAAACTGGAAAGAAGATACTTGCATCAAGAATCAAAATGTACTAAAACTCAACACAAGAATGCTTGTTAAGAAAGTAGACTAGAAATGATATAATTAGTGATAAACTAATTAATACTATTGCTAAGGGGTTGGGGTATGCTATAGCAAATCTAAAAGAACCCTGTGAATAGGGAGGGACATAGAAAAATAGATTTGGTTAGGTGCAGGTAGGTGGAATTAACTTGCTAGTTTTTAGTGCATAGGTGATCATCATCGGTCATCTAACCATCACCAATCAAGGAAAACTATCATCAGTCATCTAACCATCACTGGTTGAGGCAAACCATCATCAATTAGGTAATCATCACTAGTTTCCTATTAGTGGAACTGGGAGTGGAATTAGAGTTGGTGTTGCTAATTAATAGGATTGAGATGGTAAGTTTTAAAAGGTAGATAAGGACTAGGCTATTCTTGAAATGGAAATATGATAAGTAGATACTAAAAAGCAAATACTTGTCTTACTAATAGTCAATTGGGTGGATGGTTGATATAGATTTCTTGTTGGTGGAATTTGGGCTGATTCTAGTAGAGTAATGGTACCTAAAATCTTGGTTGAGAAGCAATGGTGATTTGGATCCCAATAAGATGGTTGATGATGCTTGATAACACTAATGATGATGATTGACTTGCAAAAAGAGATTCTAAATACACAAAGCTATTAATAATTATTATCGATCCTCTTCTCCTACAACCCTCTCTCTCTTATAGGCAAGGCAAGAGGTGGATATGATGGTGTAACTAGGTCATCTAAATATAAATTGTCCATGTAAAGGATCACAACAAGATTTAGATGAGCTATATTTAGAAAATCAAAGTAGTGGTTTACATGGTAAAATTCTAGGTGGTGCAACTTGACCATCGCTAGTTAAGGTGACCATCACCGATCACCTTGACCATCCCTAGTTGAGGGCCTAGGGAAAAGGTGGGTTAAAATGGTGAAGAGGTGAATTAATAGTCAAGTGGCTCACTTGACTATGGGTTAGGTAAGTGGGTTATGTCAATCAGGTTTGTCAACCTTGTAGGTGTAGTCAAAAGAGGTTAAAGAGAAACCCAAGGCATTTTGACAACTAAGATGGTCTGTGCATTTTTCTAGTGTCTACACCTAATAATTGTCAATTTGGCCTATGGACCCATTAAGTGAGGCACTTAAATAATTCTTAAAAGAGAAAAAATGGTAATCAAAGTGAATCATCTAATTAAACAATATTAAATACTTAGTTGAATTATCCATTTGTAATTAATGAATATTTAAAAATAGAAAATCCAAAATTCATAATATGAAGCCTTTCCATCATTGTCTTCATGATTTTTCAAGTTATTCCTAAATATCCAAAAATACCTAATTCAAGAACCATGCCTAGTAATTGAAAATCATAATTACATGACAACTTTTAACTCAACCAAATTTAGTCTCAAATTGCCTAGGGTTATTTTGAACCCATTCCATGTTTAAACTCAACCTTAACTCACCTTGGGTGAGATTTAACTTTCTATGCTATAAATACAAGGCCATGCCTATTGAAGTTTAATCTCTCATAAGCCAAAATTATATTGTTAATTTGGAGAGAGAAAAGCTTTGCAAGTAATTTTACCATAATAAAAATTGAAATCCAAGCAACCAAGCCAAGGCGACAAGGAGAGGAGTAAATAAATATTAATTTTTAAAGACTTCTTGATGCACAAAATGAGCAAGCCACTTCAACAAGCCATTTAGATCTCCAAGACTAACCTCCCTTCTATGTTCTAGTTATGCTTTCATTTGTATGTTTGTTACTTATGCTCTCCCTAGTGTCTTTGATAGAGGTGTTAAGATTTTAGTGTGTTATTTTTATCTATTTTATTAGATTAACACAAGACTAACCTCTCTTCTATGTATTCCTTGTTCACATGTGTTTTGTCTTTTTTATCTTATTATGTGTGTTTGTCTTTGTGTTATTTATCTTGGAGTTCAATCATTCATCTTATCCTGTTCAAGATTTTTGTAGATAAATTCAAGGTTTGATCATGTGTATTTAATAATGTGAGAGATATTCCATGTGCTTAAAATACATTTAACTTACCGGTTCATAAGCATAGTAGGCATGTTTCCTAGCTGAGTCACCAAAATGTTGACAAATTTGACCTCAAATGTCAAATTGGCATCCCTATATTTGAAAATTTGCTTGTCATGATTTTTTTCCCTATTGGCTACAATTTTTCTCTTGTAATTTCTTTTAAATGGTCATTTAAAACCTTGATTATCAAATTTTAAGGTAGACTTGATGCATTTAAGGTTATGTTCATCATCGATTTATGCTTGTTTAATCACCTCTTGATTTGTTTTAATTTGTTTCAAGTGATGAAAAGATTCCAGAGTGTCTTTATAAGACTCATGTATTGTGTCAAGGTCATGTAATTGTTTAAAATTGATCAAAATAGTTGGTGATATTCTTGATTAACTTCATAACCCATCTGTGTTACATTTTAGACTTGCTAACAAAATAACTTCCTTTTAGTGTAATTGTAAGAATTTTGTTTAGAATTTTGAATTAAGTATCAAAAAAATGTTTTAACACATCATGATACATCTATACAGATCATTTTTAGGTCACAATAACACTTTTTACAACATTTCCATCAGGTTTCTTAAGTGATTATATCATATTTTTATGCTAAAAAGGGATTTTTTAAAGAACTCATACAGGTTTTTGAGTTTTAGTTGACTATAAAATACCTTCAAGACCTGATTTTATCCACAAAATGTCATTTACATGGTTTATAAGAATTTTTAATTAATAAAATGAAGAAAACCTTCTTTTCTCTCTATCGACTTCTTTGGTAGCTCATTGAAGGTTAGCAATTTTTGCTTGGTATGACTAGGATAGAGAAGGTCAAGTAAAAATATCATCAAAAATTATATGGCCCATAATTACATTCAATTTTTGGTAATTCTTTTTATATTCATTCTCCCATCTTTATGAATACTTGTTAAGAGTATAAGGGGGTCATTGTGGGCTTATTCATCTAGACAGGGTCCAAGTTTGCCCATGTTTCTTCACCTAAGAGCTCAATGGAGGAAAATGGTTATAGTTTGGTGATTTTAGGGTCAACTAGGAATTCTTAAATGTTGGATTCATTAGGTACCTCATTCTTAGAAGGTATTTATGATTTAAAAAAAAAATGGTCTCTTATGGTGTCTTTGTGATTGGTGTATTTAAGCAGCTTTGAAGCATGTTTTGGGTTATCAAGTGAGTGTTTTCATATTTAAGGTTTATTTAATTGATATATTATTTATTATAAACCTATTACATTAAAATAAAAATTTCATGTGCCTTCATCTTGAAGAGGGTCTTCCTTGAGATGTCTTGAGTGAGATGGTGTCCTTCACAAGGTATAGTTATAATGAATGAGCTTCTAATGTATAAGAATATCTTAGTGAGGTTAGTATGATCTTGGAATATTACCAAAAGGTGATAAATTATTTCTTCACCTTATTAAATTAATCCATATGACATCTTAAGTACCATGCTCTCTTAAAACTCATAATAACACTCATGGGTCTAATGAGCAAGTTAAAAGAACATCATGGCAAGTGGCAGGAACAGAGGATTCTTAAATATAAATAGTTTTGTATAATGGCATAAAGTTGTTTCTCATAACCCTATAATAATATTTAAGGTAACTAGTGGCACTCATGAGAACAATAAACCCAATTAGGCCTTGTATGCCTAAATGCCATAATCAGGGCTAGGTAGCATGGTCATAGGCTTGTAAGAGTTGTGTTTGCATGAAGAAGTTGTGGAAAGAACATAAATATAAACTCCCTACCTAATCTTATAAGGTAAGGTGAGCATAAATAACTTCTAACCAAATTCTAAATAACGCTTCATGGAGGTTGTTAAAGTGACAAGAAGATGATGTCCAAAATAAAAAGAATAATAGTTGAGGAGTTTGTAGTGCAGAGGTGTGAGGAAGTATTATCTTATTGCAAGAGTTACATTTGGTATGAATAAGGTCATGAAGGTAACCAGGATAAAATAATTGAGGTGTTTATAATGATAACCACTAAATAGGTTACCAATCAAATTTCATCTTGAAGTGATTAAATCATGTTTTGGCATTGTTTAAGGATTGTTTTTAATGTTTTAGATAATAAGATGTCTTCACTGCTTATGAGTTTTGAGATTAGACTAAGCACTATTAAATCCCATAACTAGGTTTACCAAGATTATATGGTGTTATCCTTCTACTTTAAACCTTTCAAGTACCAATAAGAGTTCATTAATATTAATTTGGAGAAATTAAGGTTAGTTTTAAAACTTTAAGGTTCTGGTCTTAATCTTGTTTCAATTTTTATAAGCCTATATATGGACCTACATACAAAAGTAAGGTTGTAGGATCTTGTTTCAACATAGGTAAATTCATATTCACAATATTTTGAATACCTTTCATATATTTGTTCTTTGTATGTATAAAGGGGCAAAATATATGCCTACAATAGTCACCCAAGGAGGTTACTTCAAGAGAGTAGCATTTTGTAGTCATTGAGGTAGGTAGATTTCACATTGTTGTCCATAGCTCTTGAGAAATTAAATGACATAAGGACCCTTAAAATTAATTTAAAGTAATGAGAAGAGGTAGAATAAAATTTTGAAACCCTCAAACAAGGTATGGACTCAATTAAGATTCTTAAGGTCACATAGTCACCTACAACCATGGTATTTGGCACAAAATAGTAAGCTTGTGATGCAATATATATAGTGAATATGTGCATTAATATTATATATTAGGTTAATATATTAATTTATGGAGGCATAGAAGGTCAATGATACCTAGAGAGGATCAGAAGAGAGGGATGAAGCAAAGTTTATTGGGAATTTCGTAATTACAATTACAGCCAAGGCTATATATAATACATGAAGAAAGATAGATAAGAGGAAGAAGTTGCAAAGGTAACCAAGATAAATAAGATACAAACTTTAAAATTAATACCATAAACATTCTTAGTGAGATATAGACTGATTTTCCAAGCTCCAAAGGCAATTAAAACACCAAATGACCACCTACAAGTCAGTATGGGTAAACTCAAGTTATCTCCAAGGTCAAGAAGAGGGGGTGAAGCATAATGGTGAATTTGAAGTTTGGATGAAAAATATCTTGCATAGGATATTTTAAATATATACATAATTTCTACAAAGAATCATTCAAAACAAGAGAGCTCTCATGAACTCAGTCGTGAGGTCTAATGAGGTTATAGAGGCCTATGCACTAAATGTAGGAAGAAATCTTATGTGAGAGGGAGAAGTGAGAGTTTAGAAACTTTAAAAATGGGATAATAAATTTTTATTAGTGTCACATACCTATTTAAGGTATTAATTCCATTCCTAGTCTCATTTGAATGCCAAGAAACCATGAGAAACACCCACATCTGGTATGTGCACCATGAGTGTTGTTTGAATAATTGAGATCCAAGAGAAGTCAAATGGATTTATCAAAGATAATATAAGTTGAAAATGGGTATAAGGGAGTGATTTAAATATTCAAAATGGTTATAAATATTTTATAATGTCTTAGTCAAATTTAAATGGACTAAATGTAGTAGCTAGGGTCAAGAGCATGGTTTTGCTCACAAACCCTGAGTTTTAAATAAATATGTTATAGAGGATCTTGAGGGAATAAATAATGAAGGATAAAATTATATAAGGTCAACATGAATGTATAAAGCCTCATTAAAGTGTTGTAACTAAAAAACAAACTCTAAAATGCCAATACAAGCTCTTTTCCTCTCCTCAACTTCACCTAAAGTAGTTTGCCAGCCTAAGAGGCTAAAAATTTTGCTTAGATATTACATGAATATTTACATGGTGGGGAATGATATTGTGGGTATTTAATTAAAATATAAAATTTCAAACTATGGTGTAATAATTTCATGAAAGGCCCTATCCTTTATGAAATATCATTAAGAAGTTGAGCCACTAACAGGTTGCCTATACGACTAGTTTTGACCAGTTTGGAGAAATGGACTTCATAAGCACCTAAAATGGGTTGGAATGACCTTTAAACCACATTAAAATCATGTATCAATCCAATTATGTCCCTTACATGACATTTTTTTTTAATTTCACCTATATAGATTTAATAAAAACTATACTTTTATGAAATTTTGAGCCTAAAATAGGGTATAGAAGATGATGAACAGTTGTCAATGGTTAAAGAGGATGCTTTGGGTTTTATTAACCCCAAAATTTATACACTCCTCCCCAATTTTTTATAATCTTTAAATAATTTTATAAATTATTTTGTATAAAGTTAGAAGACATCACCATCCTTGTACCCTATATTTTCTAGTATTTTTTAAATAAAATATATTTTTACTTAATTTTTAAAGTCAACGTAACATTAAAAGAGGATAATCAATCTTATTCACCATATTTTATATCAAAAAAAGAGATAATTTTAATATTTTTTGAATGTATATACAATTAGGCCTAATATGTCATTATATATCTTTTTTCACAATTCCATGAACAAATTGAAAAATACATAATAAAAGAAATTGTTAGAATTTTTCGGTATGTTAATACATGATTTTAATAAATAAATAATAATTACTTAACCATATCATGAGTTAGAAACAAATATATATTTATGAAATATAATCTTATATCTAGGTGTTTACAATAGTTTCATCTAATGCCCTAATGAAATCCATGATAGGTTTTAGTGTAGATGGTCATTTTTCATAATCACTAGTAAACATGGATTATGTTGTTTAATATTAGGTCCAAAACTTAGGCTCAAAATTCCATTCCAATATAATCATAGGGAATTTTTATGAATTTAATTTTTTTATAACACATACAAACTATAGTGTCCACATTGTATTACATGCACATGTTATTGCACGTTAAAGGTGTATACATTATGTATGTTGTATGGTTTTATTATGTGCAAGTATAAACATGATGTGCAAGTCTAAACTAAACATTTATGTATTAAAATTAATGTTATAATTTAAATTTATTTTAGTAAAACTAATAAATTAGGTATTCTCAACATCTTATGGAATTGGTCTCAAAGCTCTAGGAGTTATAATTTAGGAGATAGTTTTTCAAAATACATTTTGTTTTTAGATTATGGTAAAAGTAGGTTTTGAAGGGACCCCGAAACCCTATAACAGAATAAAAAAGATAAAACATTAACCACCACCAGGAAAATTAGTCCTAATACCTACTGAAGAGAAGCATCAAAATCAGGTTTTACAGGGACCTCAAACCACAAACATAGTCCAATAAAAGTACCCAGGTTTTACAAGGACCTAGAACCTCAAATAAAGTTTTAGACCAAGAACCAAGAGACAGGACCAAAAACAAGAACCAGTTAAAAACAACCAACAATAAGGACCTGAATAAGAACAAAACCAATTAAGAAGACCCAAGGCTTGTATTGCAATTCCATAATCATCTTAATAGCCTCCTTCCCAATTGTAGCAGTATCCTGGATGGAGTTAGCAGCCGAAGTAGCAGCATCTTGCAAGGCTTTCTTCCTCAAACTCTACCTTGTCCTCTTACTTGGACCCTCCAAGGATATTGTTTCTTCATTTTCTCTTTTACCAAGGCTAGCTACAGCAGCACAGATGCTTGATGTTACCTGCTCCATCTTTGTTCTACTTTCCTTGATGAGCATTCTAAGATTATGCTCATAATCTTTTAGTTTTTTTGGGATATCTCTCATTTTCACCTCCAAGTGGTTGATTATGGTCTGATCAACATCCTGATTTTGTTGCATTGTTTCCACTTTCTTCTTCAGCCCCATTATTTCATTATAGATCCAAGAATCAACTTGGAGAATAGAGTCGGCCTTGAACTTGGCAGAATGTAGGAAGGAAAGCTTGGTTTCCCTCTATGGAGAGTCACAAGTGTCTTTTGAAATCTCATGTGGAGGGGAATAAACCTTTTCAATTTGTTCCTCCCTATCCATCAGTTCCTCCTCTCTAGTCTCAATAGGGTCTTCATGCATCTTGTTATTACTTAGTTATTGTTATAATTTCAAGATTGAACCTAAGGTTTTCAAGGTATAAATTTTTCACTCAATTTTTATTTTGGGTGAACAAATGTCAATCATTTCATAGGTTTTGGGGCCTTTCAAATTGATTATTTACCTTTTAATTGTAACCAATAATGAAAAACTATGGTCGATTGGATGTGGTTATCTAAAAATAAAGTAATATTATATTAATACAAATTAATCGTGACTAAGTATGACTAAATAAGTTCAATCAAATGTGTAATAATTTCTAGATTAGCCAATGGTTACACTAATTATGGATAATTATAAAAATCAATTGTCAATTGGGTGAAATTATCTCTAAATCCATTAAATTTTATTCTAACAAGGTCTAACTACAACTAATAATGGCCTATTAAGGTTAATGAAGGGTTTTATCAGCCCAAAATTAGCCAATGTTTACACTAATAATAATTGATTGTTACCAATAATGACAAATTAGGGTCAATCAAGGAAAACAATGATGATTTATGGATAGGGGCACAAACTATACCATAATGTTTCTTTTTTTGTGCATTCTTATTTAGTTTTAGAGGAAACTCAACTAAAAAGGCCCCATATCACATGTAATTGAGTCAACAAATTTTGATTTAGGGGTATGAGGGCACAATTAGAACATAATGTGTCACTTGTGTGTGTTCATGAACATTTTTTAGAGTGAATTGGACAAAATGGGTCCCATATCACATGAAATAAAAGTCAATTTAGGGTTACAAACACACATCATACCACCCTACATCATTTTGTGTGTTTTTGTTTCATTTGTAGATATAATTTAACTAAATAGGGTTGTTATCACATGTAATCAAGACAAAATAAGTTGATTTAGGGACAAGGGCACACGTAAAATTAAGTGTTTCAATTTTTGTGTTCATTTTTATGTTTTAGAATGAATTCAACTAAAAGGGACACCTATCACATGCAATCAAGGCAACAAAGATCGATTTAGAGTTATAGGTATACATTAGACCACAATGTATCATTTTTATGTGTTTAATTTTCATTTTTAGTGTGAATTTGAGTAAATGAGGCCCATATCATGTGCAATTAAGTAAAAAAGGTCAATTTAGGGATACAAGCACACATTAGACTACCAAGGTCATTTTTATGTTTTTACGTTTCTTTTTAGATATAATTCAATTAAATGGGACCCCTATAACTTGTTATTGGGGGGGAAATGTTGATTTAGGGATAGGGTAAAAATTAAACCCCCATGTGTCATTTTTATCTGTTCAAGTTTCCCTTTTAGAGTGAATAATGAGGCTAATTATGGTTACAATCACACATTACACCATAATTTATCATTTTTATGTGTATTTTTAATTTTTAAATATGTTTTGAATATCTAGGGAATTTTTCAAGTGCAATTGAGTAAAAAACGGTTTATTTTGGCCTATGGGAACATATTAAACAATCACACATCATTTATGTGTATTTGAGTTTCCTTTTTAAAATTAATTTGAATAAATGGGACCCCTATGACATTTAATCAAGGTAATGGAGGATGATTTAGGACTATAGGGAAACATTAGACTAGACCACAATGGGTATTTTATGTGTGTTTATGTTTCCTTTTTAGAGTGAAATCAACCAAAATAGACCCCTATCTCTTGAAATAATGGGGAAAAATGTCTATTTATGGATACATGAACACATTAGACTATAATGTCTTATTTTTATGTGTTTATGTTTCTTTTTAAAAGTGAATTTGACTAAATATGGAACCCATCACATGAAATTAAGGCAAAAAAGGTCATTTTAGGGATACATGCACACATAATATCATAATGTGTTATTTTTGTTTTCCTAAATCATGTTAAGAGTGAATTCAACTAAACAAAGGCCCTATCACATGCAATCAAGGCCACTAACATATATTTAAGGATTCATACACATATTAGAGAACAATATGTATTTTTTAAGTTCTCTTAACCTTTTTAGACTAAATTCAAATAAATAGGCCCCCTTATCATGTGCAATCAAGGAAAAAAATGTTGATTTAAGGCTAGGAGTACACATTAGACCACCATGTGTAATTTTATGTGTTTATGTTTTCATGTTTCCTTTTTAAAGTGGTTTTAACTAAATGGGGCCCTTATTTTGATTTTTCAAATTTATTCCATTAATAACCTAAGCACACTAATAAGAATATGTAAACACTTAATTTTGGTATAAGACCTTTTTTTATCATGTCATTTCTCCATTTTTTCACACTTAGTCCACTTGAGTATATTTGTCTATTTTTTGGAAATTTCTTACCTATTTAAGGCTAATTTAGATTATATAATATTAATTAAGATATAAATGACTTAAATGTAATCTATTTTTAAAGTATGAAAACTAAGCATGAATTCAAATGTAAAATACTAAAATAAATTTTACAAGTGGCATGTGATAAATATAGAAAGGATTGAATATTTCAACATACTTGGATTTCATAGTTCACTAACTAACTGTGATTAGATTTTGACAATGGAAAAAAGCTAGAAGTAGGCTTGAGAATCACTAGTATCTAAAACTAAAATTTTATGCATGTACGGTCACTAATATTAACATAGGTTAAAACCCTTAATGTTACTAACTAAGGTAGACATAATTATCTTACGATATTCTGGCTCTTTATGACTATAAATTTAGCTGCACCTATTTATAATACATCTATGTGTGTGATCTTGATTCTTGACTATGTGTGAAATTTTATAAATTAGTCTCCTTCTCCTTGAAACCCTAGGTCAACATGTGAAGGGTAAAAAATTATAAAAACTTAGGAAGTTAATGGATTAAGCTGACTCTAACCACCTCCATTGATGATTGACCACTACCTACATAACCATTACTTTGAAGAGGGAATTCAAGCCACGTAGAGTTTTTCCCCTTAATGTGAATGTGAAATTGTGATCCTTGGATATATAAATGCACCTTTAATATAGTTTTCAATACTTGAAAATATTAAATATTGACTTGGATTGGTGTACTTCAGACTTGGTTGATGACTACTCCTAGTGTATGATTTATAATTTGGGAAGAATAGGGCACATTTTCATAGTGTACAGTAGTGTATAGATGATTGATAGATAAGTTCCAATTGAGTACTTGTAGGTTTGATTTGTATTTATATGATATCATTTGGGTAATTTATCATGCCACTAACATGTTAATAAAATGGTTTGATTCATATGAATAATTTAATTTTAAAAAATAGTTGTTACTGGGTGATGATCAACAACATCATCCTTTATTCATTTTCATTTATGAACTTTATGAAGTTGATGTTAATGTATAGGAGACAAGAATGTAGATATAATAATATTGATATTTTTTTAGTAATATATTTAGATAATTTGACATAGATTAAGAGGATCTTGTAGGTGACTTACAACAAAATGGGAGCATCAAACTCATAGTAGGCATGTGGATATGAGATAATTAGGAATAAGAGGCATATATGTGTGCATAGTTCATGTATGGTGAAGTTCAGTTAAGAGTGATATTGAATAGTGTCTAATATAAATTTTTAATATCTACCCCCCCCCATTCTAATATTGAAATAAAGTACAAATAAAAGAGTAAAATGATACAATATACCTGAGTGTGTACAACACACTTTATCTTTAGGAGATCGTTCTAATTGTACATATTTCCTCCATGTAAACCTACAATGAAAATTTATTGGTAAATGTCTATATGTGAAATCTGAAATATAATATTAAAATTAAATTTTTTTAAGAATAAGGAACCAATGCAATAATTTGTGAGTAAACCATGTTGTCATATAACTTAGGGGATCTTTGTTGAATAATTGGATAACAATGATTACTTACTAAAGCACAAGGATAATTTTGGTGACTATGCCCAAATTTATGTAATTATGAAAATCCTTGGGTTAGGAATATAAATTCCCCAACCCTCATAAATATGGATTATGCATCTATATGCTAAATATAAAAACTTATATCTCAAATGTATCTATATGTGAAAGTATATATAAATGAAATATGCCCCCAAAATGTATACCAATTTGTAAATATTTGTCACAATTCTGAACCATTAATATGCCCCTTTTTAAGGTGAGAGATGTATCCTATATGTCACTCATCTCAAAAGAGGAGTTAATTTTATCATGCCATGTATATATATGTAATCATGTATAATCATGCCAAAATGTGGAGAATATATCCTCATCTTATGTATATGTAATAAAAACATGTATGTAACATACGTAATTTAGGGCATATATGTGTCATGTCAAGATAAATGTATCAAATTTTCACACAGTAGTAACCATAATTTATATAAGAATTGAATAAGCGTATGCAATAAAGAGGTGCATAATGTAAATCATGGCACCAAACACAAAGGGGAGGTGTGTGTTATGTATCATGTCACAAAAAAAATCACCAATATCAACAAGCTCAATAATCTCAATAAACAATCCTAGATTAATCCACTCATAGACACACAATGTCACACATAAGGCCAAAGGCCACAAACAAGGGACATAAATGTCACAATAAATAAGGCCAAGGACCCACAAAAAATACAAGTAATGACTAGCCTATCATGCAAGAATAAAAACATCAATGAAACATATAATAAGTGAAAGGATAAGTGAAAGGAAATGATGGGCCAAAAGGGGGTATTAAGTGGACTTTTTTTTCTTTTAAAAAATGAGAAATCTCAACTTTTATAGATTAGTTGAGATGGCTACACTCAAAATGTGAAGATTATATAAGAACACAAATTGTATAATTTCGAGTCTAGTTTTTAAACTACTATTTTTTTATGAAAATAATCAAGTATAAGTATGAAAAATATCTCAAATTCATAGAGGAATGACTATTTTTCTAGTAGACCATAATAGATAGCCAACCATGTGTCCCCTCATTTTTTGAGCATCATTTAGTATTTTTTGAAACCCTTTGATATAAAGTTAGATAAAATCATCTAGTTTTCAACCTATATATATTTTTTAAAAATTTAATGAATTTTTATTTTCTTCTTAATTTTACAAGTAAATAAACCCTAAAAAATGATAAAAAATGGATAGCTTCTCATGAATATATGTGTGTGTGTGTATGTATGCATGTGTGTGTGTGTGTGTATTTATTTTTTATTACACTATATGTTGCAACTATATACGTCTATATTTATTTATGTATCTTTTATTTCATTCATCCAATGCAAATATGTGTGTGTGTGTGTGTGTGTGTGTGTGTGTGTGTGTCTGTGTGTGTGTCTGTGTCTGTGTGTGTGTGTGTGTGTGTGTGTGTGTGTGTGTGTGTGTGTGTGTGTGTGTGTGTGTGTGTGTGTGTGTGTGTGTGTGTGTGTGTGTGTGTGTGTGTGTGTATAACCTTAAAATATTCAAAATTTTAAAAAAATCATATATTTGGAAAGAGGAAAGTGTGCATGATGTCATAGTGATAGTTTTAGGAAATGTATTGATGAAATTCATAGTTTTCAGGATGGTATAAGTTATATTATTTTATTTTATTAGTAAAAACATAGATTTGGATATGTTTTCAAGTCTAAGCCTTAGGCTTGGGAATCCAAGCCATTTTTTAGCCTATAAGCATGTTTTTCAAACTATACATAGTGAAAACACTTACATGATTTTATAAGTGTGTACATGTTCATATATGTATGGATCTATATATATTTATCTATATGTATCTCTCTATTATCATTTTTCATCACTAGAAACATATAATTCAATTATTCCATGTGATTTATAATCACTAAAAATACATAAAGATATGTACAATGTTTTCATAGTCCATATAACTAACTACCTATTTTCCATGAAGTTGAATCATAAAATATGAGGGATGTGAAGTAGACTTATCATTTTTATTTTTATTTTAATATTTTATTATAAAATTTGTGTGCGTGAAAATATAAACTACCATACAAAGGATATAGTCAATATGGTGATGCAATTTGGGCCAATTTGAATTTGTAAACCTAATTTTGACTATATAGGATGTGATTTGGGGTTCAACTAGCCCCAATTTCATCACATAATGAACCAAAGTGTTAATTGTTTCAATTATTAAGTAAATTAGGTCTAATTTGAATCCCTTGAACATATTTATGACTATAAGATGTGATTTAGGGCTAAATTAGCTCTAATTTTTATGATATATTGAGCCAATTAGTTAATTGATAAAATCAATGATATAATTTGTGTTTAATTGAGCCTCATAAACCTAATTATGATTATATAAGATGTAATTTAGGGATATATCAACCCCAATGTCATAAAAAATAAATCAAATAGTTGATTGGTTTAATCATAAAGCCAATTGGGGCCAATTTGAGCCCCTTAAACCTAATTACAACTATAGAATATGATTTAGGGCTCAATTCACCTTAATTTAATTATATAATGAATCCAATAATCATTTAGTTCAATGAAAAATATAATTATGACTATATATTATGTGATTAGGGCCTTAATCAACTCTAATGTCATCACATAATGAATGAAATAGTTTATTGGTTCAATCATGGAGCCAATTAGGGTCAATCTGAGCCCCTTGAACCTAACTACAACTATAAAATGTGATTTAAGGCTAAATTATCTCCAATATCATCATATATTGATCTAATTAGTGATGTGATTTGGGAAAAATTGAGCCATGTGAACCTAATTTTAATTTTATATGATGTGATTTAGGGCTCAATCGAACCTAAGTCACCACATAATTAACCAAATAGTTAATTTATTCAATAATAGAGGTAATTGGGTAAAATTTTATCCCTTTAAACCTAAATAAAACTATATTATGTGATTGGGGGCTCAATTATCCCTAAATTTAGCACATATTGAGCTAATTAGTCAATTGGTACAATCAATGATATAGTTTGGGCCAAATTGATCCCATTTCAAACCTAATTATAACTATATGGGATATGATATGGGGATAAATTGACACCAATTTTATCATTATATGAACAAAATAATTGATTATTTCAATCACAAATGCAAATGGGGCCAATTTGAGCCCTATGAGATTAAGACATGATTTTTGGCTAAATTAACTCTGATTCCATCATAAATCAATCCAATTATTCAATTGGTATAATAATAAATGTTATTTGGTCTAAAATGAGCTATTTTAACCTAATTTATGTCTTAGTGAATAGTATAGTATGTAATTTATATCTTAATCGACCCTAATTTTATCAAAAATACAATCATAAAGGTAATTGGGGCCAACTTGAGCCCTTTGAGCCTAACTACAACTATGGGTTGTGATTTATGCCAAATTGAGCCATGTGAACCTAATTTCAACTATATAGGATGTGATTTGGGCAAAAATCAACCCAAATTTCATAACATAATGAACCAAAAAGTTAAATGGATCAATCACAAAGGCAATTAAGGTAATTTAAGTCCATTTATCCTAATTATGAATATAGGATTTGATTGGGGGCTCAATTATTCCTAATTTTATTACAAGTTGATCTAATTAGTTAATTGTTGTAATCAATACCATAATTTGAGCCAAATTTATCCCATTTAAAACCTAATTATAACTATATATGATGTGATATGGGGTTCAATCAATACTAATTTTATCACTGCATGACCATATAACTGATTGGTTCAATCATGAATGCAAATGGGTAAAATTTTAGAGCCTTTAACCTAATTTAAAGAATATGAAATGATTTATGGTTAACTTATATCTAATTCTATTATTAGTTGATCCAATTAGTCAATTGGTATAATCAGAGACATAATTTGGGTTAAATTGAGTCCTGTAAACCTAATTTATGGCTCAATCAATTGTATAAGATGTATAGGATGAATTTTTTGGATTAATCAACCCTAATTTTATGAAAAAAATATAATAAAAGAGGTAATTTGGGCCAATCTAAGCCTCTTGAACCTAACTACGAGAATAAGATGTGATGTGGGACAAATTTATCCACATGAACCTAATTTCAACTATATAAGATGTGATTTGGACATAAATCAACCCTAATTACATCACACAATAAACCAAATAGTTGAATTGATAAATCATGGAAGCAATTGGGGCCAATTTGAGTCCCTTAAACCTAAATATGACTATAATATTTGATTAAGGGATTAATTAGTCCTATGTTTATCATAGATTAAGTTAACTAGTCAATTGGCATAATTAGTATTTCAATTTTGCACAAATTTATCCCCTTTAAAACCTAATTTTGACTATATAAGATGTGATATGGGGATCAATAGACACTAAATTTTTCACTACATTTACCAAATAATTGATTGGTTTAATCACAAATACAACTGAGGGTAATTTGATCCCCTTGAACTTAACTGCAATAATATGATGTGATTTGGGGCTAAATTAGTCATGATTCCATCATGAATTTATTTAATTAGTCAATTGGTGCATTTAAAGATGTGATTTGGGACAAATTATGTCCCATGAACATAATTTATAGATCAATAAATTGTATAAGATCAAATTTATGGTTAATTGATCTAAATTTTATAAAAATTTGAAGAAATTATAAAGAAACAAAAGGTATAAGGAAACCATTGAAAAGGGTGTATAAAGAACCCTTGAATAAAAGGTATAAAAAATAGGTATAAAGAAATGTATGCATTCCTTTAATTACCAATATAAAAATTTATCCAATGTTAATATTTTGTCTCTTTTGTGATTTTTTTCCTCATAACTATGATCTACATCATTCTTCACTATGCACAATGCAAGTTAAAATCCATCAAGCTATTTTTCTATACCCATTCCCAAAAATTATCAAATGTGTCTAATCATGGGATATAGATTTATTTCTAAAGTGATAAAAAAGTTAAAGCACGTAATGTTAAATAAATTATAGTGTTGAGATAAAAATAAAGAAAACAATGCAAACATTTTATTCAAGATAAGGTACATATACCATCCCCAATAAACCAAATGTCATGGATAATGATGATATGAATAATGATGATGAATGTTTATCTAAAATTACAAATTATATTACAAGTCTAAATTCAAATTATGAAGTTTTTAATTTTGGTGGTGATGATAATATTTAAAATAATTTACCCCTAACTATGAAAAAATTTACATGAAAACATAGAAATATGCAATTAGGTACAATATTAATCATTATGTACTAAATTATCATTATTTATCAACATCATTATTAAAAAATTTTTTATTTTATATTGAAGGGCATGTTTTTATATTTATTAAGGATGAGGACAATAAATAGGGAACAAAATAATAATTATGTTGGTGTGTACAGGGAAAAATTGAAATTAAATTCCTTAGTCACAGAGGGGGAAACATTGATTATCCCACTAGGTCTGTGGTATTTAGTTGAGAAGGTGTTAGATGATGTCCTATCAAAAAATTAGATGTATGTTTGTTTGAAGACTATGAAATACATAAGAAGATACTGCACTATTCAAATTTGGTTCTTGTAATAAATTTTCAATTTCTCAAATATCAAGGAGGCCATTAAACAAGAATCTATGGAACGTTTGTGAGTTTGACCATGAATAAATTATTTATATTATCAAGAGTAGATAATATAATATGTGCTATTTGGATTTAATTATAAGCCATGTTGAGTTCTCAAATGTAAATACATTTAATTTTATCAAATTTTATTAACTTAATAGATAGTATATATAATTTTTTGTATAACTACTTAATGACATATTTTTTGTAGGTTAGTGGTGCCAAATACGCTTCCACCTTCATGTGGTTTGTATCATTAGTATATAATTTCATATTATTGAAGCTAAGAGAATATTAATAAAATCTCAAGAGAATGTTGGTACCATTATTAAATAATTCCATATTCTCTTGAGGCCAAAATGGGTACTCCATCTCCTAATCAGGTGGCTTCAAAGGTTGTGGTCATGGAAACACTGGTAGTATGCCTATCATGATGGGTTGTATCAATGGATTTGAAAGGGGAAGTCTTGAAAATGGACATATTAATTGAAGGACAAGAACTTATCTCTTAAATTCCTAAAAATTGCATTTTAACATTGATCAGTACAACATCTACCATGGATTCATCTATTATGTCAAATAACCATGATCTAGGTCAAAGTATAGGGATTAAACACATAAATCAATATTATTTTAATTTATACAAACCACTTAAGATTTTTTATCTATGTTTAAAGTATTCCTGTAAAACTATAATTTTATTATATTGTGAAGGATGTTATTAAGGCCAGAACAAGTAGTTCATCTCCTTATCGAGCATCATCAAAGGCTAATAATGTGGTACTAGACATTGTGTACTACCCTTGACATGTTATAAATACCATTTTTTAACCATGAATCATGGGAGGTGTAGATGTATACCTACTACTTAAACATTGATAAAATTTATTATCAATGTTTCTACATGCCAAAGCAACTATAAAATGCATATTTAGGTGGCTTCAAAGGCCTTGATCCTAGGAATAATTTTAATTTAACTATATATACATATTTTAGGTGATTTATTTTCAAAGGGAGGTCTCTTAAGTGAAAATGCTAGTTGGAAGACAAAAGATCATCTTTTGAATACATAAAAATTACATTTCAACACTGAATAATATACCATCTATCATAGATTCATATCTTATGTTAGATCACCATGATCTAGGGTGAAATTATATGGATTTAACATGGATGTAAGGTTATTTTGGTTTTATAAATTACTTATGATTTATTTTTCCTAAAAAATATGAGTTTATTATATTGGGAAGGATGTTAATTAGGTCATAACAAGTACTTCATATCCTAACCAGGCATGATGAGAGGAGAATAATTTTTTCATAGAAATTATTCACCACCATATACATGGTGACAATGCCATTTTTTATCCACAAAGCACTCAAGGTGCAGCTATCCAACTGTAGATTGAACAATGACAACATTTGTTGTTAATGTTTCTACGTGCTAGAGTAATTGTAAAAATGCATATATGGTAGCTTATAAAGTCATGGCCATGGAAAAACATGTGATTTTACTAAACTTAAATGTTTTAAGTGATGGAATTTTAAAGGAGAGGTCTCAGATGTATAAATTTTTGTTTTAAAATAAGAACTTGTCTCTTGATTGCATTAAAATTGTATTTCAACACTAACAATATACCATTGACCATAGTTTTATCTTTTATATTCTATCTCCATGCTACATGGTGTAATTATATGATTTTAAACATATGTGAAGGTTCCTTTTTTGTTTAAAATACTTAAAATTTTTAATTTTACATGTGTCTAAAGTTTTTCTCAAAAATGTAATGATATCATATTGGGAAAGACATTCTTGAGGCTAAAACAAGTAGTCCATCTCCTAAATAGGCATGATTATAGGCCAATAACTTGGTCCTAGATGTTATTCACCACCCTATACATGGTGTAAATTCCATTTTCCAATAATGAAGCATTGAAGGTATATATCTCCAACTGTGACTTGAATATTGACAACATTTATTGTCAATGTTTTTACATGCTAGAGCAAATGTAAAAAATATGTATTCAGGTGGATTTAAAATTCATGGTCTTGGGAACATGTTTGATTTTAATTTATATATGTTTTTTAAGTGATGTATTTGAAATGGGAAGTATCGTAAGAATAAATTTCAGCTAGAGGAAATAATGTATCTCCTAATTGCATATAAATTACATTTCAGCATTGATCAATATATTCTCTTCCATAGATTAATCTCTTATGTTTGATCACCATGATCCAATTTGAAATTAGAGAGCTTAAATATGAATGTTAATTTTTTTTATTTGTGAAAAATATTTGTGATTTTAATTTTATGTACATTTGAAGTTCACCTAAAAAATTACAATTTTCTCATATTAGGAAGGATACTCTCGAGGCTAGAACATGTAATCCATCTCTTGACTGGGTGTAATTTGAGGATAATAACTTGGTCATAGATGTTATTCACCACTCATGATATGGTTTGTGATGGTGTTATTTTTTAGCCACAAAGCATTGAATGTGCATATATACAACTGCAACTTGATTATTGATGACATATGTTGTAAGTTTTTGCATGCTAAAACAACTTTAAAAATGCATATATAGGTAGATTTGGAAGTAATGGTGATAGGAACACAAGTGATATACCTATCTTTATTTTTTTTAAGTGATGTATTTTCAAGGGGATGTCTTATAAGTATAAATGTTAGTTGGAGGACAAGAACTTACCTCTTGACTGCACACAAATTATATTTCAATACTTATCAATATACTATTTTCCATAGATCCATTTATTATGTTCAATCACCATGATTTGGGGTGAAAGTAGAGGGATTAGAAACACATGTGAAGTTTTTTTGTTTTCATGCAAATTAATTAATATTTTTCATTTTACGCCCATTTAAAGTTTACCTAAAAACTACAATTTAATTGTATTGGTAAAGATGTTCTTGAGGCCATAATGGATACTCCATCTCTTGACCAGGCATGATCAAAGGCCAAGAACGTAGTATCTAAATTGATTATCCACCCCAAACATGGTGAATATTCCATTTTCAGCCATGAAGCACCGTAGGTGTAGATATCCAACAATGGTTTGAATATAGAGATGAGAACTTGGTCATTTCTACAAATGCAGATCTTAAGTATCTTATAGCTTTGGTGATATAGTTAAAAATGATAAGTTTGTACCTACATAAATTTTATAAATAATTGAGTGATTCCATAAATTCAATTTAATTGAATATTTGAGACATCTAATATTACTGTTAGTATTTTTAAACCTTAGGCAAGGTCAGTGTTAGGACTATTGGTAGTTAATAGTCAATTTTAAATGTTAGTTGATAACATTTGATTGTAGAGATAAATTTTAATTATTTTCAATTAGCATAATATTTTAGGAAACATTTAAACATTATAATTAGGAATTAATTTTTGGTCTTACTATATATAAATATTAAAGACACTTTTACTGTGAATTTTATCAAACTTTCAAACTCATTAAGTGCCAAACTAGTTAATAATCATGCAATGATAAGTTAAATTATTGTATGTAAAATTGTTTACATTAGACACCTTGTACATTTAATCCATAACTTTATAAATTTTTGGGCTATAATGTGAAATTTCCTCCTTCATGCCAAAGACAGATATTTAGGTTCTTAATAAAGACTTTCTTTCTTAAAGGTTCAGTATATGGAAGCCTAACAGATAAAAAATATTAATTTTTAAAATAATTGATCTTATTACTTTCACTCTAGGTTGGTCTTTACTCTTAGATATATATTATTTTTTGGTATTATCTATAAATATTATATAATTTTTTAATTTATTGATTATAGTAAAGAGTGATGATTTTATTATTCATTGAACTATATAAAAATAATTGAACTAGTTATAATTATACTATCATTGATAATTGATTTTGTTTATAAGAAACACACATATGCTTTACTCAATCTACTTTTATCCTTTGTATAGGAGTTTATTGACGACACTAAATTTGTAGGTTTTTTTAATACACTTATCTATTTAACATTATATAAAATTAAAATATTAAATTTGATCAAATTTAAATATGGATATACAACCATCAAATTTAGTTTTGTAATATTAATGTGGGTTAAATAGTATGCATAAATATCATCACTAAAAAATGTGAGCACACATATGATGTACTTTGTTGTATGCCTATATAGAATTTACACAACATTCTATTTTATTCACATTTTTTATGCCTTTATGGATTTTATATATATATATATATATATATATATATAAAGGCATAAAAATATGAACAAAATAGAATGTTAGGTCAATTTCATATAGGCATTCAACAAAGTACATCATGTAATACATACTATAGTCATAAAAAATACTCACTATCTTTGCCTTTCTCGTATAAGACTCTCCCTTGGATGCCTTGCTCATATACAAAGATTCCTAAAATGCTTTAGATTCCTCCAAGGTCTGACTATGATTCCTTTTATGCTCATAGCTTTCATATAGTTGAACCTATTCATATATAAATATTATTAGAAACTTAACATACTAAACATGAAACCAAGCAAATAAGTTATTTTTTAAATGAAACACAAACTATATAAACATTCACTTACCATAGTATCATGGGCATGCTTCATTTTCTTTTGATGCTCAATAGGGTCAATGGTAGGTTGAGTCTCACACACATGAGTGTGAAAGGGAGAAAAACCAAGATTCAATTCCCTACTAATCGTCTCAACGAGACTATGATATGTCATCAGATACCACTGCATAGATAATACATTCATGCCAATTATAGTTTCACAAGTATAGAATAAAATTATTAAAACAAATCTATATTTACAATTCAAAATTACAAGCTATCACACTTTATTGATTTTTCACATAGGTGAAATTACATCAACAATGCTTATGTATGTTCTTACCCATATAGATAGAGGAGTCTCCATTGTAGTCATAAAAAAAAAAAAAGATTTTTATTTGAGAATATATATAAATAAATATATATAAATTAAGTACAATATTAATGAAAATCATCCTTTATATATGTATACATTTGTTGATTAACAACAATATGTGAACTACTAGAACGTTCACAATATTTATGTGAAAAGGATGGGACCATCTTCTCCTACAACATAAAAAATTACATATATATTATTGAATTTTATATGTAAATTAAATATTACATTTAAATATAGATATTTTTTAAATTTAACATGTCAAATATTATTAATTTTTGTTATATTTTTTTGTAACATCTCAAACATATAAGATACCTATGTATACAGGTGAAGTTGAGGTGTCCAAACCAAATATATGTGCCAAAAACCCATCCATCATAGCCATAACATCTATCCCTTTAAAATAACCACCATCCTCATATAAAGGTATATTTCATATAGAACCATAGGATATGCAATGGTGTGGTCAAGCATCAATGCTAGTTGGAGCATCCCCATGTCCACCCTCTCTAGCATCAGTGTGGGAAAGCTTACTCGTATGCAAAATAAGGGTGTTAATAAACACATTAACTACATTCATAATGTAAAAATATATAAATTCATTCACTATAAATGGGATTATATTAGGCTGACATGGATTTTAGATATAGACTCTTGGAGGCTGATTAGGTACACAATGTGCCCATGGTCTATACTACACATAGCCTTTTCCTCTATCTTGAAACTCTAAATAGTCAAAATAATTAAGAAATTCATTAAGGATAAACTTGAAATATAGTTTCCTAAAAAAGGTAAAGGAAACTCACATTTTTTACTAGGTAATCAATGCATATGAATGTTTATAAAAATGTGTACACATTTTAACCCTAAAAATGCATATGAATTTT
Organism: Torreya grandis; assembly: GCA_037957365.1. Taxonomy (NCBI): domain Eukaryota; kingdom Viridiplantae; phylum Streptophyta; class Pinopsida; order Cupressales; family Taxaceae; genus Torreya; species Torreya grandis. The sequence continues at coordinate 1,474,191 of JARHVA010003381.1, read as the reverse complement.
AGGTTTGGTATTTACTAAGCCTAAAAAAATAATGCGTATGAACTATTTTAATAAAAAATAGTCATTTCCAATCAATTCATGAAAATTTCCACAAATTGGTCTATCATCTTCTTACACTTACCTAAAAACCAATTTACACTATTTGTGTATAACAATGTCACATCTTAGTTAATTAACCTATCCATGTATCACTTTGTAATATATGAGTAATTAATAGTGTGTGTGTGTGTGTGTGTGTGTGTACACACACACACACACACATATTTTAGATCAACATTGTAAAATGTCATATTAAGATATAACCTATAATAATGTGACCTATGGAATAAGATGTCCATAGCATTGGCATGACCACTAAGTATAGGAGATTCTAACACCTATATGCCCATGTATAATCTTTGTATGTCCTACATCAAAATCATATACCATGAAATTTTTATATGTATGAAATACAATAATCCATCTACCAAATTTGTGATGAATAAAATATGTAGATAGTGTAATCTAGAAATCATGTCATGCTGAGGTCTTGATTTTATATTTTTTTAATATTTTGAATGTTTTTGAATTTTTTGAGTTAAATTTTTTATATTTTTGAATATTCATATGTAATATCAATGTAATTACATGATGTTCATATAGTTATTCATGGGTTTACCTTATACTTGGCTAAACGATAGGCTCTAATGCCTACTTTATTTCTAATCATGAATGGGCCCAACCAATTTATCTTTATTTTGTTTATGATTTATGTATCTACATTAGTGTTCTTATAATTATCATTTAATACTAAGTCTCTAAATTTATTTTCATGGTTTTGATTATTTTTCCCATTTAATATTTTGATGTGATGTTGATAAACTTTGATATTTTTAATATCTTGTATGCATCTCTCATAAAAAAGTTCTAATTAATATAGTCATTTTTCCCAATATTCATTATCCTTGATAATGTCTATTAAGGTGACACACAAATAATATATATCTAATTCTAAAGGTAATATTGATTCTATTATATACACAAGATAATAATGTGTATCCTTTGTTGGTGTATGCACACTTGTGTGATATGCTCAGAGTGCATAAATAATCTCATTATGATAATCTTCACCATGTTTTGAAACTATTTTTATTAATTTTTTTAAAATTCTTTTAGTTTATTCCTCTACTTGTCCATTTACATGTGGGTAATATGGAGAAAAAAAACCATGAAAAATCTTGAATTCAACAAAAATTATCTTAACTATTTTATTTTTGAAAGATGATCCATTATCTATGATGTTAGGTAATGGTGGCCCAAATTATGAAATGATCTTTGTCACAAGGAATTTACATATATCTTCTCTTGTAGGTAAATGTATTGGTATGGCCTCTACCTATTTTTTTAAATATTCTATAGCTATAATAATTAACATGTGGCCTTATGCTAATATTACGTTTATCTTTCCAATCAAATCAAAACCCCATAGGGAGAAATGCCATGGTTAAGTGACATGTTAAAATTATTGGGATGACGAATGATTAAGATTACTATTTTTCTGACACTGTACGAATATTTTTACATGTTCTTTTAATTCTTGTTCCATTATCAACTAATATTATTCTTGTATTAAATTTTTATAAGACATGAATTTTTAGTTAAAGTTCCATCCACATTCACTATCATGTGATTCAAATAAATAGATGTCTATAAAATGGCCTTTTGAAAAAACACCCTCCAATTAAAACATAACACATCGCTTCATGTTTTAATTTTCCTTTATCATTGTAACATTTTTCATAATAAAAAATATGTAAAAAAAATTATATATGTCACTATAACATTTTGAAATTACTACAACATGAGAAATTATAAGCACATTTATATCTATTTCAATAATTAATGAGTGTCATGATTGTCATATGGTAAACAATTCATGATCATAATTGATGTTAATTATAATAATATAAGTTTCACTAGCCATGGCATCACCTTGTCAATTATCTTTATGAGATGTGTTCTTTATTAAAATAGGGACAAAGTGTTTTCTTATTTTTTTTAACCGTTTCCTTGTAAGAAATTGATTTTTATGCTTTTGTTTGGTATATATATAAAAATTTATTAACCATCAACTGATAATCCCCATATAATTGAATATATTTTATTTTTAGCATGCATGCAATAATAAATTTTAAAATTAACAAGTCATATTTTGTTATATTTTTTGTATAAAAACACCAAATGATATGCAACAGTCAAAGGGTGACCCTAAGGAGTAATTAAAACTATGACAACTCCAACACCTATGGCATATTTTGATAAGTAGAAGTACATAGTCTAAATATCATCATCAATGCATTATGAAATGAATCTATAATGAAAATCACCATTAATTGGTAATGTGTCAACTAATGGGGCTGCAACTAATTTATTGAAGATAGCTTGTTCTTTTTACTAAGTTTTATATATGAAGTTAAATCAAATTTCATGAGTATAATTACTCATTCAACTATAACTCATGATAAATGTTATTTTGACATTAGAAACTTGAGTGGATCCATTTTTTTGATAACTTTTGTCTCATTGTTAATCATATAGTCCAAAATTTTTGTTTAGTAAAAATAAAGTCAAGACATAAATTTTAGTTGCATTCATAGTCTACCAATGTGTGACTGATGTAATAAAGTTCACATTATCTATGATCATCATCATATTGTGTTAATAAATATAAATTAAGCCTATGGATAACCAAGTATAAAAAATTGTCCTTCTTCCTCAACTAGTGATGACTTCAATGTGAATGTTCAATTTTTTGTGGTTGCAATACCCTTCCTTTTCTATTTATAAACACCCTAATTTGGTTAAGCAACCATAATTACTATGTTTTTTATTTATCTTTCACATGAAGGTTGTAGTGATGAATACAATCATTGTTTGTGTGGTCATTTTGGGTCTTTTGATCTTTCTTATATCGTATTTTCCCTATTTGTGTTAACCCCAATGATCCTAAGTCACCTTCTCCCAGTCACAGGGGCCCATAGCCTATCTTGCTTGGTCTTAGATCTATTTTAAGCCTCAGGAAGCTAGCACCATTTTTAGGATAGTAGCACCATGTAGTGTTAATGTCTAATTATGGCTCTAGTGTTCGATGGCCATTTTATCCCATGTTTGAGTCCTAACCCTTTATTAAGCCTTCTCTTATGTTTTTTTCACAAATTATTGGCCATTAAACAATATATTATATTCAAATCAAATTTACTTATATATAAAAACCTCACAAGGCATTTTACATCTAACACTTACTATTTTGGCACATAATTACATAAAAGCAGTCAATAGTACAATTCAATAGTCTGCATACTACTCAACTATCATATCTAGACATTGCATGATTGATCAAAGAAGGGCCTAAGTGAAAGTCATTCTAGCATACCATGTAATTTGATTATGTACATTCCTTAAGGGAGAAATATATGCGATATGAGACCTTAACCATTGGTGTTAATGTAGGCAGTGGCTAAGACAACAGGGATTTTGTTTCATACAATTGTAATATACCACAACCAAATTTTTCCCTTCCTTTTGATATTTGATCCAGTTATTGTTTCATGTGTGTAGGTGATCATTAAGGTTTTAAAAGAGTCTGAACTAAAATAGTGAATAGGCAAGCTCCTAGATGACATAGAATCATCTATAAGACCCCTAAAACCTCTTGTAGCTTCCCTAAAAGTTTTATACAAGTCCTACAAGAGGGACACTAGCACCATAATTAGATGTTAGCACCACATGGTACTAATTTCTTGATATTGGTGTTACTATCCAAGACCATATTTCAACCATAGTCAAAAAATGAAAGGTGTCTACCTATTTGTCCAACCTATTTTAGTCCCCTGATCTGCATAAAGACCTATTTACCTCTAGATAAGTACTCTTTATCTTCTCACTTACTATTATTGGAAAGGTTAATTAAATCAGTTATTTCCAATTTTCATTCCATAGTAACATCATACTCAGCGCTTTAACATCATAGGATTTACACTAGTTAATTCCTAAAAGGTTAAAACATTTAGTGAACCTAACTTACTTCAAATATTACTTAATAGTTTTCTCTAAGATTTACCTTGTAATTTTTGTGCACTAAATTAGGGTTAAAAACTTCTATTTTTTATACTTTTTTGTCATAACCTAGCTCATTCAATCAATACTATATTAGGGTTTCATTAGTTTAATGTAATTTATTTATTTTTAAATAACCATCATTAAAAATGTTAGATCCACATACTAAGTCCCTATATAACCAAATACTATAAATTAGGGTTTCACTTACAATCCTAGTTTCTATTACACACTTGGTTAAAATTTTCTCAATTATTCATATAATTATGTTATATTACATTCTACCTCTTATATGCTTACTGTTTATTGTTTACATTATCTTCTTTGGAAAGTTTAATATGGCATCTAAGAAGTCTTCTACCCCTCATCCAATTGATGAATTTTTTAATTTCTCTCATAATTATAACAATGAATGGACAAATTTTCAAGATTATACATTAGAATATAACAATGACTTCATTTATAATGATGATGATGATTTTTATAATAATGGATATGAGGATTATTATGAGCATGGAAATAAAAATTTAAGTGAATATATATTAGATACATCATCTTCTCTTTCCTCTCCCTCTTCTCTTACACATAAAAATCAAAGTAACGATATAATGCTAAAGGAACCTCTTGTTGGTAGTTCTTTGTTCCACTATGATACTAGCTTTTCAACTACTTTTACTACCTCATTATTCAAATTAAATCAATATAAGTGCATTACATGAAATCCACCTTTTCATGATTCAAGTAAAGTAGATAATAATAATGCATCTTCTTTACCCTTTCCACTTAAATTCAAAAAATCATGTACCAATTATATTCCACCTTTTAGCAATGTAGAAACTAAGGTAGATGAAATTATTTTATCACCTTGTTTTACATTTCAAGCTCAATGTAATGATTCTTTATAACATATTGATAATGAAAATGTCTCTAACTCTTCTCCTACAAGTCATAATATGCAAAATGAAAACATGATTGCTACTTGTTCTACCCTTGACTCCAAAATTGAAAGTGATAATCATTATTGAATTCCACACATATCTAGTGAAAAAATGCATTACATTACACCCACACATTATGACACATTTCATAGTAGTATTAAAAATTTCTCTTAGTGAGCATGTGGATGATATTTATTCTACTCTTCCTTATACAAGTGAATTAAACTCTGATTTTGATGAACCTTGGGATAATGATGATTATAGTGATTAAGATGAATAGGACATAGAACCTACACCTTCTAGTTCTCCTCTTTCTTCACCTATTTTTATTGTTCAAACAAATACTAGGTCACATGTAAAACACACACACACTTATTCTTATATTCATAATTTACATTTACATGAGAATAAAGTACCTTCTATTCAATTAGAATGTGATAATTATTTACAACTTAACAATATAAGATATACCAATGAATCTCCCTCAACCCCTTACTATAGTAGAACCTGTTTCTCAAACTAACCCAAATGAGGGTGATAACTCATTTCCCTCTAACTAGGTCCCAAATATCACACCTCCAAATTTTAAAGAGAGCAAACCATCCTTACCTAAAAAATACTCCCAATGCATTATATTAATGGCTAATATAAATAACAAAATTTAAAATTTAAATGAACCCCTTGATAATGATAATATAACTTCATAAGAGGTAATCTCCTTGATGCATGTTGTGGGTGATTTACAAAAAGTACATCATATCACATTATAAAGTAAAGCATACCACTCATGGGTGGATTATAATGCCATCCATAATAATCCCATTCCATGAAAGATTTTCAATTAAATAATACCATCAAAACTATAGATACCAAATTTACCAAAGTTCAATGGACATGGAGATACATACTTGTATCTCAAATCTTATAAGAAAACTATGAAAAATGTTACTACTAGTTTAACTCTTTTATAGTTTTCTCTTAGGACTCTAGATGGTTGAGCAACAGAGTGTTTTCATCATTCACTCCCTAGTGGTTCACTACACACATATGATGAGTTAAAAGAGGTATTTCTCATGCATTATATTCAGAACAAGGGACCTTAGGTTACATATGAGAGGTTTCCTTTATTACACCAGGGCTAGACATAAATAGTCAATGAATACATTTTGAGATTCAAAACATGTATTCATTAGTTGATATACCAACCAATAGATTTAGAGGTCCAATATATTTTTTTATAAAGGTCTCATTCTCCATATTTGATAGAAATTTTTATATGATACATCAAGTCATTTGGACATATATGTAGAATGAGAACACATGGCTACTCAAAGATGTTAGACACATGCCTATATTAAGATAGAATTTGGTTTCAGTGGGGTAATTGGGTAGTGAGGGATGTTTAGTATTGTTTATTGTAGATTATTAGAAAGTTACCAAAGGTGTTATTATGATCTCAAGAGGTTAGAAATTTTTTAAATATATTTGAATAGTAGTGTTGATTTTATTGCTTTGGTTGTTGCAGATGGAGATGCAACTATATGGCACTATAGGCTCAATCATATGAGCCATAAGGGCATGCAAATCTAAAAATATAAGTTTCCTAAATTGAAAGATATAGATCTAGAGTTCTGTGAGAATTGTGTGTATGGGAAATAGAAGTAGGTTAAGTTCTTGAAGGTTTGACCCACAAAAAAATATCACAAGTTAGAGTTGGTACACTCATATGTATGGGGACTAGCTTAGGTATATTCTATTGGTGGATCAGATTATTATGTCACTTTTATTAATGATGCAAATAGAAAATTTTGGGTTTATTGTATTAAAAATAAATATAATGTGTTTAACACTTTTAAGAAGTGGAAAGCCTTGGTTGAGAATGAAACAAGTCTCAAATTAAAATGTTTCAAATCAGATAATGGAGGTGAGTATTATAGTAATAATTTCTTTGATTATTGTTCTAACAATGAAATCCATAGGCAAAGTATGGTTCTAAGAACTCCACAGCAAAATAGGGTATTTTAAAGGATGAACATAACAATAATGGAATGTGATAGGAGCATGAGGTTACATGCAGGGTTACCTTTATAGTTTTGGGAAGAAGCAGTTAGCATGATAGTATATCTAATTAATATAAGACCTTTTATGCCTTTGGATGGAAGCATTCCAGAACAAGCTTAGTCTAATAAGAATGTTGTTATCCTTTTCTTAGAGTCTTTATATGTGAGGCTTTTGTTTTCATTAAGAAAGAGGATAGGACCAAGTTAAAGGCTAAATCAGATAAATGCACATATGTTGATTATGGTGAGGATGACTTTGGTTTTCATTTATGGAGCATTAAAGGTAAGAAAATATTTCAATCTATAGATGTAACCTTTAATGAAAAATTCGTGTATAAGAATCAATTGTATAAATAAGAATAAGAACATAAAGAGTACATAGTATTGGATGATATTGCAGATGGCAAAGTATCCAATGATTCAGTTCAGGAACCTTCTACACAAGGACCCTAAACTCCTATGGTAAGAAGGTCTTCTAGGGTAAGAAGAGCACCTGAACATTTTTTTTCCTTTTTTTAATTATTTACTACTCACTGATAATGTAGAAATAGAGTGTTATGAGGAATCAATATAGGTAGATGCCAAGTTGAAGTGAGAACAAGTCATGGAAGGAACATAGATCTCTCATGGAGAACCAAACATGGGATTTGGTAAGGCTACCCAAGGGCAAGAGTACATTACCAAACAAGTAGATCTTCATAATAAAATAAGATGATGAAGGGAGAAAAAGGTATAAGACTAGGATGGTGGTTAAGGGGTTTGCACAAAAATTAGGTATTGATTTTGATGAGATTTTCTCTCCTGTTATAAGAATAACTTCTATTAGGACTGTTCTTGGTATAGTTGCAATTGAGGGTTTGCACTTAGAATACTAAGATGTAAAAATTACTTTTCTTCATGGTGATTTGGATGAAGAGTTGTATATGAATTAGCCATAGGGATATGAGGTCAAAGAGAAGGATAACTATGTTTGCAGACTCAAGAAGAGCTTGTATGGCTTGAAACAAGCTCCATGACAATGGTATATGAAATTTGATTTTTTTATGTTGGAACAAGAATATCAAGGGTTTTATTTTTACTATTACATGTACATAAAAAATTTTGATTATGGTTCATTTATTATATTATGCTTATATGTTGATGACATGTTAGTTATTGGAAAGAACATACAACGTATTCATATGCTCAAGAAACAACTTAGTGACTCCTTTTCTATGAAGGATTTGGGTATTGCAAAGCAAATCCTTGGTATGAGGATTACTCATGATAGGAAGGAGAGGAAGTTGATCTTCTCCTAATCAAACTATGTGAAGAAAGTCTTGGAAAGGTTTAGCATGTTAGATGTTAAATCTATTAGTACTCCTTTGGTAGGCCACTTACATTATTAAAGGAGTAGTGTCCCAAGATAGAATCTAGAAATCTTAAGATGTCCAAGGTACCTTGCTCATCATCTATTGGTAGCTTGATGTATTCCATGGTTTGTAATAGGCTAACTATTGCCTAAGTAGTGGGAGTTATGAGTAGGTATATGAGTGATTCAGGTTATGAGCATTGGAAATTAATGAAATGGATTCTTAGGTATTTGAGAGGAACCATGGATTTTGCACTATGTTATGGTGGATTAGAGACCACTTTTTGTGGTTATGTGGACTCGGATATGATAGGGGATATTGATAGAAGGAGAATTAGAATAGGTTATATATTTACTATTAGAGATACAACAATTAGTTAGATTTCTAAGATATAAAAGGTTGTGGCTTTATCAACCATAGAGGTAGAGTATGTTGCTACCACAAAGGCTAAAAAGGAAATGATTTGGTTATAGGAGTTATTTCAAGAGTTAGGGGATGAGAAATAAGTTGGAGACTACACAGTGATAGTCAGAGTGGTATTCATTTGGTAAAGAACTCTACTTTCCACTCAAGGATGAAACACATTCAGTTACATTATCACTTCATTGGGACTGCTTTAGAGGAGAACTTGGTGAAGTTGGAGAAGATTGATACTAGCCATAATCCTATGGATATGATGACCAAGATGGTTATATTGGACAAGTTGAGACTATGTTCAGATTTGGTTGGCCTTAGTGGTCATGGAGCAATGATAGATTTTATTCAGGAGAAATGATATCCAAGTGGGAGATTGTTAAGTGTGGAGTACTTTAGGGCTATCACATGACTATAGGAATACATTTTATGGGATTAGACAGCTTCATAAATGTGGGTAGTGAATTTTCCCCACTCCAACTTTTGTGGAACCTTGCTCCACATGTGAGTGGAATATTCCTTGTTTTATCTAATTTTTATGTTTCCATGTTTTATGGAGTTGGTTGTTAGATGTCTATTTTCCATGTTGAATTCCTTATTTTGAGGGATTTGGTTATTCATTGGAAAATGTATTGCCTTCCTTATTACAAGGAATTGGTTGTGATCACATGATTATTGGAAAATGTGCCTTAAAAGGTGGAGAGTCAATCTTGGTTTGTTCCTTCTTAGGTAAGATTTCGGATGAGCTTGATGAGGTAGAGCTGAGTTTTCCTTTGTGGATGATTATTATCTTGGATAAGCATGGCACAATTTCTCCTCCTTTTATGGATTTCCCCTCATTTACTATGTAGACAGGGTGTGGTGTGGCCTTTAGAGGTTAATGGTTTATTTTTAGGGTGTTTCTTTGAGGATCAAATTCAAAGTGTAGGTATTTTAGCAAAGTATAGGTTTTTATTATAGGGTGTGGTATATCAGCATATGAGATATAGCATTATGCATGTGCATGTGAAAGTGTAGTTTTTTAGCAGCATTTTCTACAAGAGATTTTTCTATCTCTGTGAGAGTTCATTGTAATCTTGTTTTAGATTACTATTTTATTTGAGAAATTTCTTGGTGGATGTAGCCCACATTAGGTGAACCATGTTAGATCTATTTTATGTTTGATTTATTCTTGTTCTCTCCATTGATGCTTACATAATAACTATGATTTGAGGAATGTTTCTGTGATACATATTATTTCATAGTTTAGATCTAATTTATGGTCATATTAAATATGGTTTAATTTTTTTTTAATTCCTAACAGATCAGATAAAAACATCAGTTTTAACACCAATCAAGATAAATGAAAACAACTATAGAGATCAAAGCACAACATCATTTTGAACACTTATCAAGATATTTAGAAATAACTACAAAGATTAGAGAATAGCATCAACTCAAACACCTACCAAGATATTTCTAAACAATTATACATATCAAAGCACAACATCTATTCAAACACCTATCAAGATATTTGTAAATAAATAAAAGGATCAAAATATAGCCTTAATTCAAAAATTGATCAAGATATTTACCAGAGATCACAGATCTTAGAGTATAGTTTCAACACACCAACCAATCAATGTCTTTTCTACAAGTTTGCACACTTAGACACTAATATTGTATCACACGTAGTTTTAGTTTTAGAGTCTAATTCTACACTGACACAACATGAGTATTATGGTCACATTGGTTCTCCATGCCATCCAATTTTAGATAGGACATACCGTAGTCACATGATCTACAAGTAAAAATATTACACAATGCCTATCAAACCTTTACCAATAAATAACATTCCTAATCTACTACACATTTAACTAAACATTTGTAAACAAATAAAAATTTATTACCTCTATTTAGACAAAATACCATATACCAACATCACCATTTAAAATAATCAAAACAATTAAACACATTTAAACATACATAATATAACCAGATTTAGATATTAATATACATAATGTCAATATAAATAATAAATCTCCATATATATAACTCAAAATATAGTTTCAACATAAACATAGTACATCACTCAATAATGTGGACATGGCCACTAGGAAAAATCCCCACACTCACTCTCAGACATATCCATGATAGAACTAGAGGCTCCACTTTCCTTGTGTGACATAGATCAATGACTGTGTCTACTCTCCCTCTTATGATACATACCCAACTCAGCCATAAACTCTGCATGCTCTCATTAAAGATCTATGTAGTCATCTACTATCTGACTACTATCCCCACCTAGAGCATTGAATGGTCCACATATGCAACTCTATGTGTGCCTCATCTCTATCTTCAAGCACTCATCTATACACTATAGTAACTATTGTAGCTTGATAGAATAAATGGGCATGAACACTAGAAACATCAGTGGCACTATCTACCAATCCATCCTCCACAACATCATCAAGAATATTCCATGTCAATATGTGAAGCACTGACTGGATGTTAGTCTCCCAATACTCATCATCACCTAAACTTGCACATATCCACATAATACATCAGATCCCTAACCAAGTAAAAAAAAGTAACCAAATACATAGAATGTATATGCATACTATAAAAACATACCATTGATATCCCTAAGGGGATCCACCTCCAATACATCCTCTATGATAATCTAACCTATCAAAAATATAAGTGCCCATCTATGATCTTTCCACTAGGCTATATAGGCATTAGTGACTCTTACATCATTTACATTTGGTATGTCAATCTTAAGATCCCACTTTTTCAAAGTAATGGGGGATAACTCAGAAACTAATGGCCTTAGTCTACTACCTAGTCTCTTAGGATCTTAATAAATCCTCAACCATACCACTAATGTTAGGGGCACATGTTGAACCACACCTAACTATCACGTAACTCACTCATACTAGAACTGCTCATACACATTGACCCAAAAGTCATGCAACCAAAATTTTACTCAAATCCATCTTAGCTAGGTACCATCCTTAAGCCATCCCTTATATCCCATGTAGGTCCTTTAAATAATATACTCAATTGTCAAACTAACACATGTTGACACTACATCATTCTCCTTTTAGGCACATGACCCATCCCATTCCACCTCTCTTCAAATAATTATAGATGATCCCAATCATATCATAAGGGTAACACCAGTCTACTCACTACTATATGCTCATACACCCAAAAGTGTAATAGTATAGATGATTCAATCCTTCTACCACACATATCATGTGTGAAATGGTATAAGTCCCTATATAGGTGGGCTAACATCATCTGGCCCCATAAATATACAATACCATGTTCCTATATATCTTGAAATATCTCATGCATCTTATAAGAGATTGATACTTGGATCCTGTCTAAAACCATAAATGAAGATAATAACATAGCTAAGAAGTTTCATAGTCATGGAACCTCAATAGTGACAATCAGTGTCAGTAGTATATCATTATGGCTCCCTATATAATGATTCTTAGCAGCCATAGTAGAGAAATACCTAGAAGCCCCTTTTATAGCTTGAGCACTTATCTCCTCCTATAATATGTATTTCTTCCCAAAAATAGTTATCCATAAAATATTGTACACATCCTCTAGGGTAACGATCATCTCCCTAGTTGATAACTAGTAAGTGCAAGTATATGCCTCCCATCTCTCACATAATGTAGTCATCATGTATTTATCCTAGGGCATAGGGTCTAGGAATACCACATGTCTCAAGCCCACTCTCTTAATCATGACCATCTCAAAATCTGATAGGGGTATACCTTATAGGGTATCAATCATCAGTCTAGCTTGAAACTCTCTCATATGTGCATCATCTTATAAAAGTATAACTAAATCAGGAATTAGTAACACAAAACTAGAAACCAATCAAAAATGATAGGCATCAGAACCTAGTAAACAACAATGTGCATTAAAAATTAGGCATACTAGACACTAGTACTACATATAGGATACTTGTATTGGATAATAGTGCCAAATATTGGACACTAGTGCCAGTTCTTAGATAATAGCATCCATATAAGGATAGTAGTGCCACTTTTCTAAAATAGGCCCTAAACTAGAATATTTTCACTAAAAATAATAAAAATGCATTACAAATGACAATAATAGGAAATAGTATGGGCTCACTACCAAAGTAACCTCCTACCTAGCCTAGATCCATGCTTCCACCTCCTTATATCAAGTCAAACTAGTTATTTGTCTCGACTTATTCTATAACTCAGATAAAAAATTAATCTCAACTTAAATGCTTCAAATGAATTGACAAACTAGTCAAATAACTTATTTAAGTCATATTTATCAAATGCCACCTTATTAAGGTTGACTTTATGCACTAATTTAACCAACTAATGTCAATTTATTTCCAATATAATATCTCAAGAACCATAAATCTGATTTAAAAACCATCTATTTCATGTGGTACTTGACATTAATGTGTCATGCCCTATATTGGTTAAACCAATCTCCTAATCACTTTTAACTCTACAAAATGACAAAAAATAATATTACCATAATAAACTCAATATACACAAAATGTTTATCCCCTTACTAATTTTAAAAATCAACTCCATCATAATAAATAAACTATTCAAACTTAAAACAACATCACACCCACTAATTAACATAGTATAATTGATCATTACCACTTTTGGTTAGACATCCTCAGTATAGTATTAGGTCTCTCACAAAGGGGGGGAGAGAATATATGCATATTGATTCAAACATATAGAGTTTTATACACATAGGTTCACTTAGATAAAATTATATAGTATACTTAGGTATAGTCTACATAGATATAAAGTCTACCCAGATATAGCTATTCAAATATATAGTCTACTGACATATAACTATGCAAATATATAGTTTTAACTCAGATATGCAGGTTCACTCAGATATACAGATGTTTAGATACACAACTACATTACTTAGATATCAGGATTAGGGGGCATGATGCACATCACACATCCTTGATCTCTACTTTTAGATTATCAAGTTACACCCAATATTGTCACTAGGTTTAACTAGTTTGGGTCATAAGACCGTCTACATCAGTTGATCCATAACATTCCACAAGACCTAGTTTAAATACCTAGATTTAGTTTAGATATCAAAGTAGGGGAAAGTGAGAATTATTTCTCCACACATTCAACTCAGATTCAGTTCAGACACTAGAGTGGGGGAAAGCAAGCCGTATTTCTCCACACTTTTAATTTACATACTCATATTTAGTATCTATAGCAAAGTGGGGGGGAAATAGGGTTTTTATTCCTCGTGATTCAGCACACCATTCAAATTTAGTATAGAGGACATCCACACCATAGGGTTCTTATTCACATATTTTACTCCAAATCCTATCCACTTCTCTGGCTAAGAAGTGGTCCAAGTCTATAACACATTCACACAGGTAAGTATAGGTACATGTTCATATTTTTCTATTACTATAGTACTTTCATTTCATTTCATTATTAGAATAAAATGGGGGGAAATGTAAACACCCTAATTTGGTCAATCAACCACAAGTTTTATGTCTTTTATTGTTCTTTCACATGAAGGTCTTAGTGATGAATACAATCATTATTCACATAGTCATTTTGAGTCTTTTGATCTTTCTTGTCTTATTTTCCCTATTTATGGCACCCTTAGTGGTCCTAAGTCACCTTTTCCCAGTCAAAAGATCCCCTATCATAACTTGATTGGTTTTAGCTATACTTTAAGAATTAGGATGCTAGTGGAATTTTTATGATAGTAGCACCAAGTGGTGCTAATTTCCAATTATGGCCCTACTATTTTATGGGAATTTTCTCCCAAGTTTTAATCCTAACTCTTTCTTGAGCCTTCTTTTATGTTTTTATCCCTCTTTTATAACTTGTCAACTAACAAACAAGGTCTTATATCCAAATCAAAGTTAATTCTATATAAATGGCCTCAAAATGAATTTTACATATATCACTTACTATTTTGGCACATAATTACATAAAATCAATCAATAGTATAACTCGATACTCTACATACTACTCAGCTATCGTATCTAGACATTGCATGCTTGATCAAATAAGGACCTAAGAAAAATTAATTCTAGTATACCATGCAAGTTTATTATACATGTTCCCTAAGGGAGAACTACATGTATTCAAAGACCCATAGCATTTGGGTTAATGTAAGTAGAGCTAGGATAATAGGGGTTCTGTTCCACATGATCATAAAATCCCACAACCTAGTTTTCCCCTTCTTTTTCATATTTAATCTAGTTATTATTTCATGTGTGTAGGCACTCATCAAGGTTTTAGAAGATATCCAACTAAAATAATGACATAGGTGAGTTCCAAAATGACACATAACCACCTATAGGACCCCTACAACCTCCCACAGCTTCCTTGAAAGTTTCAAGTAGTTCCTATAGGAGGGACACTAACACCATAATCAAACACTAGTGCCACATGGTTCTATTATCCTAATATTGGAACTACTATCCAAGACTATATTTTAACCACAGTCAAAAAATGGAAGGTTTTTTTTGGTTTATCCATTTTGTCTTAGTCCCCTTATCCTTAGAAATACCTATTTACCTCTAGATAAGTACTCTTTCTCTTCTCACTTGTTATTTTGGGAAAGGTTAATTAAATCATTTATTTCCAATTTTCATTCCAAATTAGCATCATATTCATCCCTTTAACAATATAGGATTTACACTCATAATGTACTAAAAAGTTGAAAAATTATTCTTAATGATCTTGTTTGATAATCACATTACCTTAGAAGAGATTTTCACTTCATTCATTTATTAATTATTCTTGAGAAAGATTGGGATATTTTTTTTGCATTCAATAAGAGCATTATGAATGTTTCTCAATTTGTTCATAACTTCTAAATTGAAGTTATTCACACTAATAAAATATTATTTTATCATTTTTTGGAATTATTCTTTGATTTCTATAGTTGTGAATTGTTAAACATCTCCATTTTTTATCAATTCATACTGGATGAACCAAATATCAACATGAATATCTTGCTTGAGATCATCACAAAGTTTAATGTATTTATACAAATATTTCTAAGATTATTTAAGAATGTTTATTTTACATTTAACATATTGAAATCATATAAATGATATTTTTCTTTTTGATTTGCTAATAATCTATTCAAATAAAAGGTTGTTTCCATCAAAATGAGCAATATCCTACAAGTATTTGATTACATTTTTAAACAACCCACTCTCCTTAAATATTGTTTTTATCTCTCCTACAATCTTGGTTTGATCTATTTTGAGAAGTCCAAGAACTATTATTACTTCATCAATTAATGTGAGTCCATAAAAAATTAGTTATTCAACCCAATTTTTCATGACTTTCCCATGGTTATTATATTTGTGAATGTTTACAACTACATTCTTATCAATATCTTAAATGGGAAAAAAATAAGGGATATAAGCCATGGGAACATCATCTTGGGTCAATAATGTCTCTATGTATGTGGAGAGTGCACACACATGATCCTCAAGTTATTCTTGAGTTTGTTTTATCATTTATGCTATATCAACTAATATTTATAAAGACACTTGAATTCTATGAATATATCCTAGTGAGTTGATTCTCTTATGGGTATTAAACTCATAATATAATCTTCCATAGTCATGTCTTATTAATTTTTATTAGATATAAGTTTGACAATCTCAAAAAAATTATGCACTTGAAGATTATGATACCAATCTTGAAATAATATTTACATTTGTAAGTGGTGAGAATTTTAATCGATTAGATATGGCATAGAATTCAAAGCAATAACTTTAACTTTATTTGTATTTTGTTTACTTATCATTTGGTGAAATAAATTAAAATATGGACTTATTAAATAAATAACAAATTGTGTTTCTTGAATCGTAGATGAGTCAATAAGAGAGATAACCAATTGATAATAATTAATAAGATTTCCCAAAATAATAAGTTTTTTTAGAGTTATTGAAAGAAGTAGAGGTGGAGGTGGGACATGATATGGAGATGGAACATGAGGTGGGGATGGAATGGAAACATGGGATGATGAAGAAGTTATTATTAGAATATAAGGGGATATATAAGAGGCACTTGTGTCAAACCTAAGCCTGAAGCAAAAAAATGTTGTGATGTGTTATCAATTAATAAACAAAGATTATAATATTTTTAATAAGGGACTTTACTTTAAAAAAAAAAGTGGTATTGAAGGTATCTTGATGTCTAGATTTGGAGGTATAATTTAGGATTCATCTCCATAAGTTTTTATAGAAAGATGTAACCTGCTAATTAAAATTGTGTATAGGATACCCCCAAATGGATGAATCTGTCAAATGAAGAACTTGTGTATCGGTGTATATGCCTCAAGTGGGTAGATAATATCAAATCTAGATTGGTGTAGTGGACCTGAATCCTATATCAATATATAAACATCAACAATAATAAATGAAGCATATATGTATGTTAAAACTAGCTATACTTAGACAGATAACATATGTAGTGTATGGAAAATATAATAAGTGTAAACATCGTAATGCATACAATCTATAATTTATGTTTTCTGAGTAAATATTTGAATGTTTTTATGTTTTTTGAAATATTATATTGTTTTTGTATTTTTTTATATAATCTATTTACAATCAATATGAAAAGAGTTTATATAAATGTATACACACACACACGTGTGTGTGTGTGTGTGTGTGTGTGTGTGTGTGTGTGTGTGTGTGTGTGTGTGTGTGTGTGTGTGTGTGTGTGTGTGTGTGTGTGTGTGTTGTTTGTGTGTGTGTGTGTGTAAAATATCCTTAGATGCATTATGTTCAATGGGTTTTTGATTTCTTACCATCAAGTGAAGCTAGATGATATACTTTTGGGCTAATTTTTTTATGATTAAATATGGGCCAAACCAATTTGGTTTGAATTTTCCTTTGTTCTCTTATTTGGTTTTGATGTTTTTGAGATTTTCTTTTAAAACCATATTGTTGACTTCAAATTCCCTACTATGAACACATTTATTTTAGGTCTACTAGATTCATTTTTTATAGGCCCTAAGATGTTCTATCGCTTGAATGTGTATGTGATCCAACTATTCTAAATCATGGAGATTTCTTTCTCTAAATTTATCATCTATGATTATCCCTTTTAAACATACCTATAAGGATGGAATTTATGAATATATTCAGATTTTGCCATATACTAGTGAATAAGGAGTAGCTCCTATTGATGTGTGAATACTGGTGTGGTAAGCCCATAGTGCATAGATGATTTGATTGTGCCAATCATCACCAAATTTGGTGATTATTTTGATAAGGCAATGTTGATTTCTTATTTTTTACTTATACTTAACCATTTCCCTATGGGTAATATGAAGTAGAGAATGTGTGCCATATTTTATATTTAGCACAAAATTTCTTCATTATTTTATTCTTGAAAGAAGTTCCATTATCTGTGATGATGGCCACCATGAGGCTGAATCAAGAAATAATGTTGGTAATGAGAAAATTATATATATCTTCACTCTTTTTGGATTGTATTGGAATTGCTTTCACCCATTTTTAAAGTATTTTATAGTTATGATAATGAATTTGTGACCTCCAACTAATTCTAGATTTATCTTATCGATTAGATCAAAACCCCATCACATGAATGGCCATGGGGATACTGTGGGTTATAGTTGTTTTGAAGGACATGGTGTAGGTTTCCATGGCATTGATATTTATCTCATAACTTGGCATATTCTTGGTATTCTTATTTCATGGCTAGATAATAGTAAAATTATCTGAGTAATTTGTGTGGCATTGTTTTACTACTAAAATGACCACCACATTCACTATCATGCACCTATCTAATAGCTAACTTGGATTCCTCAATTATCAAACATCAGAGTAAGTGTCCCTCAAAATATATTTTGAATAATTCCCCACCAATAATGACATATTAGAGGGAGTTTCATTATAGTTTGTGCTTTTCATTTCTTATGAAAGTATCTAATCTAATAGATTTATGTAAAAAATTGTATATATTAGAGAACCATTCCTATGTTGTTGTATTGCATGTGGTAATTAGAATCATTAGAGCTATGAGGTCTACATGGGACACTAATGGATATTTTAATCATTTGATGGTGAAGATAGTCTATTATTCATTTATGTCAATGGGGATCAATGATGATGCACTGGCCATTTCATTTTCATGATGATTATCTTTTCATGAATTATTTTCAATAAAGAAGTTTTTAAACTGAGCCTATAGACATTGAACCATATTTTGTAAGGAATGAGGCATTATTATTTAGTTTTGTATACATTTATAACTTGATTAATAAGTAATTATGAATCCCCATACACTTTGATTGATTTAATCTAGAGAGCCTAAACTGCTTGAAGGTCTAAGATAATAAATTCATACTCTATGATGTTGTTGGTACATGAAAAATTTAGTCAATAAGTGAGGGGTACTATGTGCAAAATTGTGTCAATGAAAAAAATTCTTGCTCTAGCACTAGATGCACATCTAGAATCATCTAATAACAATATCCATGTATCATAAGTGGTATTATATGTTGTGAAGTTATCTTTAAAATCATTGTTGATAGGATTTATGTCTAATAATGGGGCTACTTCCAATTGATCTAAAATTATCTAACCTTTTACTTATTTTTTTAAGATGATCTTGAGGTCAAATTTTGTGAGTAACATAACCCATTTTTCAATATGGCCTAAGAGATGTGATTTTGACCTAAAGAACTTTAAAGGATCAATTTTTGTAATGACTTATGTCTCATTATTAATCATATAGTTTCAAATCATCTGATTAGTAAATACAAGTTCCAAACAAATTTTTTCTATTTTTGGATAATTTTATTTATAGTCAACAAGTGTTTGATTGATGTCGTAAATGGCCCACTCTTTATGTTGATCATCATGATGTACTAAGATTGTGCCAAATGCATGATATGTTACTCAGAGGTAAAGTAGAAGTGGATTGTTAGGTGTTGGTGGTACCAAGATAGGTGGGTTCAATAGGTATTGTTTGTTTGTATTAAATATTTTTTGACATGTGATGTCCCATTCAAATTTTATATCCTTTTTAATTAATCTAATGAATGATTGAGTCTTATCTATGAATTATGCCACAAAATAGTGTATTGCCTAAATCTTGCCTTGTACGGAGTGAATTTGTTTTAAATTGGTAGGAGTGATGCAGAGATGATCAACTAAATTCAACAAATTCTTTCTTATTTTATGTTTCTCTTACTACTCTAGATTTAAATGGTTTCTCTCTAGTACATTGATGTTTTAAATATTTTTTGGATGGTTTCAATCTTATCTTACCCCTTCTAGTCTCTTAATACCTCTCAAATTGTTGGAAACTTACTTTATCTCTTCTAATCTTTCCTTGGCAACTTTTCTCTCTCTTTATACTCCTTATAGCCCTTTTTATTGACTATTTCAACAAATATAGTTATGTATGGATTAAGAATGAGAAACTAAATTTAGATTATAATACCCTCTATTGTATTTTTCATCCTCCTAAGGTTTTAGGATTTTAATCTCTTTCTTAACCCTTTTGTTTCTCTCTTTACGTCCACTATTAGGCCTAGTTAGGTCGATTCTATCTTTATTTACACTCAGTCACTTCTTTTACCACATGCATGTACAAAATCCACTTGAAAACCCAAAAATAGCCTTAAAATTAATGATACCTCTCCAATGACCAATTTTGGGAGCTTTTCACTGCTAAGATTGTTTAATAAGGGCATTTTTCACTGCAAACCCTAATTTTGAGTATCTTGTCTCAGTTTGTACTCAAGAGTGAAGAACTGATCAATTCTTGTTTATTGTAGGGATTCAAATCAATGTGATCATTTAATAACATCTATGGGAAATATATATAGCTTTTCCAAATATTGGTTACTCCTTATACATCTTCTGTTCCACACTCTAACTCACTTTCCTTACTATTCTATATGTACAATTTTTAGAAATAGGGATTACAAGATTTCCAATGAGATTTGCAAGTTCAAACAAGGTTTCAATTTACTATCAATAGTTTTTAGGTTCTAAGACACTCATATTTACCCTATAAAATGTTATCTTATCACAACCATGACCCTAATTCTTTTTTATAAATAGTCTTGTTTCACACACATATACAATCATGTATGTCGGGTTATTAAATCCACTTCTTACCACAAGGTTACCCCAAAAATAATCCCTCTAGCCTATATTATTTGTTATGTGACTAAACTCTTCAATATTGCTTTATCAAACAATGGTTATAGTTACCAATGACTTTTTTCCTTCACTTTATCACATTCTTCTGAGTGCTTCACATACACAGTTACCTTTATGAAGTTTATCACTATCTTAAGGTGTCTATAGATTCTCCAAAGAGATTCATGAGCCCTACCAAGATTAGTATGTACCAAAAACCTTGAAAAACACCTTTTGACATTATTAATAATAGCCTTAATTTCTTCCCTTCTTTTAACACTTCTTGAAATAGTGGTTTGTACTCCTCCAACTACATGATATAGGGACTGAAAGGCTTCCTACAAGGATTTGATCACATTTGGATTTTTATAGCTCCTCACAGATTTAATCAAGATTCTAACCAATCTTATTTAACCATAGAATCAATAAATATTAATATTAAGAGGTTTTTCTATAGTCTTTAATATAGTTTAGTCACTTACCTAAATTGAGTTGGCTTTCCTTCAACCCTGTTCATTCACCATGGAAACAAACATTGCAAAGAATTTATAAATCTTCCAAAATGTGTTCAACAATAAATAATTAACTCTGTCAAATCGTATTAGTCATGGAAACATTATGTAGAAAACTATTACTTCATTAAATAGTTACAACATAGTCATTTATCATTTTGCTTGTACAGGCCCAAAATAGGGGTTACCATACTTTTTCATCAATTTCAAAACTTTCTTTTTTTTTCTTGGGATCTAAGTCCCTTTCCTTCAAATACCATTTACCACCAATTATAAAACCAACAAAACTTGATTTAAATATACCCTAAAACTATCATAACTACTTCTTTTAAATTTCTTGGAAGAGTGCTTACCTCTTGATATAAAATCAAAGGTGATACCTCCATACAATATGACCAAGAGAGCAAGTGAATAAACCTACAATATCTTCCCTTAACATTTCTATTCATGTAATAAATTATGAACCACTATACCTCTACTTAAGACAAATATTCTAACATAAAATATTCAAAATTAAAAATGTGCCAAAATGGTGAGAAACTCAAGATTTGAACTTCTAACCAGCCTATGCACTCCAAAGCATTTAAAAAGAATTCTAAAATGAATTTTAAGTCTCCTAACATTTCTCTCACTCCTTAAACATGTATTTTGACTCCCTAGGAACATGAATTTATAAAAAAACTTGCATTCATCTATTTCTATGAGTGATGCCCCTACATCAAGGAGACATTTCCATTATTACTTTAACTTTATTTGGGTCAACCTTGAGGCAACATTAAGATATTATAAATCCCAAATGTTTACCTAATAAAACCCCAAAGACACATTTTTAAAGATTGAGTTATACAATGTATTTCCTTAATATTTTGAATATATGTCATAAATCTATGGCATGGTTATGTCATTCTTTTGATTTGCAAACAAATCATCAACATAATCTTCAACTATTTTATGAATGAGATCACGAAAGATATGTGTCATTTCTCATCGGTATATTACACCTACATTTTTTAATCCAAAAGACATGAATATATCATATAAAGTTCCCCATGGTGTGTTAAAATAAGTTTTTTCTTGGTCTTCTTCAGTAATCTTAATTTTATTGTAACCAGAAAAACCATACATAAAGGAGAGCATTTTTTAGCCTACTATGGAGTCGATTATTATATCGATGTTGGGTAGAGGAAATTAATCCTTAGGAATGATTTGTTTAGGTATCTAAAATCAAAAATTTGAAGATTTGCCCATTAATTTTTAAATAGGGATAATATTATCAACACATTAAGGATGAGTAATTGGTCGAATGAAATAGACATCCAGGAGTTGTTAGATATCATCTTTGACTAAAAGAACAACTTTGGGGTGAATTTTTCAATTTTTTTATTTTAATATCTTAACATAAATATAGAGTGTAATCCTATGTGCTATGATGGAGGGATTAATGTCAGGCATATCATAATAATCCCAAGTGAATACTTTAGTAAAATATTCTAAAATCTAATGAATATCTATATTTTCTTCTTTAAGTAAGTCAACAACTAATAGTATAATATGAGGATCATTATCTGTGTCATAATTGAATTTGACTATCTCTTCATTAAGTAATGTAGATTGATCCATATTGTATGGTGTTGTATGGATATTATCATCTATGTTATGTAAAATATCATATGAATGCTCACCAAAGTATGCCTAGGCATTTGTAAAATAAAGAAACATATTATTATGATATAAGGAAGGGAGATCCTCATATTCCCCTAAGAATTCTAAGAGAGCCTCATAATTAATGAATTCATCGATATTATGTAGATCTGGACAAGTTGTATCATCATTAAGATCAGGCTAAATAACTAAGAGTGTAGAAACATGGTTTATTGTATTGTCTACCTATGGAATAGGTGGATAAAACATAATATGTTGAGAATTATGGTGAGATAACTTGGCATTGACTATACTATATTTATATCCAAGTCCTTTTCTACCCTATTGATTATATGCTTCAATTGGATTAAGGATTCCCTACTCATGTTTTCTAAGGCCATGTCTTGTGTAATCCATTTTTTAGAAGTATCTTGATGAAAAAGGAGAAGTGAACTTATTATCCTATGATCTAGAAGTATCTGGGGGAGTGATATGAAATTTATGAATAGTGGAATATTGTAGTGTTGTATCAAAATCCATGTGAGGAATATAATTATGTGAAGGCTTTGTATGTTGACAATATTTGAATGGTTCTTTATACATAGGACAAGTGTAGATATGATTTTTGTATTTGAAATTTAGAGATGCATGTAAATTGGATGGAACTACATGCATATCATGAATACATAGTCTTCCAAGCAAGATATTTTAATTAATATCATTAAGCATAACTTAAAATGTTGTAGGTATCATTCTAGGCCCCAATGTAAGGTTTAGTGTGATTTTTCCCAAGATTTTATGTAGAATATTTTAGATATGAGTTTTTTATTTAAAATTTAGACATGCATGTAAATTGGATGGAACTGTGTGCATATCATGAATACACAGTCTTCCAAGAAATATATTGTAATTAAGATCAT
This sequence comes from Torreya grandis, assembly GCA_037957365.1. Lineage (NCBI taxonomy): Eukaryota > Viridiplantae > Streptophyta > Pinopsida > Cupressales > Taxaceae > Torreya > Torreya grandis. The sequence continues at coordinate 1,450,048 of JARHVA010003381.1, read as the reverse complement.
TAGGCATAACTTGAAATGTTGTAGGTAACATTCTAGGCCCTAATGTAAGGTTTAATCTGATGTTCATATTATAATTATCGAAATCCTTAGGATGTATATTAAAAATTCAAAAAAAAAAGATATTACAAATGTTTGTTTAATTTTGATCCATTGTTGACTAAAACCCATTTGACACCGACATCATTAATTTGTAATAAAATGTAGAGAGGAAAGTGTAAATCTATGATGTGTTGAGGTGGGATATCTTCCCTTTAAAATAAAATATGCTCTTCATTCCATTTCATAGTATAAATTATGGAAGTAACATAAGTTGGATTGAATGTTGAAGGTACCTCACTATCATAGATATGTTATAGGAACTATAAAATGGAAACTGTGGTTGGAAAAACACCATTTTGGTCACTAAAGTTATAACCATGGGTGTTGTTAACCTTCTAAGATTTGGGACCACATGTATACATCATAACCTAGATTGTAGGATCTACTAGGAATGTAGAGCTGGTAGTAGAGAAAGGATGGTAGATAGATGTGCGTGATCAAGAAGCATGAGGAATAAGTGAGACCATTGATGTTTCCTTATGTCTATGATCAATAGGTAAGGAATCAAATTGAATCAAAGAGTAAAAAACATCTAAAAGAGACTTGTTAATTTTAGGTAATGAAGTTGGTATCTTATGTAATGTATTCTATATGTGTTTAAATATTTGTGTCTTAATTGAATTCCACATAAGATAAAGATATCATGGTAAAGAAATAATGAAACATGGTAAGAATTTTAATTGATATAAAGCATCATTTATACATGTGTTTATGTCTTTTTTGATTTCATTCCAAATTAAAGGAAACAAGCATGTAAATGAAAGTATTAAACTTTGCAACAAAATTGATGTAATTCTTATGTCATTATTATCATGATTATATCAAATAAAATTAGAAAATATATGGATTTAAAATCTGAAATATGGGTTTCATACTATTGGAAATATAAACCCTAGTGTTATCTAGGGTTAGGGTTTTGTGCAATATTTCAAGTCAAGTTCACCAAATGTTTTAACCTTTTAGGAATTAGATGAATGTAAATCCTATATTGTTAAAGAACTGAGTATACTAAATCAGGTTAGAAATATGCAATAAATACACCCATTGATCTATTATAGAATTGACTAATTTTGACCTTTCTAAAAATATCAAGTAATAATGGAAGTAATAACTTAGCTAGAAAATGATTGAAATAGATGATCTAGAGGCTAAAAACTAAGGTAGAGGTTGGCCTACATGTTAGAAATAGGATCTAGGTCTCAAAACCCCTTTTGAATAATATCACCCTAATTGTACATTAGTACCATATGGTACTAGTGTCCTTGTTTTAGTAGTAGTACCCTTTGTGCAAGATTATCCCAAGCTTTTGGGTGTACCTATATCTAGATTTGTAAGGTCCATTCTTACATGCACAAGTTATAAAACCTTGTATATGGCATACTTTGATTGATTTTATAAGCAAACCCTAATCCTCCATGTTGCTAGGGCATCTAGTTGATACAAGTTGAAAAGTGTGTTTGTTAGTGGGGTAGGATAGACATCTTCAACACCCTGATGTGAAGAGAGTTTCATACATACCAATACTCTAAAGAGGGATGAAGCCCGATGTAGTTATCCCCACCTAAGTGTTGGTATAAGTGCAAGTGAAACTATTTTTATAGTTGACTTGAGTGCTTTGAATGTGCTTGAGATTGTAAATCTAAGTAATCTAAGATTAGGAATATTGTAGATGGTAGTATGCATAATTAGGGCAAAATAGGATTCATAACCTTAATTGTGCATAACTTATTCTAAGTTTGTATATGTAATTTACATATAATTTCCATCTAGTGGTTAGAAAGCTAAAAGTCATGTATATATATTATTTTGGTGCTTATGCAGGTGTTAAAAGTGGTTTAGGGTGACCCTAGGAGGTATAATATTTGAAAATATATTTGTTTGTGAAAATAGGAGGGAAATATCACCATTATTAGGACACTAGCATCATGTGGCGTTACTATCCATATTATGGTGCTAGTGTCCAAGCAGTATAACACTAGGCATGAAGGGCCAGGATGCAAGAATGAGGGTTTAGGACTATTTTAGTGATGACTAGGGATGTTTGTGGCCCACATGAAGGCTAGATAAGGGTGAAAATAGGATCTAATATAGGTCTAGTGTTAAGCTAGGGATAGGTAGTCTCAATTATCACTCTTAGAACTTAAGTGTCACTTTTAGGTGATTATAGATACTAATTTTGAACATGAGTAATATGATAAAAATAACCAAAAACCCCAATATGAGCATCATGATGTACCTCCCCCTCTAAATGAGAAGTAAATTGAATTCAACAAAGAAGTTATAACAATTTTTGGAGAAACACTTCATTATCAAATCCTTGATCATGATATGATTTTTAAAAAAAAAAGGAAATTAAGAATGTGAACACAACTCAATCTTCTCAAAATCATCCCCTTTTGGATACAACTTTGATACCACCTTCCATAAAGGGGGAAACTCAGGATGATTCAATAGATTACCATGTTAATTCTTACTCCATCATTAGGAACACCACCTTTGGTTAGCACACACTCCTTTAATCTTGATGTAGAATCCCTTATGCAAGAGATTAAATCTCTACAAACGAATGTGTTAAATTTGGAGTAAGGTGCTTCAAAGCCTAACTAGGCACTAGATTCTCATGTTTTACTACACATTCCACTAGCATATCATATAGTAGTACATCATTTTCCTATGAGATTTCTATCACCCAAGCTTACACTATATGATGGCAAGGGTGACCCTGAATAACATCTCAGAGCATTTCATGCAACATGTTTGGACTATGTGTCAAATGATTGATTATTAACCAAGTTATTCCCAAGAAGTCTAAAGAACTATGCATTACAATGGTTCTATTATTTAACAAACCAATCAGTATACGCATTCAATCCCTTAGCCAATATGTTCCTAGCACACTTTTAAATCAATATTAGTGATAAGGTTTATTATGCTCAAATAATCCTACTCAAACAAAGATCTAATGAGCCTATCATAGAATACACGTTAAGATACAAGAAAATGTTATCAAAAATGATAAATCTTATGGTAGATAGATAATTACAAGTATTTAAGAAAAGTTTGCTTCCATATCTGCATGAAAGATAAGTCAAGTTATGGGAAATGAACAAACTTAAGTACACAACCAATTATTATGCCAACACCAAGAATTAAATCAAGTTACCATACAAGGTAAGACCAAATGATAACAATAATAATCAAAAAACAATAGTACATAGTTACAAAACCTAATCCATGCATTGTCTTATCAGCTCCTCCATGATAGCAATTCACTAACCTACCAGAAGCTCCATATAAGGTTATCAAAACACTATTAGAATGCAATATCATAACTCTCCCTCCCATTAAATAGGTTGATATTAATTTATCTCTTCTAAAATATTTTCACTAGAATGTTTTTTACAATTATCACAGGGCACCAGGCCATACTATTAACAAATGTATCAATTTGAGACACAAGATTCAAGATTTGAAAAATGCAAACATAATTTATGTGGGCATGCCAATAAAAATACAATATCAAAACCATGTGAAACAAAAAAATGAAAATCATTAATGATCCTTTTCCTAATCACATAACCAATGAGACCATATATACATCAAGCATGCACTATGCATACAATGTGCACCCTCTACCAATTTCTTATCTTTCTCATGCAAAAGAACAACATCCTTTAAATGGTATCATATGTGTTATCATACATCAGTGCCATCTAGGCCACTCATTACATTTTCATAACATGATATAATTAATGATAACTCATATTTACACTTTGTTTGTATATACATACATTGATCACTAGTCTATTCAAAGTGTCATGGTCAATAATGGGTCAAGTGTGAACATGTTTACAATCACACTTCTTTATCATCTTACATACACAAATAAGGATATGCTTCCCACCACCATGGTCATTAAAGGATTCAATGGTCACGTATAGAGGTTCATTGGTGAGATCACTTTACCATTATAGGTTAGTTCAGTACATGTGGCCACCAGATTCACAATAGTACCCAATGTAGGGGTCTTTGACATCTTATTGGGGCATCCTTGGATTTAGTAGATTCATGCATTTCTTTATACAATTCACATATGCTTGAATTACATATATTCTAATGAATTCATCATAGTTTTGGGGATCCCTTATGAGTATCCCTTACCATAGAAAAATGTCGCTAATGTACAATCACCTTAAAATGAAAAACATACCCAAAGATTTTCACATCAGAGATCTACACTTCCATAGAGGCCTATTTTAGAGAGGCCCCTCTAGAAAATATTTTTTATGGATTCTAAAGAGCCACTCTCTACTCCAGCACATCCTTGATTATTATTATAGAGTATCAGGGGCATTTCACATAAGGCACTATCATAGGCTTCATCAGCTCTAAGATGGGCTCCAAAAAGCCCCATATTTAAACATAATCAGTATGACAATGACATTTATAGCATGAATGGTGGTCCATATTATATTATCGATTAAGATCACATCCACGATAGTAACACCCACCTTTCCATATGTAAAAGGTCATAATTCCTTTTCTTGACCCAAGGCTAGTTGATTTGGAGTCCCTCATAGGACTCATCAAGTAGTATCTTTCTCTCTTTCATATCTTATATGTATGTTAAAAAAGAGAAATATAATAAAATATTATATGAAATAGCAAAATCAGGACCTATGCATGATTATATATAATTTATCATACATCAATATAGTTGTACACATTAATATATATATATATATATATATATATATATATATATATATGTTTTAGCTAGTTTTATATCATACATGCTTCCCTAATATATATGAGTGACTACAGATTACACAAGACATCATTCCCAAAACCAATTACAAGTGATTTTATTATTACACATTCAAAATTGTAATTAGATAAGATAATTATGGAGGATAGAACCATATTGATTTAGTGTTCCTTAACTCACTCTTGTCCAAATGAACTCAAACTATCATTACTCAGTTCTAAACTTCACACAAGGTTCATACAACATGTACATTCATCAACTAACTCACTGGGGGCATAGTAAACACATTTTTTATCCTTCTTTTCCCAAATTATCTTTCTCACATGCTTATTACTTTACATTTTATTACATCTTGTGATATTTCTCACTCTCTATCATTGTGATATATTATTGCCTATAGTAATTATTGAATATTGTGTAGATTATAACTTAGCTCTTGTTGATCATATTGAAATTAGTCAGAGTTTATGTAGAGATGTATCTATAGTAATTAACCATGGATATAAATACACATAAATAACATATAAGGAATAATAATAATCACATAAAGTATTATATTCAACATTACATAGTTATATAGGAAATATGTTTCTTATACACAGGATAGTGAGATCCATATAATTTATCACCAATTAACCAGCTAATTATTAACAATACATGATATATTATTATAATAACAATATATATACCTAACTAATAATAACCTTACCATGCGCTAACAAACAATAGTAAATAGTATTTTATTCAATGTAAATACTAATCACAACATTCCCCCCTAACTTAGTTTTTATATGGTAAAATATATCCCATTTTCTGAACTGCAATGTGTCACCAACAAAATTGACTTATGATCTTGATACAAAATGAAAGGTACTCCTCGTCAACCTTCCATGGTTTTCAATAGGCTTACTAAAAATTTGGACATGAATAGGGACCCATCAACCTATTCACCTCATGTAGTTTTTTAGATCACCACTAACCTTTTCAAGATCCATGAGTGCTACAGTACATTTTGAGAAACATTCTACAATGCTGCTACAATAAGGGATTACATAAGAATAGCTTATAGTCTTTTATTTTTCACACAACATAATATTAAAAAATAAAATATTTTGAGGACTAAATCCTCCTTATCTTCTTTTATATCTTTTTTCTATGTTTGTTTCCACCCAAACAAAAACAACATAGACAATCTTCACTACCACTAAAAACTTTCCTTGACTTTAGCCGATTTGGTGTAAATGTAAATGCCACTAATCCATTATGTGGCCCTATCACTAGCAGCTTATAAGAGGATGTTAAATTTCTTCCAACATCCATTTTCTTGTATCCTCTAGATTATGAAGCTACTTATTTAGCCGATGAAGTCTTGAGGCTCAAATTGTATGTCATTTTTTTTTACAAAACCCCCTCATAGTTTGGACATATGACTTAAAAAATTGGATGTTGGGGTCCCCTAATATTGCATCCATAAAAAATGATTTTTAAATTTGACTCTCAATTTTGATATATAATAGACTAAAATTATAAACTTGAAATACATTAACTAATAAATAATAAACAAACTAAACTCAAATCTCATCGAGTAACTAACACCTAAATAAAACTAAAACCTTAGACTTATAAAAGACATGCAACAGAAGATGGACATTTTAAAATAGCTTGATCTACATATGTACCAAGATATTTACACATGGATTACTAATATTTCTAATTCAACTTCAATTTTGCTTAATATTTCTGCCCATATATTCAAATGGATCTAGTTGTCTACACTTTTCACATCCTCCAAACATTACGGGAGCTAGTATATGGTGCTTTGCATGAAATGACCTTGACAACGATGCACTTGGATAAGAATTTGAATTAATGGCATGTCCACTATGATGACAATTATAATAATTCTAAATAGAAATGACTATGTGATATTATGATTAGGCAAGCAAATGTTAAGGTTAGAGTATGTCCAATTTATGGATGTATATGTGCAATTACAGTCAAGTGAAATTTGCATCAAAATAATCAAAAATGTGGGTATAACATAGATCTTTCACCCATATATAATAAATAATGAATTCTTTTCTTTCAAATTAGAGTGGTAAGAGCTCCACACAATGTCTATATAGTTAATAAATTATATTAACACAAAAAGAACAATATAAATATGTACATGTAATGTGATGGAATATAGTTCTTTGATCAATACACAAAATAACAATAAATTAATCTTAAGTATTCGATGCCCTAATATTTTCTTGGAATCAAATATGCTAATAATGTTTCAAACCATCAAATGCATGATGACATGCATAATCCATGGGATGCCTAGGCAGTTGAGTGATGAAGCAAGTGATATGCTTAGATTTGCACATCAATAGATAAGATACAAATGTAATAATGCTTATTTTATTCCTAAATAAAACTACAAAATCATTCTCAAAAAAATATCTCATCTACAAGGACAAATTTCCAAGCAACTACCCCTCACATGCTTTCATAGATCCATAATTACTCTAAAAATGCCTGCTTTTATACCACATATTGAAATTTGTCAGAGTTTATGTAAAGATATAGCTATATCAATTAATCATGGATTTGAATACATAGAAATAACATACAAAGAATAATAATAATCATGTAATTAATTATATTTAGCATTACATAGTTATATAATAAATATGTTTCCTATACTCGAGATAGTGAGATCCCTAAAATCTCTCACTAACTAACCAACTATTAATAATATGTGATATATTATTATAATAACAATATATCTACCTAGCCAATAATAACCTTGTCATGTGATAACTAATATAAGTAAATATTATTTTACCCAATTTAAATACTAATCCTAATAGATCAGACTACATAATCATGCATGTTTTTTATATTACTTTTCCTAGCTTCATATCTTGTATGTAATTCTCTATATGATATAAGGAAATTTTAATATGTCATTACCAAGTGGATATAATCCTTTATATCTTGGATTATATGTGTGTTAGGATAATTTAACATGTCCTTGTGTGTGTTTTTGAATAATTTGTGAATGTGGACATTTAAATATGTATTTTTATGTGGATATAATCCTCCATTACTTCCTTACATGCATATGAGTGAGTTTAAACATGCCTTTATATTTGCCTTCTATTTGAGTGACTAAAATTTTAACATGTCCCTTGTTTATGTCCCCTTATCCTTCCATCATATGTTTTTCCTATTGTGTGTATATTCATTTAATTGTGTCCATCATGGCCATGACACTTTTCTTGATTCTTTGCTCAAATTTGGATGCCATGATAGACGTCATACATGCAACCCCTTCTAATGCCATGATGAACATCATGCATTATTCATGAATTAGTTTTATTCAATGTTATATACTCATTTGCTTATTTATCTACATGTTTCATTATCACATCTATCTAGACACACTTCTTGTGAATGCTTCTTTTCATATGCATCTTACATTATCACTATTCTTAGGTTACATACATAATGATTCCATGTTTTTTCATAATGTCATTTTTACTTAGATTTATAATTTTACATCATAACAACCTACTACATAACCTTTTATTTTGAGTTAAGATATTACACAAGTTCAGTAACTCACCTCAAAAGAGGGGGAATTCATAGAGGCTTGTTTTAGATACCAAGCTTCTTAGATTAGTACATAGACATTTAATAATAGTGATTACATAGTTGACATAGTTTTGGGATCAAAAAACACATAAAATGTAATTTAGATAAGAGCACCACATTGGATAGGAGATTATTTCTTTAGTGTCATTCCTAGTGTTGTTGTCCCTATTCTAAAAAAAAGACATTTATAGAATGTATCAAAAACTTAGTTTACTCATATCAATATTCAGTAGTTTCATAGTATAAGTTTCTAAAATTACTCAAAACTACACATTTTTTTCTTAAATTGGATTAATTTAGGGACAATCATGTGTGACATGTTGTTCTAGGTTGGCACTTAGATTCTACTCAGAATCATAGTTATTTTACTCAGTCTTAAAATATATATGCACCAGATATCAGTTTGGGGAATTTTAGATGATATTTTGTGATTATGTGGCATCTTAATCTTATACACTTAGAAAACTCAAACCCTAGTTGTTTTGTTTTTAATTTTACACATGCCTTGCTTCTACAAGCCTTGCATCTACACTATCTTGTGTCTTTTGGCCTATCTCTTAGTCTAACTAACCTTTATTGATGTCACAAACATCTTATCTTTCCTATAATTCTTAAAATGTACTTATCTTAAACTTATATAAGTTTTGAGACTATATTTGCTCTCCTACTCCCTGGATACTAACCTCTGAGATAGATAGTAGAGTCAATATCACTGTCTTGACCTGATGCAAGTGTCTAGTTCTCTAAAATCATCTAATTTTCAAATGAAACATATTACAATGGTCATCCTAAGTGAGCTAATGAAATTTATATCTTGATAAGATTGGTATAAATATAATATCAACCCTTATTCATTACTCACCTAGCAATCAGACCAAAAGAGAATTCAAGAAGCACTCAAGTTATCAAAAGCTTTCCTATTACACCCTATTCTGATACCATTCAAAGGAATAGACCAACTATAGGTCTAAAATAATAAATAAGTAGTAATAAGGTCATATTTTCCAAGTTACAAGCTAGGTCATTATTGTACTTGATTTACATGCATTATATGATTCACACACAAGCCAACATATAGAGGAGAACTACATGAGGCTAAAGACCTCTTTTGAAGTATTGGCTATGTATTTATCACCCTTTGATAGTAGGGTCATTTTAGGTTAGCTTGACACCTTATGCCCATTAACCCATTTTTATCTAAGGTTACATTGATGATGGAAAGCTAAGGTTTTGTCATTTCACTAAGAGCAACAGTCCATGACCTAGATCTAAATACACTAAAGTGAAGGTGAAGCCAAATCTAGAAGCATCAAGGTATTCAAATATTATTTCATAAAATATTCTATATAGGACACTAGCATCAAGCACAAATAATAGCATTGATGCAATCGTCCCATGTTGATGCAACTGTCTAGAGAGCTAGATGCACCAGATCTAGAATTTGACAACTATTCCAAAACTATCTTCCCACCTAATTTTTGTCTATACTAGATCTAGATCTAAATTATCATCAGAACAAGCTAAGTACCTCATTTTATTTCATTTTTATATCTAACATGGTTATATTTTCCATTATTATCTTATCTCAATTTAATAAATTCAACATATGGTCCATCTAAATTTAGCACATTAATTATTTTGTTGTAGATCTAATACTCACCCTTGTGCCCTATCATTTTTATATCCTTAACCCTATCTTCCCAAGTAAGGATTCCATAACCCAAATTAGGGTTAAACATTAGGTAAACCTAATTTTTGAACATCAAACCCTAAGACAACTAGGGTTTTCTAATTTATTTTCATGTTGTTGATCCTTGATTGATAAATATTGTAATCATGTTTGCCATGGACATATCTATAAATTATTTCATGGTCAAATACCCTATATTTTATATGGTTTTCTACATTATTTACTTGGTTCAAACCATTCAATCTATAATGGATTTAGATTATACATTCTGGCATACTCCTTGTTCCAATGTTTATAATGAGCTTACTTATATTAACCCTAAGGTGTGTGATAGTTATCATACCTATAACAAAGTTCATATTATTACCTCTTCAAAGGGTAATGGGGATCATTGTTTTTTTCCAAAATACAGTAACCATAAATCTCTTCCCACATCTATTGAGGGTACATTTATGCATGTTAAATTTGATGTATCTAGGTTTTGTGCTTGTGAAACTCATAAAGAACAAATCAATAATAAGACCAACTTAATGCATGAGATATAAAATATAAATCATCCTCATAATTAAAATATCACATTATTAAAAAAATTAGATTACACCCATAAAAAATCCAACACATGGTAATGTTAATCATGTGTTTGCATATTCATCTACCAATGTTGTGCCAAACTAGGTTTCTTACCCAAATGAAAATTTAAAATAGAATACATCTAAAAAAATTGATTCTAAAACTGAAAAAAATCATATCAATAGTTCAAGTTAAATCCTAAAAGAAATGATTTGAGACAAAGTGATAAAATTACCTCCTATGCATCCTATATACAGATCTAAATACTAATATTCATATCATAAAATGCATGGGTATCATACAGATCATTATCTCACATTAAAGAACCAAATACAAAGTCAAAAATATAGTGGTGATCCTATCATTGTTACATATACCAAGAAAACCACTAAAAATATGAGTAACTCTCCCAAAACATAAGTTCCAAAATAATAAATATGGGTACTATTGTCACCAAATATTTCACCCTAGAGGAGGGTGTTAAAACCTCCTCCAAATTTTGGAAACATGATAATAATTATATGTATTTTGGTTTACCTATAGTTATAAGTAGACCTCTAGGTTTAAGGGTTATCTCCCTGAATATACTTTGAAATGCTTATCACCTACTTAACTAGTTGTTTGCGGGAAAAGAGAGAAATTTGCATGAAATGAAACTACTCTAAGGGAGTGATACACTAGGATGATTTATGCAAGACCATCATACTTATATCACAATGAAATAATACCTACAAACTAAATTCAAATTACACACTCTAATAATAATGGTACACTTGAAGGATCCTAACACATTAGCTACACTTTATATGACCAATTAGAATAAGAACTCTTGTATAAACATGAGAGGATAAGGAGAAGTAAGGATAGAAGATCATCACTTAGCATCACCATACATCACTTTTCACATTTAGAAAAATTTTCATGAACTCAAAACCAAACTTTCATTTATTATTCAAAGACAAAATAAAATGTCAATCCAGTAAGGCTTCACCATACATGGTGTGGTATTAGTCTACAAGATCCAAAATGGCTACTACTTATAAAATTGAAGAGAGAGGTGATAAGAAATAAGTCTAAAAGTCATTAATACATGTGTTAAGTTGAGAAAAGGAGTTACACATGCAATAAAAAGGAATATTAAATAGACCATACAAGGTCTACTTGGAAAAATGTCCCTCAAAACATGAAACTCTTGAAATTTGGTGTAGAACTCCTCAATTGCTTCCTCAAAAAATTACCTTCATCATTTGGGATGTTCATAGTATACTAGGGATATATTTGATGATTTAAGTAAGAGGTAGGGGTTATATAATTCTCCAACATTCATTTGACGGTCATAATCGTCAAGATTCTTCTAGAGATGAGTTATCACTACCTGTAATCCAAATAACTCCTCTTTCACTCACCCCCCACACTTAGCACCAAATTTGGTCTTCATTTTTCCAATTTGATCCATAAAAAGGATTTTATGACACCTTTTAAGACCTCTTATGGCCTTAAATTCCTTAGGTAGTCCTTAAAATTCCTCCCACTTGAATTTTTCACTCTCTCACTAGCTTTTTCGCTATGCCAACTTTGATTGGCTAAGATGAAGGCACTTATAGAGGCACTTGTGCACTTATCAGAAGCATTAAATGAACATGGTGGGTTATTTTAAGTCCCAATATCTCTCCCAAATTGTATTTCATCATTTGAAACCCTTCCATACCTACACAATACCAAAAAAAATCAAGAAAATACATTTTACACCATATCTATATAGGTAGGGTACAACTCAAGTTGATAAGGAGGAGCCTCAAAGATTAATTTACAACCTCAAATCATCTCCCAATCCATTTTAGTTCATTTTTAATCTCCTTATCCTTCATTTTCTTAATTGGATCACTACTAAGGGTTTTAAAGGGTTTAGAGTACTTTTACCCTCTAAAGATTGTTTATACAAGTTTGACATTAGATTTGTAAAAAAAAATCCACAAAAATAATGTTCAAGACCTCCTTAATAATTTCCCATCTCCTCAATCTCTAATTCAAATATTCCAAGTAGGTGTGATATCTCAAAATTAGCTCCTCGAGATTTGTTCTCCATTCTACATACCTTGTAAAGGTCTTAGGCTAAGAAGTGGCTTCCCTATGATTTCCTTTGCATGACAATAGTTTTAACACACCTTATATCTCCCTAAAAACATTCTCCAATGATTTATAATGTTTATCTAGTGTTACAAATTATATTTACCCCCTATTGGGTTTTAGTCCAAAACTAGACCTAGTAGGTCTACCTACATATTTATGATTTTAGACCATCATGTTGGGTTTAAAACATCTATGCATTATTTCCATGTTGTTTCATGTATATCACATCCTTCCAAATATTATTTCAAGGTTCATCAAGTTTCCAACTCATCCTCCCTCTAAACCTACAGACTTGCATTCTTATGGAATGCCCTCTATCTAAGAAAAATAGAGGGCACTTACCCTATTTCCATATACGAAAGTGTGGTATTAGGATTTTGTTTAAGTGATTATTACCATTTATTTTGAATTTTAAGTATTTGTTTCATCTTTATCACCTCTAACTATCTCAAAACCCAAGATAGACTCATAGGGAAGCTCACTGTGTGTAGGGTATTGAATGTGGACTGTGTGTTGCCTTTGAAAACCTTTCAATGTCATTTTTTCACTATATGAGAGTATATTAAGATGGATACTCTCATTTTCCACATGTTAAAAATTCTTAAAACTTCCTATAATCCATGCTTTCATCCTCAACCCATGTATTTGCTCCATTAGGTCTGACTAGTAGACTAACTATGTTTACCTCAGAAAAGGGCCTACCTGTAGGTGTATATGCATGATATACCTTATATAAAATACCTATATAGTTTTTAGGAGCCTTAAAATTCACTTTTAAAAATCACTTAGACTTTCTCACATCATATTCATGTTAAGATATACTCCAAATCACTTGTTTAAGCTCACTGTCGTAACATAGTCAATTATAGTTGACTAAGTAGGGGTCATGTAAGAGAAAATTAACCTTGAAATAAATAACACATACCCTTGGATCCCTTTTAATTTCATTTTAATTAGTTTTATCTTGTATGTGTCCTTATTCATTGGGTTTTCATGTCTAAGTTTGTGTCATGAGACTATAGATACCTACAGTCAATTGTAGGTAGTCCTTTTGAACTAAAGTACACCTATATGTGCATTTATAGGCTAAAAACATGGTACTCCAACCTTTATTTATGCTATTTAAACCACAAATGTGTTATTAAACTTCTTACAACCACTTTTCATGGTGATATGTTCTTACATTTCTATCTTGGGGTGTAGAGATCACTTTGGAAGTTCAAATCTTGTAGAATACACTAAAAACATGCAGTGAATAAATATGTAACTTTGGACCCTTCTATTATGAACCCCTATTAGTTAAAACACTCACTTCCTTTTTTAAGATGTTATCCTAGGATAGGGATATAACGTATGTTCATTTAGATTGATCAAAACTATATGCAACACTATTATATATTAATAGCAAAAGTGCTCAAGGCTATATTTTAGAGCTTTTAGGGAACTTATCCCTAGAACATAGTTCCTTCACTTTAGGTGACTTCTTAAGCCTTATTACTATTCCAATGTCTCAAACATGGTTTCCAAAGTACCTTAAACATACACAAACTTCATGAGGGTTCTTAAAACATATCCACACACCTTTGAACAACACTTTCAAATCTCTGTGGGGCCACTTGTAGGTGTGCATTTTATATACAGGCAGTGGGGTTGAGATAACCAGTTTGTATGATGTATGGGATTACAACTAGTTCCCAACCTTCTCAAATGTGTTCCAATAAATTATTACAACCTTGATATGCCTCAAATAAGCTTTCACACCCCATTTTAATGTGACATCCCTTGAGAGTGTTGATATAGTTACAGGCAAGGCAGTGAGTGTGGACATAAGCAATGTGCATGGAATGTGCCCTTATGATTCATCTTGAACCTTCTCATATTCTTCAAAAAAATAATTTCAACCATGAAGTACTTAAAACTATACAATTTATCTATTCCAATGTGATGATCTTCTCTATAGCACCTATAGGTGCTCATTCATGGTGGATGACTATGTATACAAGAGGGTTAACTATCACAATCTATAATATGGTGTTTAAATATCCTTTGATTTATTTTTTATTATCCAAGAAGATATTAAATACCTTTAAATCTCCATGACACTTTCATGACTATACTCAGAGCTCAAAACACTTCATTTGGCTAACTATATATAGCAATCATGCAAGAAGTTGGTTATGACCATCCTTCTTGACTACAAATTACATGATGCTAATCTTGGAGAATAATATTAGAATTATATGGGTTAAAGGAGACATGGATACATGAAATATAACATCACACATTACTTTAAAACCACTATAGAGAAAGAAAACTTTTGTAAGTGTTGAATACTGACTGTAAGTCCACTAGTGACATCAACCTACAAACTTGAAATATTAGGATCATGAAAATAAATAAAAACATGAAAAACAATATTGTAATCATGTGAGGATGTATTTAAAATTGTATAAAATGAAAATCACCAATTAGAATATACAAACTAGCTAAAATAGGAGTAAAAGCTATAGGGTGTGGGAAATAACAAGTAGAAATGGATAGTCAACTTATTAAGAATGGTTAATAAAGTATAGGAAAAAAATACTTGAACTAAAAATATTAATTTTAATTTTAAAAAGTTTACTATCCACCACCAAGATCATTTGACCTGAAAATCTTCCAACTAGCCATACCAAGAAGAAACATGTTGACTAGTTCTGCTTACCTAGTGGAATGATGGAGAGATAAAATATTTTTATCCCATTTTTATCACTTAAAAAGTATATAAAGTTTTTAAATGTATTAAATTAATCTTAAGTTTCATTTCATAAGCTTCTCCCACATGCCACTCTCTCTCATAGGTCAAACAACCTTTTAAACTCCCTCTTTTTCACTTGTTTTCTTGATTTTTAGTTAACAGCTGTAATTTTTGTTAGTACTTACATTTATGAAAATTAATATGATATATAATAATATTAGGAATATTTATAATTATTTATAAAACTTTTGTACCTAATAAAACCATACTACTTTCATTAATGTCTCATATATGACCCTTAAATGACATCAAATGACATAAGAACTAAATTGGACCATGGAAAAGGCTAATAACATATGAAATCACATAAAATGAACCATTATAGACCTTATGAAATTATAATATACCCTATATACATTTTTATACTATATGAGGTTGACCCATTTTGACTTCTGGTCAAAATGGTTAACAGGTACTAAAAAAAATTATAAACAAAAATAGTTGTAAAAATCAAACATAGAGCAAGAATAGGTTCAAAAAGACAAATCAGATCAAGAAAAAGATATAAATTTACCTCTTAATAATGATACTCATTTTTCCAAGCAATATGGTTTTGAAAATAAATATTTACAAAACTTTGGTTATCATGATCAAAGATTACGGAAACATTCCCAAGGCATCACTCACCCTATTTTCACATCTGATCAAAATGACTACCAAGGGTTAGGCTATAGTGGTAATTATAATACCAATAATTCAAATATACATTTTATCAAATAAAAATAACCTATAAATGATAACAAGTCAGAGAATAAAGCACAAATAATAAAGGTACCATTATAAAAGAATCAAAGGGAACATCAAATATTAAAATTGGAATTGCTAACAAAAGAGGTCAAAAATAAAGGTACACTTGAAAAATCTAAGGTTATAAATGTGGTTACAAAGGATGAAACTACAAGACTTTCCTTATATCAAAACTATTTTACTCTCACCACTCATATAGTTGGTGAACACTTTATAGATGAATAATTTAACAAACTGTGTTCTGATCCACTCGATAACTTACCTCATGATATAGACATATCTATAGGACTTGGAACCTATCAATTGAATACCTCACTAAAAAATAAGGAACCAAATGTGGATAAATTCAAACCAAATATACCAAGTACAAAATTACCAAAAGAGCATGATACACTTTTTGATTCTACTTTGAATGCATATGGCACATATAATATAGGACCTTCATAGAGGCATCTCCTTGATGATATCTTTGGGTTCTAGTGGCATTTTTCCTTATTCATGGCACTATTCCAAAATACCAAAAAAATCAAATCAAAAATATTTTTGGCACCTACATATTCTATTGGCATTTATGTGTTAGTTCCATGTTGAGAGATATCATATCATTTATGACAAAATCAATGTAGCAATAGCAAAACACATGATAGATCTAGAGTGACATGAATAATTAAATCATACATAGATAATAGTGAACATGTATCAATGAACCATTACATAGGAATTACCATAGGAAATATTCAAAGAGGTAAAAGACCCACCAATGTGATATTCATATATTTGAAAAACCAAATCACCCCAATACATAAACTCCTCCTTCTCACTTCTTTAATAGCCTTCACAAAAATATTTATTCATGCATGATTCGTGATTCATAATATAATATTTTCACACACATTCAAAATAGGGGTAAAATACTATTTTTATTAAAATGTGAAGGGATGCGACCGTTGTAAATGAAGGGTCCAACCGTCCTGAGAACATTTTAAATTACCGATAATAATAAATAAGTATATTTTATTTTTACTGATAATTAATAAATAATTTATGTTTTATTATTTATTTACATGAGGTTTTTAACCCGTGTTAAAAAATAATAAATCATTATATTTATAATTACTTAAAATGTACTAAGAGTCTTATAAATTCACAACTTAGATATTAAATGATCTAGCACTCCCCCTTAATACTAAGTCAGGATAAATGCCATAGTCAACTTAAAAATGAATTATACTATGTACAAAATTGAAGGATTTAAAAACCTTCATCATGTCAAATTTCACCTTTTGAAACAAAATGAATTATAATCCATAAACTACTCGAAAGTAAGTTTAGGCTAACATGATTTTGAGACTACATCTCATAGTTTCTCATGAATAATCATTAAGCATTTTTGGAACCTTTTATAACATAAGGACATCCATTACAAAGTATGTTTTTAATGTATTAGAGTAAAAATTAAAACTTTAATATGAAGCTTACTTAAATTATAGAACTTTCACTTGAAGTTTACTTAAATTACAAAACTTCCACACGAAGTTTACAATGCTTTATAATAATGAGAAGTATAGAGGAGAAGGAGAAACACATGTTTGTTAGGAAGTATAGAGAAGGAGAATAAACACATGCACACTCCCCCTTAATGGAAACTCTGAGAGGTTGAGCATCAGATGAAACTACCAAAACTTGGTAGCAACAAGTGACTTTGTGAATATATCTGCCACTAGTTTCTCTATAAGATAGAACTATAGATCTATATCACCATTAAGTACTTTCTCTCAGATAAAATGCATATAAACTTCAATATGCTTAGATTATTGGCACTATGCACCTACATAAAACTTAAACACATATCCATAAATAGATTCATGATAGCATAGTATGGTTAGCATCATAATAACCACATACATAAAAATATGACATATGTTTTTCTATGATAAAACACATTTAGAACAATCAAGTTATATTTTAAGTAAACAAGTTCACTATTTTGATTACAAAGTTAGTGAAAAAACATAAATTATTATATGCAACTCATTATTGAACATCTCCAAAATTTAAAAAAAAATCATCCCCAACTATCATGTGATGTGCATATAATAATTTACTAATAATATGATACTAAGTTTTAATACCAAACATCCTATTAGCAAAAATTTATCCTATCATTTGAGTTTTATCAAAGCTTTACAAGTTTAATATGCTTTAACAACAGATTGAGGTATAACCTCTCATACATCAAATATGGATAATTTTAACATGAAATGTCATCATCTAATCAAACAAATATGAGACTATAATAAATAAGTTCAAATATGTATGAATAAAATGTAAATTAAATGGTGAAGAGCTAATAATACAAACTCTATTTATATATTGTATTTCATAACTTATCTTATTATCAAACGAAGCATATAAGAATATTAGCATAATAATTAAATGATAAAATAATCAAATGAGAGTATTCAAGAATATTATCATGGAATTTCTCCACTAATCAAATGAAATCATTAAAAAACAAAAGATATAAATTTACTGAGCGTGATATTTTTACTAAATGCAATAACTAAACATGATCACTTTGTCAAATTAAGTATGATATTATGCATATAATGCATTTCCATGCTAACTCATAAAAATTAAAAATAAACATAATATCTATATATTTTATTTGATTTATCATCTAAGACAAATATATCTATTACAATATAATTGTAATAAAAATTTTCAAGAGTCAAACTAAACTATTTTACTAACAAAACAATGTAGATGAGACACTATCAATATAGTTTGTATCTCTAAAGTAAAAACAAGATAGTTTTATCAAATCAAATCAAATGCTATGAGAATAAATGTATTTTTTATGTATAAAAATGCAAATATTAAGCAAGGATTCTATGCAAAATATGCATAGTAGTATTCATGGCTTCGGTCCATAAGAACTAGGAGGAACATTTGCATAATGCAACGTTGTTCTAGCCATCTCAATAATGGTGTATTTTTTCCTTTCAACAATACCATTTTATTAAGGGGAATAGGGAATTGTTAATGCCTTTTAAATACCATAATTAATTTAAAAAAATTAAATTTTTTACTAACATATTCACCATCATTATTAGTTCTTAATCTCTTAATAAAAAAATTACATGCATTTTCAACACTAACTTTAAATTCATTGAATTTAGACAGTTTTAATAAAATATGACCAAATCATTCTAGTGTAATCATTAATAAAATTAGTAGAATACAAATAACTATTAAGAGATACAATTTTAAGACATTCTGCATTATCACTATGAATTAATTTTAAAGAATGTGGGGAATTTGCATCATGATTATTTTGAAGGGGGTTAGTATGTTACATACCATGTAAGCAAGCCTCACAAGTTTCATGATGAGAAGGTATAAAAAGAAATGAAATAATAAGATACTAAGCAGGTATATCATCTAAAGTTATAAAATTAACATGACCTAATCTTTCATGCCATAATTGAGATTCATTCTTACTATGAGATGAAAGAAAACATGTAGAAGAAGGAGAAAAAATGTCTAAACCATTCTTTTAAACCCCTTCAACAATCAGAGACCAAGATTGGTATCTAATGGACCAGATATCGTTAAACAATGTTAAAATTAAATTATAATTAGTAAGTTGTGAACAAGAGAACAAGTTATTTTTAATCTTAGGTACATAGAAAACATCATTTATAACAACATTTGAAAAATTAGTTTTTCTCTATTTAGTTGCTTCTAAGAAAGAAATATCTCCTAAGTAAATATTTTTAGAGATATCTGTAGAATCACACAAATTATTAGATAGGCAAGTCATATGTGATAGGTACCTCTATCTAAAATCCATTCATTTTCATTTGAATCAAATAAAGTAAGTTATAAAGCAATAATATTTTGATCTTGATTTTTATTTTAATTAGGGTTTTTTATTCTATTTATTTTAATTAAATTTCCTCCCTTTTTTATTTTTAAAAGATTTATTGTAAATTTTGTATTTTTTTAATAGTAGGTTTCCCTTCTATGACCAAATTTATCACAAAGGTTAAAATTTCCATTAAACTTGGATTTATGGTTCTTATTGCCAAATTCTTTGTTCTCATTTTTGCCATCAAAAGAATTAGGATTAGATTTATGGTTTTTATTATTTTCAAAAAAACTATATAAGGTGAAAAGTGTCTGAGTGGCATTCTCTTTAGAATCAAAATTGGTCATAATTTTCTCTTCTTGGATCAGAAGAGTAGATAAGGTGGTAAGGTCAAGGCTATCTTGCTCAATTTAATACTTAGAATTCAAAATAAAAATAAAATTTTAAAAAAATTAATTAATATTTGATTTAATGATAAAATAAATAAATTGATCTTGAATCAAATTACAATTACATCCATCTAACCAAGCTTTGATGTTATTAGTTTTATCAAGAAAAATCACAACTTTTTCTACACATTTTATAGGTGTATTCAATGATTAAAGGATTAATTTAATAATTTTTGAGAGGTGAGTACCCTCATGCATGGATTAAAAGAGTTTCCAAGCATCGCTATGAGACTCTTGATTACCAATGTGAATAAAGAACTCATCCTTAACACTCTACAACATAATGGACATACTTCCTGCATTTCTATTAAAATGTATTGGTAAGCTCAAGAGTCACATGTCATCCAGAAGGTACTTTTTCAATCTCAACATCAATATTCTATAAATTTTAGGCCATAAATTTAGCTTTAACACAAATTTTTCATCTAACATATTTATTCCCATTAAGCATTTGAAATTTATTTTAAGAAAAAAAATGTGAAGTTGTAGCTTCTTTTAAACATGATAGTGAACAAATGCTCAAAATAAACCATTTTTATTATCAATTTTACCTTTATTTAAAATTAAAAATATGTTACAAGTGTAAACACATAATAATTGTTCAATTTAATACTAGATAAAATAATAAAATTGTGAAAGATTACAACAAAATGAGGTGTCACAAAAATACACTAATATAAGAACAATTTAACAAATTAATATTTTAAAAGAGTTTTTCTTATTATTTTCAAAAAATAAATTGAATTACACATGCAACTATGATTAATTTCAAATTTTAGATGTCAAAAAAATTAAATGGAGATGCACTAAACTAGGTGTCAAAGGAGTCACATTCAGAATAACCACTTGGACACTATCATTAAAAAAATTGTAAAATTAATAATAGTATGTTTCAAAACATAAATTAGTCTATGTAGATGTGCTAAAAAGGTGCTAAAACCTAGGATCGACTGGCTATAAAACATCCACTAGGTCAAAATTCAAAACAAATTTGATAGGTCAACTAGGGTTTTGAATGCATGAAACTTAGCACACAGATCAAAAAAGGAAATTCAAATTAATTTAACTTGAAATTAATTTAACCAACTCAAAAATTAGACCAAAAAAACATTTTCAAAGAGTTTTGAACACTATACCATCTCTTTGCAAGTTTTTACTAAAATAAAAACAACCAACTTACCTATGAGACTATTCAAAGATTTATATGCATAATATTATATTTATTTTTTATCTAATTTTTAATAATAAAAAATGTATAAATAAATATTTATTGTGCATGTAAAATGAATAGTAAATAAATATTACTAATTTTAACTTTTTGTTTTAAAAATTTATTAAAAATAAAAAGTGGGGCCACTTTCTTTTTGCATGAAATATTTGAATTAAAAAATAAATTATTTTTAAAATTTATACAAACACTATATTCTTATCTAAAGCTTCTTGTAGTTGGTTATGGCGCTCTAGGTGAAGTAGGGGAGCTTAGACCAGCATGAATAAGCCACCAATTTCCATAAAACTTTGCAAACTTGCCTCTTTTTGCATGTTAAAGCCACCTAGATGTTCAAAATATGATTGTGGCTCTGAAAATAATTTATTTATTCTACCAAGACGTATTGTGATGCCACAAGAAAGTTGGGAAAAAATATAAAACATCACCAAATGCCTCCCAGGCTTTGCATGCACCCTTTTGATGCTTAAACTTACCCCTTTGAGCCCTCAAATCAGAGGAAGATCAAACAAAGCATTTGGTCATAGAAGAGGAAGAGGAACATCCCAACCATCTTGCCCAGTAGGGGAAAGAAGTGGAGGTTTCCACCCTCACTGCTTACTAGGAGGGGTCATGTGTTAGTAAGGAGTGTTATTGTGAAAGCGACACCGAGCTTGACTACCTTAGTATCTACCATGAGGTGGTAAGTTAATTCTATTCTCTAGTATATGTTCCTAGGGTAGAGATGTCATAATTTATGCCATGGCACAAGGAGCATCTCCCCAATGGGTGACAAGATCTTGAAGGTGACCAAGCTCTATGGATTTCATAATGTAATCACCTCTAGGATTTTGGGTAGCCTAAGGAATGAGGTGAGTCTCTAGATAGGGCTAGCTCACTTGATAGTTCAATGGGACCCAAGATCAAATGAGATACTATCTTGTGGTGTAAGGGCACTTTCGGTAATAGACATTATATATAAGGTACATAATGAACTATGTTAGTTTTAGTTTTGGGAACTCTGGGACATGAAAAGTTTGTTATGATGGCACTAATGAACTGTTCCATTTGGGTAGAATTATAAAATGAGATGCAAGGTAATTTAATCTCTTGGGATAAATAAGATGGTGTTATTTTATAAACACTAAGATGTTAGAAGTCTCATGTATTTCTTAGAATTAATGGTTGTAGAAAATATTTTTATTAGATTTTTAGGTTGTACTTTGCTATACAATAGCAATAATGGCATTCAAAGATAGATTAGAGTACAACAATGATATTTGTATGCTATCTAGTTTCACAACAAAAATTATATATACTAGAAATAAGGATTGAAGGATCAAGATAGTCATTAAATAAATGTTATAAGATTTTTAATTTTCAATAAGTAGTAGAGGGTCATACAAGTGAAAAATGGTGTCTCACTCCTTTTGTCTCTTAAAATTTTTAATTGGTTGATTAATGAGGTTTGAATAGTTTAATTCAAGGTTGAAATGCTCCAACTCTGAAAGAGAGGCTTCTTCAGATATCTAGAAAAAATCTCTCACTCTATGATGTACACATGATTGAACCAGAATTGAAAATAATTAAAAAATATATTTAAATTGAAAATATATATATATATATATATATATATATATATATATATATATATATATATATATATATATATATATCACTTGATTAATCACATACACCCCACTGGCTCTAAAACCATT
This sequence comes from Torreya grandis, assembly GCA_037957365.1. Taxonomy (NCBI): domain Eukaryota; kingdom Viridiplantae; phylum Streptophyta; class Pinopsida; order Cupressales; family Taxaceae; genus Torreya; species Torreya grandis. The sequence goes on along the minus strand of JARHVA010003381.1, from coordinate 1,426,354 downwards.
ACAAAATCAATGTAGCAATAACAATACACAAGATAGATTAGAGTGACATAATATATATATATATATATATATATATATATATATATATATATATATATATATATATATATATATATATATATATATATATATATATATATATATATATATATATATATATATATCACTTGATTAATCACATACACCCCACTGGCTCTAAAACCATTACAAAATCAATGTAGCAATAACAATACACAAGATAGATTAGAGTGACATAATATATATATATATATATATATATATATATATATATATATATATATATATCACTTGATTAATCACATACACCCCACTGGCTCTAAAACCATTACAAAATCAATGTAGCAATAACAATACACAAGATAGATTAGAGTGACATATTATATATATATATATATATATATATATATATATATATATATATATATCAATTTATTTTATATATATCACTTGATTAATAACATACACCCCACTAGCTCTAAAACCATTACAAAATTAATGTAGCAATAACAATACACAAGATAGGTTAGAGTGAGATAAATAAGCAAAACATAAATTGATAATAGTGAACAAATATCAATGAACCAATACACAGGAATTACCATGGGAAAACCTCAAAGAGGTAAAAAAAAACCCACCAATGTGATATTCATATATTTGAGAAACCAAATCACCCCAATACATAAACTCCTCCTCACTTCTTTAATAACCTTCACAAAACTCTTTGTTCACACATAATTCGTGATTCATAATATGATATTTTTACACACATTCAAAATTGGGGTAAAACCTTATTTATAGTGAAATGTGAAGGGATGTGACCATTTTAAATATCAATTCCAACCATTTCGAGAATATTTTAAATTACCAATAATAATAAACAAGTATGTTTTATTTTTATTGATAGGTAATAAGTAATTTATGTTTTATTACTTATTTACACAAAGTTGTTAAACTATGTTAATAAATAATAAATAATTATTATTAAATTACTTAAAATGTACTAAGGGTCTTATAATTTCACCACTTAGACATTAAATGTTATAACAATTTACTCTCACGTACACATATGTGTCACACTTCTACTTGGATGTGATATATGCATACACAAATACATGATACAATTATGGATGTTGGGCTTTCCCTCTACTCATGTCATCAGGACATTGGGGGAATCCATCTTCTAAGATATTTATACACACAAGTTATATTATTTGGTGTTAACTTTACATTATCATGTTTGAGCTTACATATGTACTTATACATGCCTTATCCATGCTTATATCTTGCACATGGTACTTGATAGGTTATGCACTTGACATTTTTTGGTAACACATGTGATCCCTGGGCCACTATGACATTTTTATATTGGTTGTTTATGTTTTTCATTTTTAGATTTCCTTGTGTGTTTTACATTGCTATTATCTTGCATTTTTGAGATTTTGAATATGTTTTGTTGTATGCATCCCCTGTGCCTATATTTGTTTTTTTGGACATTTGAATATGTCATCCTTGCCTTATTGGACATTTGAATATGTATTTTCTTATTATATGTAGATTTTAATATGTCATTCCTTTCTTTGTGGACATTTGACTAAGTTTTATCCATTCAATTTTATGACATTTGAACATGCCTCTTGTTTGCAGTGTCCTTGGACCATTATTTTTGACTTTCTTTTGAATGTTATTATATGTGTGCTTATTTTCTTGTTGATATTTTAATGTTACAATCTAGATGTTTCCATGATATTTATCATGCATTTTATAATTATATGTGATCACATTGGTTATATTCACTTCAATGATATATTTACCTGGACATATTTCCTTATATATGCTACATGGTTATAGATTTTATAGTTTTCTTACCCTTTTGAGCTGAGGTAAATTCTAGGTAATATTTTTCCCCTCATCTTAATGGGGGCATATTATTGGGGTCATGCTTGAGAATCATGTTATCCACACTTTACATAGTTCTTAGATTCAATGGGGGCATCTCATATGGACATAGATTCCACACATTCATAGTTTCTACATTACAGTGGGGGCATGTTTTGGAAGCATTTTTTTCATATTTATTCAATATTCAGTACTTATATTAGTTTATAGATTTAGTGGGGGGCATGTCATATAGACATGGATTCCACACATTCATAGTTTTCATATTTTAGTGGGGGCATGATTTGAAAGCATGTTCTACACAATCATTTAGTATGGTACTTATATTGATTCTTAGATTTAGTGGGGGCATGCTTTGGAAGTATGTTCTCCACACTTACTCAATATTCAACATCTCTAATTTATAGTGGGTGCATGTTTTGAAAATATATACTCCACATTGATACTTATATCATTTTTTTAGATTTCTCCATATATAGTGAGGGCATGCTTTGGAGCATGTCCTCCACACTTATATAGTTATCCAAATTGGCCAAATCACATAATTATATGATTCAAATACACATTTATTGTAGAATTATATATATTTTACCATTATTATACATAATTTCATCATGAGACATATCTATGGTGCATATGTTATACAACATGTGCCTAATATTATAAAATCTAAATCAATCTTAGATTCTAAAACTATTACATGTACTGATACACCACAAATTTTTATGGACTTTATCAAACCAATATATAGTATTATTTGTACATATTTTGGTATGGTTGAGGTGATTAAATCACTCAATTTTACAAAGTTTTTAGTTTGGACTTGATCACCCAAACTCACTAGGTTATAAGTATCATTGGGTTGCACAGTTGAGCTAATCTCAATAGATGGTAACTCGCTTTTTCTTCAAATTTAGGGGCATCTCTCTCTCTCTCTCTCTCTCTCTCTCTCTCTCTCTCTCTCCTTGGATATATAAACTTTAAATATTTATTTATATTTATCCTAATCTTAGTTTTATATCCTTATAATAAATCATCTTTCATAAAAATAATTTGTCAATAGGCAATGTGGTAACATCGACACACGGGTGTACTCCTAAACCTTACTATTTCAAATTCAATCTATTTCAAGTATTTTTTTATTAAGGGTAAAGCTAGTTTTTTTTAACTAGGGACCAAACCCTATACAAGGAACAAGTAAACCAGGCCCCTAAGACCAAGACAAACAATAGTGTATGTTAAATATGAATAAAATACAATATTAGACAAAAACCAATAGGAGAACAACCAAAAAATAACTAAGTATTATGGCTTCCTAAGGCCTCTTCACAACTTCTAATATTTCTTTTTAAGTCCAAGTCTATCTATTGAAATGTTTGGGGAGATAAACCAATATATTTATTACACTCATTACACTTTTAAAATTATGAGGATAAGGGCCCAACTCCTTTATACATACTACTTAGTAGAGTTTTAAGAGTCTCAAGACTAGTAATGTTATCCTTCAAAGATGACTTGCTAACCCCCATAAGATCTTTCACATTCTCCTTATGTCCTTCATTTTCCCATTCCAAGCTCAAAACCCTATCCTTCAACCTTTTCAATTGGTATGTCATCTCTTTTTTCTCATCCACAAGATTTTTGGGACAATAAAGTCATAGGTAATTTCATTTATTCCTTCTAGGTGGTGAGTTCATATATAAACCACCTAAGCATAGATTTTTGGAGACACAATTCCTACTCTATGCTATCACCTTTACTCTATCTATCAATGCACTCAGGCATTCTATCAAAATCTACATTTAACCCTTTTTACTAGACTGATGATCTATTAGTGAGTTTCTTATCTTCTTCTACATTGGCCTTAGAAACTTAAAAACCAACCAAAATTTTTCCTTTCTTCTTGAACAACAAAGCTTTAATTTTTAACAAATGTAACCCTTCCAATGCCTCTTCCTCCTACACTACAACTAGGTCTTCCTCAGAGGCACCCTTTTCAACTAGATTTTACCCTTTATTATCAAATAAAGTCTTGCCCTTGGAAAATCTCTTCATCTTACATTTATATTATCTAGCTAGGGGCTTGAAGTAACACTAGTTTTTTAAATACCCTATTTCCAAGAGCAGGGTTCTTTGATTCACTATTCTTATCAATAAATTTCATAGAAGATATACCACCAAAAATCTTTAGCTTGGATGGAGAAAATTAGAGGGGGGTCTTATTCATCCCTCTAAAATATTTCTAGATCATAAAATTAATAGTATGATGCAAAGATTCACTCTTTTGCCTCGTTTAACATCAAGAATGGAACTTTTAAGAGAGTGTAGGATATAAAAATGAAAACTTAGAGGAATATTATGCCTGAAGTAATTTTAAAAATAAAATTAGACCAATGCATAATATTTTTCCTACCTTCCAATGTGATATAGAGCATGTCCTACTTCGCTACATCACCAGATAGAGAATGAAATGTTGTTAGTAATATAGAATGCAGAGTGATATTAATGAAATAAAGATAGAAATAAAATTCAAAAAACACAACACAATATAGACATAGATTTAATGTGGTTCACCCAATATGGGATATGTCCACACTAAAATAGCTAATTCTTCTCTTATTCAATCTAATAAATGAAGGGAAAAGACCTGTAATACATCCACTGCAATATCCTCTTCACTCACACATAGTGTGTCATGATTACAATGCCCTCATATCAAATGAGGGTTATATATTAATAAAAAATGCACCAACATAATTTATATCATTAGATCTAAAACCTAACAGTGAATGGTCCAGATTTACTAAAAAATTATAATATTTTACAATGCATTTTTCATAAAATTTTACTTTGGGGCTGCTACCCCCAAACCCCCACCAAGGGGCTCCAAGTATATTTTCCACCCCACTTGGACCCTCATGTCAAACCTATTTTTGGGTGTTTCCCCTCTATAACCCCTATCAAGAACTAGGCATTCTATTATGATCGAGCTCCACCATCTAATAATCTCCCACTTGGAGATTAATTATTGCAACTCCACCACTATAACTCTTCCTTAGACTTTTCTTTGAAATTTTACCCTAGAATGTTTCTCATCTTTTGTGTTATCCCTGAAGACCTATTAAAGTTTAAAAACTCTCCAACTTCTCCTTTATGACTATCTTTGTTAGCATATCTACAAGATTCTAACTCGTATAGATCTTTTTCAACTTCAATTGACCATCCTCCAAAATTGAATGAATGAAGTAATACCTAAGTTGTATATGTTTATTTCTTGAGTGGAATGCTCAGTTATTTTCTAAATGAATCACACTTTGGTTATCACTATACAACCTAAAATCTTCATGCTTCTACATCAACTCTTCCATGAATCATTACATCCATATCATCTCCTTGTTTACTTTTATAGCTGCAACATATTCTACCTCTATAGATGACAAAGAAACTATCTTATACAATTTTTAAATCCAACTAATTGTTGTGTCACCAATAATGAATGCATAACATGTGGTGTTCCTTCTACCATCCAATTCTTTAGTTATGTCTGCATCAACATATCCTTGTAAGGTAATATCTGACCCTTCATAACACAACTATCTATTAGTGGTCCCTCTCAAGTACTTGAGAATCCACTTAATTGCATTCCAGTGCTCTTTTCTTAGATTATTCATAAACCTACTGACAACTCCCACTGCATGAGCAATGTATAGACTAGTTCACATCATATCATGCATTAAACTTCTAACTGCTAAAGCATAGGGCACTTTAGACATGTAATTGGTTTCTTCTTATGTTTTAGGACACTGTTCCTTGATTAATTTGAAGTTCCCTCCCAAAGGTGTACTCATTAGTTTTGCATATTGCATATTGAACCTGACTAACACCTTGTTGATGTACTCTTCTTGAGATAATGTTAATTTCATAGTTTTCCTATCTTTTGTTATTCTCATACCAAGGATTTGCTTTGTAGCACCCAAATCCTTCATTGTAAATGAATTTCCTAGTTTTATTTTGATCTCATTTATATCATGTATGTTATACCCTGCAATAAGCATGTCATCTACATGCAATAACAAGATAATATAACTATCATTATCTAATATCTTAAAATAAACATAGTGGTTAGAATGACATCTATTATAACCTTGTTCTTTCATAGACATTTAAAATTTAAAATACCACTACCTTGGAGCTTGTTTTAGGCCATAAAAACTCTTCTTCAACTTGCACACCATTTTCTCCTTACCTTTGACTTTGTATCCCTATGTTTGCTCCATATATATTTCCTCTTCCAAGTCACCGTGAATGAAGTCAGCCTTCACATCTAACTACTCAAAGTAAAAATCTTCTACTTCTACCAAACTTAAAATGGTTCTTATGGAAGTCATTTTAACAACTAGAGAAAATATTCCATCAAAATATATACCTTTATTTTATGCAAACCCCTTTTTAATGAGTCTAGCTTTGTACCTCTTTTTGCCTCCATATTCTTCCTTCAACCTATAAACCCATTTATTCTATAATGATCTTTTTCCTATAGGCAACTGAACCAAATACCAGGTTTGGTTATGGACCAAGGAGTCCATCTCCTCTTTCATGCTTTGCTCCCACTTATTTCTAGTTTTTACCTACCTTACTTCTTCATAGCTTTTTGGATTAACACCATCAGTCAATAATACATAATAAAGTGAAGGAGAGTATCATTCAGGTAATCTACTTACTCTGGTAGATCTTCTAACTACATTTTGAGGAGTTTGAGGTACTTGTTTTTTTTGTAGTTGCACATTCTAGTTTTATGGAACTTTTGGAATTTCATTTCCAATGATTTCATCAAGTATTAAATATTTTTTATTTAGATTTTCTTGTTTTTATCCATATAACTGATCTTTTTACATGAACTTCTCATTAAAGACCATGTCTCTACTAATGATTTTATGATTTTCAAAATCCCATAAATGGTAAGCAAAATCATTAACTCCATATCCAATAAAAGTACATTTCTTGGATTTTACTTCAAGCTTGGTTCTATTTTCTTTATTAATATGGATAAATGCTTCACAATTAAAAGTCTTTAAAAAAGAATAGTCTACCATTTTACCTATCCATGCTTCCTATAGAATGTCACCATCCAAAGGACTTGAAGGCCCTCTATTTATTAAGTAAATAAAAGTATCCATAGCATCTAACCAAAGCTATAAATGCAAATCTGCATGTAATCTCATGTTCCTTGCACTTTCCATGATTTTCGTGTTCATCTTTTCTGACACACCATTTTTTTGTGGTGTTTTTGGAACCATTTTCTCTCTGCAAATCCCATAAGATGAATGGTAATTATCAAACTCATTATTGTAGTATTCACCTCCATTATCTAATATGACACACTTCAACTTATTTTCTATCTCATTTTAAACCAAATCTTTCCATTTCTTAAAAGTATCAAAAACATTAGACTTTTTTGTATGCAATATACCCAAGTTTTTCTATTTACATCATCAATAAAAGTAACGTAATAAGAAGAAACACCAAGGGATGGTACCTAAATTTGTCCCCATACATATATATGCACAAGCTCTAGCTTTTTATCCTTCTTTATCTTCCCAACACACAACACTCATAGAAATCTAAATCCACCTTCTTCAAATCTAGCAACAAACTCTTTGAGTGGAGAACTTGCATCCCCTTCTCACTCATGTTCCCAAGTTTGTGGTTCCATAAGTTTGTATCCACTTCTGTAGAAACTAAATCAATAGATAATTCAACATTACCAGTAGATAAATATAATTTACCTACCTTCTCTTCTTTTACTCTTAATAGTGATCATTTAGTTACCTTTCATGAATTTTCTACAAATGTAATTATGTAGCCCTCACTTCTTAAATGCCCTATTAAAATTAGATTTTTTGTCAACTCAAGAACATGTCTCACCTCTTTCAGCAACCATTTATTTCAATTTTGTAATTTTATCTCTATCTTACCCTTTCCAATAATTTTAAAAGGTTCACCATCACCCAAATAAACCTGTCCAAAATCACCTTGAACATAGTCTTGAAAATATCTCATATGGGGTGTAGCATGAAATGAAGCCCCTGAACATAACACCCAAAAACCTTTAATATTATCTAATGAAAGGATTAAAGAATTTTTTAACACATCACCTGCTATATTTGATTCCTAATTTTTATCTTGTTTTCCATCTCCTTATTTTCCTTTTTAAAACCAAGAATCTTTCTTCAAGTTTCCTTTCTTCCCACAAATATAGCACACCAACATTTTTTAAGATTTGGATCTACCCTTCTTAGACTTCCCATAAATCTTTGGGCCCTTTCCTCTATCCTTGTTTCTTCCCCTATTCCCTATAGTCAAATCATTACTTGATGTCTCATCTATGCTTTTCCATTCGATTTCCTCGCTAAGAATAACACCAATAACATCATCAAAATTTAAAATGTTTGAACCTAGAGATAGAATTACTCACAGTCATGACCAAGCCATTTTAGCTTTTTGGTAATGAGAATGAAATCAAAATAGCCCTAACCTCATCATCAAAGTTTACTCCTACAGAGATTAACTAATTTGTGACTGTGTTAAATCCATTTAAATGATCAGCAATAGACCCACCTTTTGACATCTCTATATTAAATAAATGCTTTATAAAAAATACCTTGTTGGAGGCTAAGGTTTTTTCATAAAATTTATCCAGTGCCTTTATCACATCCTCTATTATCTTTTCTTTTTAAATATTTTAAGGACACTGATGTTTCCAATCATAGTCATATTATTTATAGTGCCTTTCTATCAATAACTTCTCATTCTTCATCCTTCATAGTCACTAGCTTCTTTACTATTTCACCCAATGGTAGGAAAATATATTTATGATATAGATAATCCTCCATTTCAATCTTCTATAGCTGGTAGTTTTGGCCATTGAACTTCTCAACTTTAAACTTGCCTTATTCTACCATTACTCCCACTCGAACCAAGAACCCTCTTTTCCTGTGAGTTTATCTACCAAATAAACCTTTGGCTCTGATACCAATTTTTAGGAATATAGAATATAGATAAATATTAATGAAATAAATATGAAAAAATATATAAAAAACACAACATAATAGAGACACATATTAATTGTGGTTCACCCAATATGGGCTACATCCATACAGAAATAGCTAGTTCCTCTCTTATTCAGTCCAACAAATGAAGGGAAAAAACCTACAATACATCCATTGCAATATCCACTTCACTCACACATAGTGTGCCATCATGATTACAATTCCCTCATATCAAAGGAGGGTTACAAATGAGGGAAAAAATACACCAACTAATTTCTACCATTAGATCTATGACTTATTAGTGAATGGTCCAAATTTACTATGAAATTATAATATTTTATAATGCATTTTTCACAAAATTTTGTTTTGAGAGTACTACCCCCGAACCCTAACTAGGGGGATAAAATTATGGTCACCACCCCCCTAGACCCCCATGTCAACCCTAGTGGGGGGCGTTTCCCCCCCACACCCCCTATTGAGAATTGGGGATTCTAATAAGATCAGGGTCCACCATCTAACAAATATCTCCTGATCAAACCTACTCTATAATGGATGAAGCACCTCCCCTTTAGGAAAGAAATTTTATTTTTCCTCTTTGTATTTTCTTCCTATTTTAAAATTTTTAGTGGCCTCCATGTTCAACCCTATCACCTGGGTAATCAGTTATTTCATAATTTGTATAGAGCTACCATTGAAGACCTCCTCTACAATTCTGATCCTTGACACATTTTTCATTAATATGTTTATCATACCCTTCCACCCTTTGCATAAAATTGGACATTCTTATAATTTACTAAATCTCCCAAAACTTAGCATCTTCCTTCAAACCCATATATAGAATGGGCTCAATCCATCTGGGTTTACCGTTAACCATAGTAGGTATCTTTGTAACCCTAGTTTTTTCATAGTGTTTCCAATTCTAGTTTGCTTGGAGAAAATACACACATATATAGTATCTTTAAATAATGATTTGAAACAAGATAAAATATGGATATCAATATCACCACATGCATGGGAATAATATTTTACAACTTCCAACATAATTTTACCATCCCCTTTAAGAGCTTGTAGGATGAGACCAATAACCAAAACCAAAAATTAAAAAATAGAGGCTAGGTTAACCCCTTTATTAAACTAATTATGCTTAAACACACCCTATCTTTCAACACATCAATTTAAAAAACACTAGAAAAGATAATCAATAAAAAAAACATAACATGTTAATCATTATATGATGTTGCTTCCACTTCTAGTCTTTGAATAATCAATCCATGAAGATTTTCTAAAGAAATTCATCTTTTTAGGTCTATAGACACCACTCATTCATTAGAAAACTAGTCCACTACCTAATTCCCTTCTCTATACACATATTGGATGATGATCTCATGGAAAGAATCAATAAGAAGGTAGGATTCCTCTTTGATGTGATTAATGCTACAAATAGCCAAATTCTTCTTTAACAAAAAATTAACTATGTTCAAAAAAATCACTTTCTATCACAATTATATTAATCATAAGTTATTTTACCAATATTAGACCCCATAGTGTAGCTAAGGCTTCTACCCAATTATTTTTCTAAGTTCCCATACTTTTTGCATATCTTACAATTAAATTACCTTTATCATCCTTAAAAATACCCCCACCTCCCCAAACACCTAGGTTCCTTTTTGAGGCCCCATAAAAGTTTAATTTCACCCATCCCAAAAAGGGGGATCTTCATTTAACTATTTTCCTAGATTCTATTATGGGATGCAAAGTGCTTCCATCTTACACCTCAATCTTCCAAAGAGATACAATCCTTGATTCCTCTTCATTCATGTCTTTGTATTTACTAACACGTATAATTTTTAGATTCTCCATAATACTAACATGGATTTTATTAACCAATATTCTACTAAGAAGTTATTTACCCCTGAAGATATTATTGTTTCATTCCTTCTAAAAACCCTAAATGAGATTCAAAAGCATAAAATTCTTGATATTTTTAATCATGTCATTCTTATATAGAGGATTCCAAGCCATCCATGCTTCCAGAATAATTTGAGATTGAACCCAAGTGATCAAGAATTTTTCAAAAAATAAACTCCACACCTCAATGGAATAAGAGCACCCTATAAGCATATGCACAACTAATTCATTCTCATTTTTACCAAGAGGACATATATTTATTAAATAATCCATCTTATCCTTAGGTTGTCAATAGTTAAAATATTGCTCTTAATTAACATCCAAAAGAAAAGATTAATCTTAGGGATCATTTTTTTGTTACACATTCTAGATCAAGGAATATCTTCTCTAGGAGCTTAAAATATCAATGAATAACCAAATTTGATGTTATATGAACCATCAAAGGAATCCTTCCAAATAAAATCATCATCCTTTAAAAACTAAGGAATATGAATGGCGTTAAGAAGAACCTAAAGGTCCTCTAACAATGTGTTTTCTTTAGCAAATAGATTAGCATAAGATAACATTTTCTACCTCCTACTACCATATTTAAATTCCATATAATTATATACCTTACACACATAAGAGCATTGGATTTCTAACCCAATCTATGACCTATTGATGCATGAAAATGCATCATAGGGTTCTCATAGTGTTGAAAACACTTCTCATTTGAAGATTCAAATAATCTTTTGAATGAGTTTTTGGTTATGATCTTCTTGAGATTTGTGGTAGAGTAGCAGCTAAGCTATTTTACTATTTCACAAAATTATTATGCAAGTGGTTGGTGGGAAAAACCATCGTCCTAAAGTTTTGTGAAAGATGAATATTGTTTTATCTAAATATAATGAATAATGATTAGAGCCTAAAGGCTAAAACTCTAATCTAACATGAAAATTAACAATGAGAAAGTAAACTACAGTGATTTGATCAAAAACCAATAAAATGGGGAGGGTAAGGTAGAAAGAGATATGTTTCTATTCTTTAGTTTAGACATCTTGACAAAGGTCTAATTTAATTAAAGATATACATCTTCAAACTAGCATATGACATGAAATTACCAAATAGTATAGATCATATCATATACCAAGAAAATGACTAAGGATATTTAAAAAACATGTAGATTAGAGATCAGATTCACTTTAAAGATTTACTTAAACAAGAAAATTGCATTTTTACATCTTCTAGAAAAGCAATGATATTAAAATGAATCTAACAACTTTCAATCAACCTAGCATAAAGCTCAAATTAATAACTCTGCATTAATACATGCACATCTACAATTCATAAAAGTAATTCAAATTTAAACATTAGAATAGATACTTGAGGAAGTAGCCATGATAACAAATAAATAAATAAAAAAGAGGCAATCTTCACAGAATTCTCTTGCTTGTATTACTTGCTCCAAAATTTACAAAATAGTTTTTCTCTCAAAACTTCCTCCCTTGTATAATTATAATACCCCTTTTATAGGTTAGAAGAGCAACCTATGAGGTATGTAGGTCAGTCATTATCAAATGAGAATCAGACAAGTGCCAAGGATAGATGTCCTTTTACAAATATCCTCATACCAATGACACTTTTCAAATATGACTAACCTATAAGACATGTGTGTTACACATTGCACATGCTTTTATAAAATAAAATATTCTTTTAAATGATTTACATGGTTTTTGTTACAAAATAATATACTATGTTAGCCTTGTTGAGTTTGAGATACCCTTATAGTTGTAGCCTTTTGCTTTTGCTCCAAGATCTTCATAGATTTGTCATATTGTTCATCAATTAACCTAAGATTGATCATTGTTTCCATGAATAGCTCTTCTATTTTTCATGCTAAATATTTAAAGATTTCATTTGTTCTACCCATGGATTCCTTGATGCTCTTGGAATTACCAATATTTTCATTTATTGACAAGATCATGTCCAAGATACGTTTGTTTTCAGCCCCTATGGTGCCCTTGCTTCTATTCTTGACCTATTGAATGAACTCAGTAGCTCTCTATTGTAATTCTTTATCACTTATTAGGCTTGTTTGACTGGGAATGATTATATATTTAATCAAACTTCCTAATATTTGTATCATTCCACTCTCTAATTGTTTGAAGTCACTTGAAAGACCTTTCATGCTTTTGGACCACTTATTTATGTTCCAAATTTTCTCCATAAAGATTATCATAGCCATATGTAAGTGTGATATGCTGACTATTTTAAGCTTAGGAATCTGATTTTCCATTAGTACCCTGATTGATGCCTTTAATTTCTTGTCAGAACCTTGCCATTGATTATTTTGGTTCAAATTCATGGCATGTTGTTTATTCACCATGTCCAATTTGGACCTTATTACCTTTAAAAAACTAAATGTCTCAAAGATAGTTTATTTAAAGCTATTAACAATATTTGTAGGTACTAAGAGAATAGATTATTCTTTCAAGATATTCTTCTCTTGTTTCAATCCTCTGATTATAGCATGTAGCCTTTTTGACTAGGATTGGGCTAATTCTAAGGCATCTTATTCAAACATGGGGTCTTCCCCTAGTATTTGCTCCCTCTTCTGAGTTAGGTGAACCAAAGTCTCAACCCTTTTATGTACAAGCTCATGACCTTCTTCTATGACAACTATCTTAGTCACTTTTTGTAGGCCAATAGTTGTTGTATCATGTCTAACTCCTACTGAAGATTGGCCCATATGCTTGATTGGAACCTCTACTTGTGACTGGCCTACTAATGTAGTTAGAGTAGCAAGCCTCCTTTCTTACTTCATTTTAAAATGATATGATCTAAGGCTTTAACTCCTACTATAGAGGAATGTCTATTGCCTTTATTAGAGCCCATGGGTGATAAGTAGTATGAAGCTTCTCCGTCATTGGTTTATATATTAACCATTCAAGTATAGTTGGTCCATAGATTTGGTTCTCTTCACTAAAAGGTTGATGTCCTTCAAATGGGGAATGATGGTGATTTTTTATTTCTTTGACCTTGACATAATTACAGTGTAAACCTTCCTCTTTGGAGGATAAATGACCACTAAGTTGAATGACTTTTATTTTCCCTTTTCCTCTTTAGCTTCCTCAACATTTTTCTCATATGTATCTATTTCATAGGTTATGGAGAGCATTCTCAATACATCTTCAATATATTATTGTGGATCCAAAGCTATCATGTGAATTTCATCTTACTGAGGAAAATCTTGTTTCGTTATTCTAAAAAACTCAGGGATTGATGAGCTTGAAGTAACTTCTCTTAGTATCTTTTCTTCAAGACCATGCTCTATTTGTATGTCAATTTGGGGAAGCTTAGAATATCCAACATCTATCAGATGATATTGTCTAGGACCAATTTGCCACCTATCTTCCATCTTTTGATCTCTTAGTAATCTAGATTTAGGGTTTACATTATGCTCCTTTAATCTTATATAAACTTCATGACATGTCATTTCCTTAGTGTACACAAAACCATATTCTCCAATTTCATGTTCATAAGGCACAGCCAAAATGCCTTTGCTCTTCAAATGATCCTTTATTCTACCATAGGGATCCCACTATCTATGGTCATCTATCTACAAATTGAAAGAAAGCCTACGTTTTGAAAAAACTTCAATGTGGTCTCATTGTTTGAAAATGGTTCTACCAATAGTCATGGGAAAACCATGGAGAAGCTTTTCCTCTTAGTCTTGCAAATCCCATCTATTCCATTGAATAATTGATATGCCACTTCTTGCTCTAATAACTTATGTATTTTCAATTTGAGGGGGGAACTTTAGGTTCCCTATATTTTGATATTAGTGCAATCAAGGCATAGCCATATATCTCCTATTGTATCAATAGACTTCTTGACTAAATGATTTATCATCATCATAGGGATACCATTGATGGCTTGGCTCAAAGTAGGATATACACAAACATAAATGAATTGGATATGGTACCTTTATTTGTAAATATGAATTTTGAGTAATACTAAGACAGTTTTGGTGCCATTTGGGGACCATTCTCTTTGGTTAGGGATTTTGGTTAAGGCACATAGGGAATTTAACAAGTATGACATCATGAAGAATTCAGCTCTTTTCCTTATATTAATACCAAAGATGTTTGCTTAAGGAAATGCTAATGATTTTACCTAAAGGAGGTACTACCACTTCCTCAATAATGAAATATATAATAGTGACCCATATAGGTTCCACATGTGCAATATGTGTAAATCCATATAATTTTTTCAACATGGTCATAACCATTCTGACTCTTGGTCTAAATTGGCTCATAAGGATTTTTTTGTTAGGAGAAACAATGACCTTGTTACCATATTCTAACCATTTCACTAGGATGTCCATCATGGTATGTTTTTGGGCCCATGCATTAATGGAGGTGAGGTCTATTCGAGGCCTAAGAAGTTTATAATAAGATTTGAAGGCAACAGGGGATATGTATGTTATTTTCTTCAAACTATTTTTATGAATAAGCATACCCTTATCAATTTTAGCATCCTTAAAAATAGGACTAAGGATGTCTATGTAGTGCAATAATTTTGGCTTGGTGGTAGCATAAAGGATTCCCATCATCTGAATTTCCATGATGTCATCATTTAGTCTCTTAATTAGAAGTAGTTTCTCCTCTTCCTTGGTTCTCTATGGTCTAGAACAAACTCAAGAAATTATTATCTCCTGTGTTTAGTGAAGAAGCCATCAACTCTATATCTATGAATACTCTACTCTCTATTTCTAATGACAATTATAATTCAACCATTTACTTTGAAATATGTCCATAGGTTTCCATTACTACAATTTTGGCTAAACTTCTTTGAATAGCTTTGATTATCAGGGTCTCTCTTCTAGATTGAAATAGTGAATGCAGGAACAATTCTAGGGCTTTTTCATATGTCTAAGGGATTTTGGATGGTTTAATTGAGATTTAATGGTGGAATATGAATTTGAAGTATTTACTTTGGTAACCTAGATCATATTTATACCTTTTTATGCTTGGATCCACAAAATCTTTTGATATGACATGTCCACCTATGTGACATCCCCTTACCATGTTGTTTATTTAAATTTAAAACATGATCATTGTCACTTTGGACATGTGTCTTCATCTTGTGCCCCCTAGAGTTTAATAAAATTCACTCCATTGATCTCCTTAAGAGTCTCCTAGCCTTGACTTTCAATATGGACCATTAATCTTTGATCTAAGCTTCTGAGATTGTGACACTTGGTAGCTTTGTGTGCCTTCTATGTACCATAATGATAGTCTCCATCCAATTAATGATTTTATGCCATGTTGTGGCCTTCCATGAAATCTAGGATTATTGATTTATTAACCCAATTTGCACCATTGTTCTCCATCTATAAAGTTAAATGTGTGTCATTGATCTTTAATTTGTATGATCAGATGCATGTCATTGATTTGTTAAACATAAGATTAAATGTAGACCATCTATCTATCACCAACTCATCTTAATTGTGATACTTAGCACCATCACATTCAATCTTGAGATCCTCTGACATATTGACTTCAAGCTTGTTGTTAGATCTCCATTTTCGTGATTGAATACATATCGTTGATCTATCTTGACTTATTGACTTCAGTCTTCAACATAGATCATTGATCAAAATTTGCATGTAAGAATATGCACCATCAATCTTGATTTGGGGTATTTTGACTTATTGACTTCGGGCGATCACCCACATGCCATTGATCTTTGATTCAATTGATCAAGGTTTTGACACTTGGCAGCCCTACATTCAATTTGTGCCTATGAATAGTAAAATCAAAGAATAAAAGCTCAAGACATATAGACTTAGCATAAATTTTAGAATAAAGTTTTAATGAATTAATAAACTTGATCAATAAGTTAAGATAAAATTAAACTAAGCCTAAGATGGTATAAATTAACTCATCAAAAATATAAATCCATTTTAATAAAAATTTAGGCTGAAGTAATTTAAACTAAGGTTTTAAGTGTCATTTAAAATTGGATTCAATTAATTAATTAAATATAAAATATTAACATAATGACTTGAATAGGACCACATCAGTTAACCAACTAAGGGTCAAATTAACATTAAAGAGTAAACCCATGAACACTTGTTCATTCTAAAGATGATCCATTGATCCTACAATATGGAAACACATGGGCCAAATGTTAGCAACATTAAATAAGATCAAATAAAGCTTATGTGTTATCATATCAATGTAAGATAAGTCAAAACATGATACTCAATAATGCACTCTAATCAAGTTGGATGCCTAATTCATAGCATAATTTGCAAAATTTGAACAAGGGTTTCCATTTTTTAGAAATGGGGGTATGTTGACCTCAACAAATGGTGACTTCTAGGGGAAATATTATAGAATATTAGAATTCATATACTTTTGGTTCAAAATAATAACCAGACTAATCATTCTTCATGATCAAGTACCATTATTAAGATCAATTTATAATTGAAACAAGTCTTAGAAATGTAGGATTAAGGTCAAATATCAAAACTCAGTCATGTTGTGTGTGTGCTTTGATTTATTTACTGATTACCACTGGGATTTTGAAAACAACTTCTAGATTGCATGACCTTAATCATTAACATAGACTCGTAGCATATTTAGATATTCATTATGAATCATGATTTATAAAAGGGGAAGGCTTGGGAATTACTCTATTGCTAGACAAGTGTTCATATCCTTGATAGAGATACCTTTGGTTATATTATAGGCCTTACTCCACTACCAGTCTGGTGTCCATAGCCCTGATGGCGGTTACTAGAATCACCTTTTCTTAGAAAACTTTTAGATTTTTAATAAGGCTTTTATTTTTGTATTTTTCAACTATATTTAGCTTTCCAACAAAGTTTGGGAACCAAAATTATCTGTGTTTAGTATTTTTGTCAAATGTTTGATTTTATAAGACAATCATCCTTGGTCATAGACTTCATCCCAGGCAATAATGTTTTTTAAGTGCTAATATGACTTTGTTATAATAATTCAAACTTTCACTCAAACATACGCAATCTTTATTAAAATCAAACTTAGATCATAATAAGGTTTAAGATTTTTAGGGAATAATTAGTCTAGATATTAATCTTCATCAATTTCTTAGAAACATAACATTAAGCTCAAAATTTCCAAAATCCATGATCAACTAATGTTTAAGATTCATATCCACATTCTTGGTTTATGAAGTTCTTTTGAGCATTTAGATGGATTTGGAGCTTAAATATCTATATTGGAAAAGACTTATTAAAAGGTAGAGAACAAAGCAAAGAATTCAAACACACAAAAAGAAAACAAATATTTACAAACACTATTTACAAACAAGGGATAGGAATGAAACTAATCTAAACCTACCTACACCAACTCTAAATAATCTTAAAAATTACTCCATAAAGACTTGAGGTGGGATAGCAAAAAAATAATGCTTGAGATACTACCCATTGGTTGGCAAATTTAACTCTATTCCTTGCAAGTCTTTGAGCTTAAAGGTGTTTTCCCCCATTGTCTCAGTAATTTGGTAAGGGATAATCCACAAAGGAGTGAATTTCCCATGTTTCCCTTTTGTTTTAGATCCTTTGTCCCATATCAAAACTAGGTTTCCCTATCTGAACACCTTGATCTTTGACCATTTATCAAATCATCTTTTGATAGTAGTTTGATGTCTGCTAAAATTAACAAATTCTTCTTCTCTAGCATCCTCCATGTGGATGATATCAAGCGACCTAGAATTGGCATATTCTTGATCTCCTTCCATTTATTCTTGTATAAATTTGTAAGTTGGAAATTTGAGAGTAATTAGAAAGATTGGTTCTTGTCTGTGTACAATAGAAATGGTGATACTTTTAGAGATTGTTTCACTCTATGTATATCTGCCCGTAGAGCATAATTTAGCAATTTATACCATGTTATTGGTTCTTGAGCTACAGACTTCTTAATAACTTTCATTGAATTCTTTTTTGTAGACTTTTAAACTCTATTACCTTGAGGGTAATGATTAGATGAAAACTTAAGAACTATTTTATTTTCATAGGCCCACTCAATCATCTCTATAGATGTAAACTTTGATCCATTATCATAGACCAATGATACTGGCATCCCAAACTTGGTGAAAATGTTATCTTTTATGAACTTGATAACATCTTTAGTCCTACACTATTTTTTTGTTATTGCCTTTGTCCATCTTGTATAATAATATATGGTAGTAAGAACATACTTGTTCTTAGTTGAAGAATTAGGGTTGATAACCCCTATAAATTCTAAACCCTATTAAGCAAATGGTTTGTCAAAGGGTATAGCTACTTTAGGTTCCTTTGTATTGAAGATTTGGCATTGATGATATTCCCTGACATGCTTGTGAGCATCCTTGAAAATGGTTGGCCAATAATATCCTACCCTTAGGATTTTTTAAGCTATTGTTTTCCCAGAGGGGTGTCCACTTGCAATTTTCTCATGAAAGGTACTTAATATTTCAATTAATTCTTCCTTTGAAATGCATCTTAAATAATCTCCATAGTTCTTCCTATAAAATACCCCCTCGTTGATCAAGAAGTGAGTTATTTTGAGCCTCAAATCTCTTCTCTATTTTTTGTTAAATCATTTAAGACAAGAACCATTGATCATGAAATGAATTATTGCATCATACTAGTCATTTGGTTGAAACTATTGTTGGTCAACTTGCATGATACTCAATCTAGGATTAGTGTTAGCAATCAATTGAATTAATCCTTGACACCTCACCAATTTAGTAGTTTTCATTTCAAGATCATATTTTTGGAGTATGGACATCCATTTCCCTCTTTTTTATCCTAGTTTTCATTGACTTAGCATGAGTTTGGTAGTAAGGTCTAGCAATATAGCATACACTTTATTCCTAAGATTATAGTGTCTAATTTTTTTGACTATCTTAACCAAAGCAAATGCTTGTTTATCAATTAGGGAATAATTTAACTTAGTATTTTTAAATTTAGTACTCATAAATGCAATTGTATGATCATATTTATCAATTTTTTGAGTTGATATAGTTGTTATAGTATTCTCAAAAGCAAAATAATAAAGATAAAAATATTGTACAAAGTCAGGACTTATTAGCACAAGTGGTTGTCCTATTGCTTCCTTGATATCCTTGAAGGCTTTCTTTCTTTCTTCATTCCATTCAACCTTTGTATCCTTATTTATCATGTCATTGAGTGGTTTCACAATCTCTACAAAACTTGAAATGAATTTCCTTACAAAAATGAGCTTCCCAAAGAAATACTTTAGCTCTTTTCTACTATTTGGGGGTTCTATTTTAGATATAGCATTGACTCTATCTAGATCTATAAAAATCCCATATTTAGTTATCACATGTCTTATTAATTTCCCTTTAGTTACACAAAATATGTTTTTCTTAGGGATAAGAGAAATTGCATACCTTTGATAGTGTTTAAATACTTGTTGTAAATGTATTATGTGATATTATTTATTTTTAGAAAACATAATCAAATCATCCATATAAATGATGATACATTTAATTATGAGACCTTGAAAATCATGGTCCATATCTCTCTAAAAGGTAGATCCTACATTGATGAGTCTAAAAGGCATCCTCTTGTAAGCAAAAGTGCCCCATTTTGATGTGAATGCAGTTTTCATTCCATCTTCCTTGTTAACAAGTCCCTAATTATAACTTAAAAACCATCTAAGAAGACATCATGGTAGAACCACTAACAATTTGAATCACCTGGTCAAGGGATGGTAAAGGATAATTATCCTTTTTAGAAGATTTGTTTAGGTTCCTAAAATCTATGCATTATATAATCTTTCCATTTATCTTTCCAATTGGTACTAGATTAGCTACCCAAGTAGAATGTCTAGTTGGAAAAACTATGTTTGCATCTAATAATATCTTGACCTCTTTATAAATCAATGGTTCTAAAATAGGATTAACCAAACTTTTCTTCTACCTGAATGGTTTATAGGCCTCTTTCAAAGGAATGGTATGGGTGATAACTCAAAGATCAAAGATCTTAAAATCTTTATAAAATCATGCAATAACATCCTTATACCTAGTCAGTAAAGTTTTAGCATTTTTAGACACTATGTTTGTGCATGTTGTACCATAGTTTACTAATTGGGGTTGGCCTTGAGTTCCTAAGTCAACTAGATTACAATCCTTCCCATTTATTTTGGGAACTTTAGCAGTTTTAACTAGCTTATCTTTGTCAAATAGTCATTCCAAGGCAATCATGCCTTTAAGAATCTTGTTATCATTTGGTTGTATTATCTTGTCATTAATTCTATCATCATCAAGAGAGTTCTCATTGACCTCATCAATAATATGAGACTCAAACACTCATAAGTTGTTCATGAATTCAATGATTTTTTGGTCATCACTAAACACTTATAGATGATTAATATTTTTAGGTACAGCAGAACATGAGACCAATTTAATATTTAGCCTTTAGGAATCTTGATTTGGCATTAGGTTAGCTACATCTAAAGTTAGTTCATTAGTAGACTAGTTTCCTTATCTAAATATTGAAATAATATTGAAAGCATCAAAATACTCAATCAAGTCCCATACTCTAAACTTGTATTTATTTAGATAAGACAATTTGTATTGATACTTGTTTCTGACCTGATTGACTACTAGTTCAAAATCACCATATACTAGTAGTTATTTAACCTTGTATTTAATAGAAAATTGTAAACCTAGAATCAATGCTTCATACTCTAAAAAATTATTGGTTCAAGGAAATTGAAGTTTGTAAGAAGCATTATATTCTTTCTTAATGGGATTGATTAAAACTATTCCTACTCTAGACCTGAATTTGCATCTAGCACCATCAACATATAATTTCCAAATTCCAAGAATAGCATGAGAATCTTTAAAATTACATACCTAAGGAGTATCAAGGGTGTAAACCCCTAAATCAAAATTAACCATATTGACCCTTTCATTGGCTACATTATATTCAGTGATCATATGCTTCATCTTTGGTTCCCTTTCAATTTGAATTTGATTATAAACTCCACTCCATGGTAACCACATGTGAGAGCAATTAGTTGACATATATCCATTCAAATCTTTGGTCTAATCTCTACTAAGCAACATCCCATAAGCATATAAAATGTTAATAACTTGAATATCAATAAATTATTTCACTCTTTATTTCAAAGCAAGTTGTATATGCACATTTAAAAATTCACCAATCATTTTAACTTTAGATTTGTCTAATGGAGTCACTACTCTATCAGAGTTAATAGGAGTTAAACCAAGATTTTCACAAATACCTGATAACATAATATTTGTAGATGCACATAAATATAATAAAAATTTATGCAATTTTTTACCAAAAACTCTAACTATTAGTAAAAAAAAGGTGGAACCTCTATTTTATTCTTATACATTACTTCATTTGCATTTTCAAGTTTATGTGATTTACTAGGTTTTTTAATTAAAGATTCTAGCAACAAGTCTCTTTGTTCAGTTATCTAAGTCAATTCATGTAATGTGATATTAGATTCAATTTTATTTATATCCTCAACTATGTTATACCCACTCCTAGTAGAATAACTAGATAAATCAGCATTATTTCTAGTGTTACTTCCCTTTGAAGGTTCTAGATTGTTATATGCTTTGGGATCAAGAGGAGTATCAATGTTGTTTGGTGGAGTAGAAATTTTTATTGGTTGCTTTTGTTTTATGTTCCTAAATGGATAAGTTTTATTTAGATACTATTGAAAATCATGAATCTCCTCTAAAGTATCTTCAAGTTCATTCTCATCTTGAAATGGAAAATCAAAGGTTTTCACCATAAGAGTTATTTTGAAAGATTTAGATGCCTTTGAAGAGCCAAACATCCCTATAAAATTATCTTTATTAGGAATAAATTAAAATGTATCTAATTCATCTTGAAATACTTCAAAATCATTACAAAATTTTATACAGTTTAATTCACCATGTTTTGCAGTGTTATGAACCCTTAAATAATTAGTTAAGCTACATCACAAATGTTTATTTTAGGTATGTTCTTAATTGTAGATGACTCATTATTGTTGTTTTTGTTTCTATTATGAAACCTATTCGCAGGTCTATTAAACTTCTGATAAGAATAGTTTCTATTGGAATTCTCCCTAGTGTTACCTACCTATTTTTATAACTAAAGAAAATTAGTTCTTAGTTTTTGAACCATTTTCAATATGGAGTCATTTTCATTTTAGTTTCCTCTAAATTATGGACTTGAGTAATATTTATAGCTATTGTTACCATACCTCATTGATCTTATGTATGGGATTTACTTCTAGAGTTATTTACCAATCCTAGGTTCTGACCAGGATGAGCATGACTCAAAGGCAATTGGTTTAAAATTAGAGTTTGATTCAAAGTAGGCATGTTCTAATTAGAATTTGAGATGATATTAAATATAGGTAAATTTGGATTTCTATTAAGAATAACATATGCTAATTGACCTTGGGGTTGCATTTGATCACTAATTGTCACAACTCCAGCATAGGCCAAATCTAATATATTTATGGCCCCAATAGATCTTTTTATAAATATATAAGTCATTGGATCTAAAGCATCTTTATAAATCTTTAAAGTTAAGGCTGTTGAGTCATTTTCATTCTATTTGCCTCTAAATTTTGGACTTGAGTAATATTTATAGCTATTGTCACCATACCTCATTGATCTTGTGTATGGGATTCACTTCTAGAGTTATTTACCAATCCTAGGTTCTGACTAGGATGAGCATGACTCAAAGGCAATTGGTTTAAAACTAGAGTTTGATTCAAAGTAGGCATGTTCTGATTAGCATTTGAGATGATATTAAATATAGGAAAATTTGGATTACTATTAATAATAACATATGCTAATTGACCTTGAGGTTGCATTTGATCACTAATTTTCACAACTCCAGCATAGGCCAAAGTTAATATATTTATGGCCCCAATAGATCTTTTTAGAAATATAGAAGTCATTGGATCTAAAGCATCCTTTTAAATCTCTAAAGCTAAGGTTGTTGAGTCATTTTCATTCTAGTTGCCTCTAAATTATGGACTTGAGTAATATTTCTAGCTATTGTCACCATACCTCATTGATCTTGTGTATAGAATTCACTTCTAGAGTTATTTACCAATCCTAGGTTCTGACCAAGATGAGCATGACTCAAAGGCAATTGGTTTAAAATTAGAGTTTGATTTAAAGTAGGTATGTTCTGATTAGCATTTGAGATGATATTAAATATAAGGAAACTTGGATTTCTATTAAGAATAACATATGCTAATTTACCTTGGGGTTGCATTTGATCACTAATTTTCACAACTTCAGCATAGGCCAAAGCTAATATATTTATGGCCCCAATAGATATTTTTACAAATATATAAATCATTGGATCTAAAGCATCCTTATAAATATCTAAACCTAAAGCTTCATCAGCCTTATAGGGAATTATAGTTATGCTAAACATATTTTTAAATATATAAATAAAATCTCTAATGGTTTCATTTGAATCTCTTTTCACCGTAGTGAACTATTGATATAAAACATAGGGACTGATGATCTTTCTAAACCGATCAATGAAATAATTATAAAAATCATTCTAGTTGATGATGTAATTTTCAAGAAGATTAAGAAACCAATCATATGATTCATATCTAAAGGTAAAAGGAAACAATCTTAGTAACATCTTAATGAAAAACATTTAACAATCTTAATGCAGCCTTAAAAGACTTGATGTGTTCTTCATCAGTAACAATGTCTGTAGGACTAAATGAAGGTAAATATTTCTCTAGATTTCTTGGTAAGTCATGTACCTGACTTGGCACATTGATAGAAGATCCAACTAACCAAGCCAAATCTTGATGAATATTTAATACAACAATAAAAATAGGTGAAGTAGGTTGAGATTTAGAAACTTTACATATATCTTTATCCACTCTTATTTTCCTATGAATTTCCAAGGAAACAAGAGGTAGCCTTCCCTCAGACCTTGACCTAGTTATAATTAATGGAAATTTATCTTGTAAAATATAATTCCTATTCAAAATATGATGTATAAACTTTATATTTACAAGCATAAATGATATTTAGTTCAATTCTTTCAAATACATAGATTTGTACGTTTAGATGTCTAATTTCAAGCAAAATTTGTAAAAATTTATACAAATCTTTCAAAAAATGACTATATTTAATTATATTAGCTTAAATATACATCCAAAATTTTGAATATCATTTATATTTGAAAAAAAATTCTATTACTATCCTCAAGCACATCAGATTCACAATGCTTAATCAACATTTGCAATAATTTCACATAAATCTTTAAAAAATAACTATCTTTAACTAAATAAGCCTAAATATTGGTCTAAAACCATGAATATCAATGATATTTACAAATTTAATCTAAGAAAAACATAAATATATAAAGGACTAACTAATATTTGAACAAAATTCACTAAGATCAGCATAAAATACTTTAGATTCATAGATCTCTAGCTCAGGCCCTCCTAGTGCCAATTCCAAAGGCTTATTGTTACATGTAAATTTATCATAGGGTTCATATAGTGTTGAAAAAACTTCTCATTTCAATATTCAAAGAATATTTCTCATGATTTATTGGTTTTGATCTTACGGAGATCTGTGGTGGAGTAGTGGTTGAGCTAGTTGACTATTTCACAAAATGATTATGTGTTAGGTTGTGGAGCTAAAAGCTTCAACCTTTGCAAACTGAGGAACAGATGGTTGCTGAGTTCTACAGGAACCAGCGTCGGCAGCAGGACCGACGTCGGCAGATTCCAGTGCAGAAGGCCACCGACGACGGCAGGAAGTCGGCCGACGTTGGCAGAACCAGACTAGCAGGGACCGGCGTCGGTCGCCTGTGTGTTCCCGAAGTGTTCGTTTCACGGACAGTTAGTTAAGTGAACGATGAGTTTGCATGTTAAGACCAGCCAGAGTCTTGGGCTGCGAGGATAATTGTCTAAATTAAGAGTCTAAGTTATTGTTTGAGTTAGGGATCTATTTATAGACCCATTGGCATGTATTGTTTAAGGCATGAGATAGAAAGGAAAAGTTCCTTCTAGTTGTAAGATCTGTGAGTTGCAGGTTGTTGCAAGCTCATTGGAGATCTACATGTAAGTTTGGTCTTTGAATTGCAGGTTGTAGGTTCATGAGAGATCAGCTTGAAGTGCTATAGAGTGCTTGGTGTACCGGCAGGGTTATTACTGACTGGTTGGTGAGGTGAACACCAATTATGTGTGTGAGTTGGTTGTTGGGACCATTTTTTGTGTAGGAGAGTGTGTGTGAGAAGAATTATTGTACACTTGAGGTGTGGCGAATCTCTGTAAGGTGAAAGAGTGTGGCGGCTCTTTGATGTATTCTTTTCTGTATAGTGTTAATACAAGATAGTGTATTGTCTCTCATATTCTGTGCTATTGGTGAATTCTAGTTACTTGTGTTTCTGGTTATTTCCTCATATTCAATTGCTTATATTTGGTAATCATACTGTGCTCTTTCTGAGGAGCAAGATCCTAACGAGTGGTGTCAGAGCATGTTTGTTGTTCTAGATTCCTGACATTATGCAAGTGGTTGTTGGGAGGAATCGTGGTCCTAAAGTTTTGTGAAAGATGAATTTGTTAAGCCAAATATAATTAATAATTATTAGAACCTAAAGTATCAAACTCTAATCTAAAATGAATATTAATAATGAGAAAGTAATCTATAGTTATTTGATCAAAAAATGAGAAAATAGGTAGAGTAAGGCAAAAAGATAGATGTTTGTGTTTTTTAGTTCAAACATCTTGACAATGCTCTAATTTCATGAAAGATATGCATCTTCAAAACAACATATGACATGAAATTACCAAATAGTATAGATCCTATCATATACCAATAAAATTTCTAAGGATATTTGAAAAAACATGCAAATTAAAGATCAGATTTACTTTAAAGATTTACTTAAACAAGATAATTGCATTTACACATCTTCTAGAAAAGTACTGATATTGAAATGAATCTAACAAATTTTAGTCAACCTAGCATAAAGCTTAAATTAACAACTCTAAATTAATACATGTACATCTAGAATTCATAAAAGCAATTCAAATTTAAACATCAGAATAGATACTTTAGGAAGCAGCCATGATAATAAACAAACAAAAATGAGACAATCTTCACATAATTCTCTTGTTTATATTACTTACTCCAAAATTTACAAAATGGTTTTTCTCTCAAAACTTCCTCCCTTCTACAATGATAATACCCCTTTTTATAGGTTAGAAGAGCAACCTATGAGGTATGTTGTTTAGTCATTATCAAATGAGAATCAGATAAGTGTCAAGGATAAATGTCCTTTTACAAATATCCTCATACCAATGACACTTTTCAAATATGACTAACCTATAATCCATGTGTGTTACATGTTTCACATGCTTTTACAAAATAGAATATTCTTTTAAATTATTTACATGGTTTTTGATACAAAAGAATATACTAAATTAGCCCTATTGACTTTAAGTGCCTTTTGATTTTGCTCCAAGATATTCATAGATTTGTCATATTATTCATCAATTAACTTGATATTGATGATCAGTTCCATGAATAGCTCCTCTGTTTATCCTACTTAATCTTTGAAGATTTCATCAATTTTACCCATGGCTTCCTTGATGCTCCTAGCATTAACAATATTTTAATTTGCTGACAAGATCA
Organism: Torreya grandis; assembly: GCA_037957365.1. Classification (NCBI taxonomy): domain Eukaryota; kingdom Viridiplantae; phylum Streptophyta; class Pinopsida; order Cupressales; family Taxaceae; genus Torreya; species Torreya grandis. The sequence goes on along the minus strand of JARHVA010003381.1, from coordinate 1,398,779 downwards.
TGTCCAAGATACATTTGTTTTCAACCCCTGTGGTCCCCTTAATTTTATTCTTGACATGTTGAATGAACTTGGTAGCTCTCTATTGGAATTCTTTATCAGTTATTAGGCATGTGTGATTAGGGATGGTTTTATCTTTAATCAAACTTCTTAATATTTGTATCACTCTACTCTCTAATTATTTGAAGTCACTTGAGAGACCTTTCATGATTTTGGACCACTTATTTATATCCCTTATTTTCTCCATCAAGATTATCATATCCATATTTAAATGTGATAGGTTGACTATTTTAAGCTCATGAATCTGATTTTCCATTAGTACCTTGATCAATGCCTTTAATTTATTGTCAGAACCTTGCCATTAGTTAGGTTAGTTAAAATCCATGGCATGTTGTTTATTTACCATCTCCAATTTGGACCTTATTACCTTCAAAGAATTTAATGTCTCATAAATAGTTACTTCAAATATATTAACAATATCTATAGGTACTGAGAGAATAGATTGTTCTTCTAGGATCTTTTTCTCTTGTTTCCATTCTTTGATTATAGCCTATAGCCTTTTTAACTAGGATTGGGCTAAATTTAGGACATATTATTCAATCATGGGGTCTTCCCCTAGTCTTTTCTCCCTCTTATAAGTTAGGTGAACCAAAGGCTCAACCCTTTGATGTACAACCTCCTAACCTTCTTCCATGACAACTATCTCAGTCACTCTTTGTAGGCTAGTAGTTATTAGATCATATCTAATTCCTACTAAAGATTAGCCCATATGATTTATTGTAACCTCTACTTTTGACTAGCCTACTAATGGATTTGGAGTAGCAAGCCTCCTTTCTTCTTCATTTTTCAATGTTATGATCCAAGGCTTTAACTCTTGCTACAGAGGAATGTTCATTGCCTTTACTAAAGCCCATGGGTGATAAGTAGTAGGAAGTTTCTCCATCCTTGGTTTACATGTGAACCATTTAAGTATATTTGGTCTATAGATTGGGTTCTCTTCACTGAAAAGGTTGATGTCCTTCAAAGGGGGAATGATGGCCATTTTTAATTTCTTTGCCCTTGAGACAATTGTAGTCTCAGCCTTCCTCTTGGGAGGATCAATGACCACTAAGTCCAATGAATTTTTTTTCCATTTTCCTATTTAGCTTCCTTAACATCTATATCTATTTCATAGTTCATGGAGAGCATTCTCAATGCATATTTAATATATTCTTGTGGATCCAAAGCTATCATGTGAATTTCCTCTTGTTGAGGGAAATCTTGTTTTGTTATTCTCAAAAACTTAGGGATTGAAGCAACTTCTCCTGGTCTCCTTTCTTCAGGCCTATGCTCTATTTGTATGTCAGTATGGGCAAGCCTAGAAGATCCAACATCTACCAGATGATATTGTCTAGGACCAAGTTACCACCTATCTTCCATCTTTTGATCTCTTAGCAATCTAGATTCAGGATTTACATTATGCTCCTATAATCTTCTAAAAACTTTATGATAGGTGGTTGCCTTAGTGTACACAAAATCATATGCTATAGGTTCATGTTCATAAGGCACAACTATAATGCCTTTGCTCTTTAAATGCTCATTTACTCTACCATAGGGATCCCACTGTCTATAGTCATCTATTTGCAAATTGAAAGAAAGCTTATGTTTTGAAGTAGTTTTAATTTGGTCCAATTTTTTGAAAATGGTTCTGCCAATATTCATGGGAAAACCATGGAGAATTCCTTTCCTCTTATTCTTTTATATCCCATATATTCCATTGAATAATTGATATGCCACTTCTTACTCTGTTAACTTATCTAGTACATGCAATGGTAGCTTGAGGGGGGGACTTTGGGGTCCCTCTATTTTGATAATAGTGAAATCATGGTATAGCCATATATCTCATATTATCTCAATGGACTTCTTGACTAAAGGACTTATACTCATCATGGGGATACCATTGATGGTTTGGCTCAAAGTAGGATATACACAATCAAAAATGAATTAGATACGATCTTTATTTTTGTAAATATGTAATTGTGAGTAATACTAAGACACAATTTGGGTGCCATTTAGGGATCATTCTCTTTAGTTAGGGATTTTAGTTATGTCACACAAGGTTTCTAATAATTATGACATCATGAAGAATTTAGTTCTTTTCCTTGTCTTAATACCAAAGATCTATATGCTTAAATAAATGTTAATTATTTCACCTAAAGGAGGTACTACCACTTCCTCAATAATGAAATATATAATAGGGACCCATATAGGTTCCACATATGCAGTATGTGAAAATCCATATAGTTTGTTTAACATGGTCATAACCATTTTGACTCCTAGTTTGAATTGGCTCACAGGGATTTTCTTGTTAGGATCAATAATGAACTTGTTACCAGCTTCTAACTATTTTAAAAGGATGTCCATCATGGCATGTTTCTAGGCCCATGCATTAATAGAGGTGAGGTCTATTTGGGGCTCAGGTAGTTTATAATAGGATTCGAAGGCAACAAGGGATATGTATGCTATTTTCCTCAAACTAGGTTCATGAATAAGCATACCCTTATTAATTTTAAGATCTCTAAGAATAGGACTAAGGACATCAATGCAGTGCAATACCTCTAGCTTGGTGGCAACATAATGGAGTCTTATCATCTAAATTGTCATAATGTCATCATATAATATCTTAATTGAAAGAAGCTTCTCCTCTTCCTTGGTTAAAATTCTTTGGTTCTCTATGGTCCAAAACAAGCTCAATAAATTAATGTCTCTTATATTTAGTAAAGAAGCCACGAACTCTATATCTTTGAATACTATACCCTCTACATCTGATGACAAATATAATTCAACCATTTGCTTTAAAATAGGTCTATAGGTTGCCATTGCTACAACTCTAGTTAAACTTATTTAAATATCTTTGATTATTAGGGTTTCTCTTCTAGCTCAAAATAGTGAATGCAAGAATAATTTTAGGGATTTTCATACACATAAGGTCTTTTAGAGGGTTTAACTATGCTTTAATGGTGGTATACAAATTTGAATTATTTTATTTGGTAACCTAGATCATATTCTGATGTCATATTTATACCTTTTCATGCTTAGGTCCACAAAATCTTTCAATCTAACATGTCTTCTTATGTGGCATCCCCTTACCTCACTATTTATTAAATTTTAAAACATGACCATTATCACTTCAAACACATGTCTTCATCTCATGCCCCCTAGACCTTGATCGAATTCACTCTGTTGATCTCCTCGGGAGTCTTTTGGCCTTGAATTTTAATGCAATTTGTTGATCTTTGATCCAATATTTGATATTATGACACTCAGTAGCTTAGTGTGCCTTTTGTATACCCTACTCAGAGTCTTGACCTAGTTAACACTTTTATGCCACATGGTGTCCTTACATGCAATCTAGGCTTATTAACTTATTGACCTAATTCACACCATCAATCTCCATCAACAAGGTTGAACATATGCCATTGATCTTTGATTTATATGATTAAAAACATAGCATTGATCTGTTAAATATAATATCAAACATGGATTATTGATCTATCTTTGACTCACCATGATTGTAGCAATTAGCACCATCATATTCAATCGCAATATCCTTTGACATATTGACTTTGACCTCATTTTTAGATATCTATTTTCATTATTAAATGCATGTCATTGATCTATCTTGACTTATTAACTTCAGTCTTCAACACAGATCATTGATCAGCATTTATACATAAGAATACACACCATCAATCTTGATCTAGGGGATTTTGACTTATTGACTTCGATTGATCACCCATGTGTCATTGATCTTTAATCTAATCGAGTGAGGTTTTAACACTTGGTAGCCCTACATTAAATTTATACCTAAAAATAGTAAAATCAAAGAATAAAGGCTTGAGACATATAAAGACTTAGCATAATAAACTCGATCAAAAAATTAGGCTAAAATTAAACTAAGACTAAGTGGAATAAAGTAACTCATCAAAAATATAAATCCACTTTAATAAAAACTTAGGCTAATTTAATTTAACTAAGGATTTAAGCATCATTTAAACTTGGATACAATTAATCAATTAAATACCAAATGTTAACATAATGACTCAAATAGGATCACATCAGTTAACCAACTAAGGGTCAAATTAACATTGAAGCATAAACCCATGAACACTTGTTTATTCTAATGAAGATCCATTGATCTTACAAGATGGAAAAACATGGGCCAAATGCTAGTAAAATTAAATAAGATCAAATAAATCTTATGTGCTAACATGTCAATGTAAGCTAAGTCAAAACATGATACTTAATAATGTACTCTGATCAAGTTAGATGCCTAATTCATAGCATAATTTTTCAAAATTTGAGCAAGGGTCCTCATTTTTAAGAAATGGGGTTATGTTGACCCCATCATGACCATGGTTCCAATGAGATTAGAGGTTTGTCTAACAACTAGATATCCTCCCAAAATTTATCCTATTGACCATTACCAATCTTCCATTTTCTCCCCTCTAAAATAAGTTCTTTGCTATAAATCATAAAATTTTAGAAAGAATATACTCTAGTAAACTAATCCTCAACCAAGAATGTCATTATATTCTAGAGCCCAAGTATTTAGCCTATAATATTCTAGACCAAAAGGTGTGACCAATGATGAATCTCTAAGCTAATTTGGAAATAAGTGCCAAATTCATCCACTTAATTTTTCTTAGGCGAATCCCTCCAAATCTCTTTAGAGAATAGATTCTATCCCATACAACTAGAGAGAATTTATTATTTTCCTCAATACTAGACTAGATGAACCTTCTCTAAATTTTTTACATCCTTTCCCTAACCATCCTTGGAATTTTGAGCATAGACATCAAATATATAGGAAGTCTTTGTAAAACACTTTTAATAAGAATTAATTTCCCTGCTAGAGAGAGAAGTTTACCTTTCCATCCAACCAAGATTTTTTAAAATCTATCAAAAAGAGGGTTCCAATATACCACATAGATTTTTCTACTACTCATAGGCATTTCAAGCTAAGAGACAGGTAACTCTTTTATATGGCAACCCAATATAGTTGTTATTCCTAATTGCCTATCCAATGGAGTATTAAAAAAATACAAATGAACTCTTCTCAAAATTGAATTTTTGATGAGAGGTAGTTTCATAAGACAATATCACCCTTTTTAATTATTTTGCTTCCTACACTCAACCATTAAAATAGTGTCATCCACAAATTTTTAGTGAAGTGTAAGTTTTAAATTCTGGACAAGTCTAAAACCCTTCAACTCACCTTCTTTGAGGGTTGCCAAAAGAGATCTAATAAGAGATTTTGACATTATATTGAAGAGGAAAGAGGAAATTGGGTCACCTTACCTAATACCCCTTTTACTAATAAATTAGCCAGCAGGGACTCCAATCACAAGGATAAAAACATAGCAGTAGAAATGCAAGCTTTTATAAGACCCCTAAATCTGATCTCAAAACCAAATTAGATCATAACCTTAACCAAAAACTTCCAATCCAGCCTATCATATACCTTATTCATATCAAGCTTCAATATCATCCCTATTTTATTGTTTCTATCCATAAAATAAATTATTTCATGGACAACTATAATACCATCTTGAATTGGGATTCCCAGAATAAAATTACCCTATTGATAACTAATTATTTTATCCATTAATAGTTGCATTCTCAATGAAATCACTTTATTAATTATTTTATAGGAATCATTACAAAGGTTAATAGGTCTAAATTTTGATAAATTGGTAGGTCCCTCCTTTTTAGGAGTTAGATCAATAAAGGTGTTATTTAACTCTTTCATAAGCTAACCTAAGGAAAGAAAGTCATTGATATCATCCACCACATCTTTCTTAATGATTTCCCAAAAAATTGAAAGAAAACAATGGGGTGCCCATCTAGGCTTGGTTCATTGTCTTTTTTAAGAGAAAAACTACATATTTAACATTATTAACTGAAGCAGGCTTCACATGACTTAAGTTATCTTCATGATAAAAATGATGTAGGAGTTCATGGAGCAATTCTTGCTCCATTCTAACATTTTTTCTCAGATTTTTAACAAATAAATTTTTGAAAGAAGAAATACTTTCCTCTTTAATAAAGTTCTTATCTGAGCAAGGGAATCCATCCACATTTCTAATGCATCTAATACATTTATGAGCTTAGTGATTCAAATTTTTCATATGAAATAACTTAATGTTTGTATCCCCATCCTTAATCCAAATATCATGAGGTTTTTGCCTCTAAATACTTTAATTCCTGATAGCCACCTCATGATAATCACAAAGTAATTGTTTTTCCTTGGAATTAGAATGGAGATCAAATACATTGGCAGTTGTGGCTTCCTCTAGCCTAGATAAATCTTCCCTCAATGCATTTTTCTAAATGAAAACATTTCTAAACACCTCTTTGTTCTATACCCTTATATTTTTTTTTAACTAGTTTCAATTTGGAAACCAATCTAAACATAGTTGAGAAATCAATCGAAGTATCCCACCATTCACTAATTATGTCCTTAAATCTCTAGGTGATGAAACCACATATGTTCAATCTAAAAAGGGTTCCTTTCTTTATTTTATTTAACTTCAATAATGAACTCCAAAGGATTGTGGTCTGACCCAATCCTTGAAAACAAAGAAAGAAGAAAATCTTTTTTAGAGAACTAGTCCATAGAAATTAAAACCCTGTTAATTCTAACTTGGATGAGATTCTCACGCATCCCCCTATTTGTCTAATTAAAAGGAGGTCCTCTTAGCTCACCTTGATAAAACTATAGTCACCTAAGAATGAGGCAAGGTCTTCCATAATATCATTCATAACTTTATTCCCTCCCTTTTCTCCCCAAGAAATAGAGGAGTATTAAAATCTCCAACAACCACCCATGGTAGCTCCTTCCAAGTTTCTCTAAAATTATATAAATCCTCCCATTAGAGTATTATATAAATAAGGTATCTAGGGGCATGTATATTTTAAAATATCCACATAAAATCATCCTTTTTATTGGTAAAAACAATAACTAAATTATACTTGGATTTGAATAAGAGATGACCTTCAGTTAACTTAGCATTCCAAAACATAATTATTTTTCCAAAATCCCTAATGGAGCTCACACATTATCCTTTATCATCTTCCACAATATTTTTTTATTTTCAGCTAATATTTTCTTATCTAACTTCATCTCTTGAGTAGCTAAAACATCTAGATTATGACTAATCTAAAATCTCTAAAAACTTTGTGCTTGTGGGAACTTTTCATACCTATTGTGTTCCACGAAAGGATTTTCATCTAATACTTTTTTTTTAGAGTTTACCCCCTTTATATGGGATTATCATTTCAAATCCATTAGCAACATCTACTTATGTCACCTTCTTAAGAGTCTCCTTCTTAGATAATCTACCTACTTTAGTAGAGTGAGTTATTATAGGAGCTTTTCCCCCACACCTAGTATCCATAGATAGGGTTTCTACTTCCTTCCCCTTACTAAAGATAGGAGATTAGAGTGGGTTGGATCCACCATCTTTCATTTCATCATTAGAACCACTTTTCTTGGGAAAAAAAATAAAGGCCTTGCTTAAGGTTGAATGATTTCTGAAATTAACCAAAAATGAGTCAATAATGTTGTCGCTAGAAAGGAAGTTTGAAACTAAAACTTCTTCCATAGATTGTAAGCATTAAAATTTATTTTTAAACAATGTGTATTTTTGAAAAGGTACTAAGGTATGAGGATCCACACAATTTATCAATTCATAATCATTCCTAATCTTAAAATGATCCCCTATGGATCACTCCTCAAACAAATCCCCTATCTTAAGGTCTCCTCCAAAATCTGGAACCATATTACAATCTTTAAACATGGATGAGTTAAAAAATTAGACTAGGGTTGTCTTCCATAGCTCGTCGAGCTAGACCAATCTTCCATAAGTTCTTGAGGCCCCTTACTTCTAGAGTGGATAGGTCCCTGCCTTCTATAACTAAACTTTCTTTTTCAACTACTTCTCCTCACAGCATATCCAAAACCTTTTCAGTTGGAACTCCACTAGCCTCTTACTTCATTTTCTTCTAAATATAATTCTTTCCTTTAGGTGTATTTTTGGTAGGATTACCCATGTCTTTCTTTTACCATTATGGCCCATCCTTCTTGAAGGTCTAAGAGGGCTTGTTTCTTATATTTGATGGGCATAATTTTTTCATGTGGCCCAATTTTCTACATTTAGATCAAATGAGTGTTGAGTTTTCATACTCAATTTTCTAGAAATGTTCCCCTTTATAGGTATACAAATAGATAAAATAAGGAAGCCCCTAATTCACATGAGAATTGACACTAAAATAAGCATTACTAAATCTCAATTTTGCCTTTTTAGCTGCAACAAAAGCAATCAAGTATCTAAAGGTCTTGGCCACACTCATAAAAATATATTCTTCCCATAATTCTAATCGTAGCCTAGGGAGTCTAACCCAAATGGGAATAATGTTAATATCTTCTTTCTTTGGGTCAAAACTAGACTGTCATTCTCTTAAGAATAGACCATATTGACCAAGGAACCAAGGATGTCCCATTATTATCTAAGCACAATCCTCATTGTTATTCAATATTATCAATAAAAATGCATTAAAAATTGTTGATATTTCCATGTGGCCCTTAGGGTTCCATTTCCTAATATCCCAATGGAAAAAATCATCAATATTAGTTCTAGTTCCCATAAATGTAACCACAAGAGAACACTCCATTATTGAAGAAGCCCTCTAAATCAAAGTGTCAAGCACCTTAATATGAAATCCTCTATTATTATGAGTAATAGGGAGAGCTTCATTCAAATGAATATATCTTTGGTTAACATTTTTCTATTTGATTTTTGAGGCCCAAGAGACTTACCTTTGAAAACCCCATTCATCTCTGGTTGCTCCCTTGTTATACCATGCTTCCTCTACCTTTTCAAAGGGGCCCTAGTGAATGATACTAGACATGCCTTGTTTTATGTCCTTGATGATAGGACCCATAGAAGCACTGGAAACAAGCTAGTATTCAAGTCTAAAAAGGGTATCACTGTCCCCATCACCATTACCCTTCACCATCTCAAATTCTCTATTTAAAAACAATCCTACTCCTCTCCTTCACCATTCCCCATTCTTTAATTAGTAATCATTACCTCTATTATTTAGATGGCTAATTTTAACCCATATTATATGAATTGATTTTACACTATAATATGCTCTTGGTTGCAAGTTAGTCACTAGTAAAGCACTTAAATTCAAATTTAGCAAAGCACTCAAATTCAACTTAAGCAAACACAAGGTGTGCATACACACCCAAGTACTTATTCCTTTTCTTTAAACTATTAATTTAATTACTAGATTAAGGGGGAAATGTAGATGATATTTTATGATTATTTAGTACCTCAATCTTTTACACTTAGAAAACTCATACCCTAGTTATTCCTCTTAGTTCTACACATGCCTTACTTCTACAATCCTCTCATATGCTCTATCTATTAGTCTAACCAGCCTTATATTGATGACATAGACATCGTATCTTACTTAGAATGATTAAAATGTACTTATCTTACACCTCTATGATTTTTTAACCTATACCTACTCTCTTGTTACTTAAACACTAACATTTGAGATAGAAAGTATTGTCGATGTTACTATCCTGACTTGACACAAGTATCTAGTACCCTAAAGTCATCCAATTTTAAAATTAAATTTATTATAATGGTTTGACTAAGTGTTTTAATGTGATTTATCTCTCGATATGATTGGTATAAATACAAGATCAACTCCATTCATTCCTCACCTAGCAATCATACCAAAAGAGCATTCAAGAAGCACTCAATTTACTAGAAACTCTCATATTTTACCCTATTATAATATTAGTCAAAATAAAAACCTAGCTATAGGTCTAAAGTACTATAGGAGTAGTCATAAGGTTAAATTTTCCAATTTACAAGCTAGGTCACTATTATACTTGGTTTGAACACATTGCATGATTCACACACAAGCCAACACATAGTGGATAACTACATGAGTCTAAGGCCCTCTTCTAGAGTATTTGTCATGTAGACAACACCCTTTGGTAGTTGGGTCATTTTTGGTTACCTAGACACTATTTTCCCACTAACCCATTTCCCCCTAAGGTCACATTGAAGATGGAAAGCTATGGTTTTGTCAGTTCACTAGGAAAAATAATATGTGACCTGGATCTAAATGCACTAAAGCAAAGGTGGAGCCAAACATAGAAGCATCTAGGTGGTCACATCTTATTTTAGTAAATATTTCATATAGGACACTAGTGTCAAACCTATATATTAACATCAACATAACCATCCTAGGTTGATGCAACTATCTAGAGAGATAGAGGCACCAGATCCAAAATTTGAAAATTGTTCTAAAATTATCTTCCCACTTAATTTTTTCCTATACCAGATCCATATTTAAATTAGCATTAGAACAAGATAACTCATTTTATGTCATTTCTATATCTATCATAGTTGTACTTTTCATTAATATCTTATCTTAGTTTAATAAATTTAGCATATGGTACACCTAATTTTAGCACATTAATTGGCCTATTGTATATCTGATATTCACCCTTTTAACATATAATTTATATATTCTTAACCCTATATACCTAAGTAAGAATTCCATAATCTAAATTAAGGTAAAACAACCATGTGCATGACACATTGTTTCTTCATTATACTAGTTTTGTACCAATTTTACATATGAAATGACAATTCAAGTCATTCCCCATGTTGTATACACCAAACCAAGATTATACTCAGTATTTACACTAGTTTTCACACCATTTTTGTGTTAGTTTTGCACTAGAATTGAACCTCATTCCATATTCAAGTGGATGGTTCATTATTTTCACTAGTATCTACATTATTTTATACACCACACACACACATACACACATATTAGGATTCATACATGGATTCCAAGTTACTCCAATACTCTAGGATGATGATGATGATGGAATCAAGCACACTTGAGTTCTTGATCCCACACACTTAAAGATGAGAATTGAGGTATGCACAGTCTAATATAATCTATTCATTAATATTAATACAAGTACACAATCTACCACAGTCACTAGTTTTTATCACTAGGAAATCACAATGGTTCGCATACCCAATTAGGTGTATTCATTCTTTGTCACTCTCTAGTTTCTTGTCTTTCACTTTTAATCATTCATCTTAAGTAAAGATTGATATTACATATGTTTCACTACAAGTTTTTATGTAAAGTATAGTTTAGCTTTATGGCATACATCTAGGATTCCTTCCCATAATTATGTTTGAGTACATACTTTTTTCCTTTTACTTTAGTACTTTTACTTTACTGCATTACTAGAATAAAAAGGGATCAAATGTAGACATGTAAAATTAGCATTTAAACTAAAACTATTCACTTTTTACCATTCATTTACACACTTAGTATTAGACCTATCTTAAGGCCCAATACCATGTTACACACTATTTTGAGTTGATATATGAACCCCAAATGAATTTATCCCTATCCTAGTCAACTTTCGACATATTTTAATCCCTACCTAACACTCAACATGATCAAATCACCCATTGGACAAGAGTGCCCTAGGGGATAAGAGTGTACCACTCTAGTGTCCTTCCCCCTATCCTATCTTCTCACCAAATAATGGCTAATTTACTAAATTCAAAGCCATAGGAAGGTTAGCCCATGTCCCTAACAAGTTGTATTTGAAGGATTTCTAATTATATGACTATATAATCACTTTTCAAACCATTTAGCACACATGAGGATTCCACATCTAAAAGCACTAGAATTGCACTTGTAATTTGAGAGAAGAATACCGATTCTTCCTAATTTTGATTGCATGCAACCCTATTATCCCATATCTTAAGTCTAATTACATGTCATTAGTCATAATTCATGGTTAAAGTATCTAATCACATCAATATTTCACTAGCATCTAGCACATTTAACTAATTATTCACACACCATTATAGCATGGTAAAACTACATTAAGTTTGATACCTCTTTATAGTATTGGTATGTAGGCAACATTTAACACATTGGGTGTTGAGGTGGCAGTGTTCAACACATGGGGTGTTGACGTCTCACCCAACTTTAGTCATTGACCCCTTTTTCCTATTGATTTGCATTGGTCTTTAAATATCAAGGAACTAGGGTTTTTTAATTAAAATATGTCACATAGTGGTCACTTCAAGTGATCGTAAGTTCCCACATCAAATATAGGTTGTACAGATGAAGGCACAGAAAACCATAAACCCTAGTTTCTACATGATAAGTAGATAGGATTACACTAGATTGGAGAGGATCACCACCCCTCTAGTGTCCTACTCTCATCGTTATTATTCAAGCCCATATCCAATTTTAAGATCCTAATTCCAATCACCAGACCTCTTTACATAATAAGTTTCAAATCTAGATTCCTCCTAGAGGCACAATTTCCAACTCAATTTTTGGTTTCTCCATACACTTTTTTATCTTTAGTAAGTTTCTAGAATACATTAGTTCTAAAATAGTGAATGTTATCTTTTTTTATTATTCTCCTATTTTTTCATAGTAGTGTTGTCATCTAGGGTTTACACATAAATCCCAAATTTAATAAGACATATTGGTGAACATGTTTATTATCAAATATTTTAAACCATAGGGTTTCCTTTTGTTTTTCACTTCTCCAGTAATATTTCATATTTATGATTTCCTAACTACTACACTTCATCATGATTATCATGACTAAGCCTATATATCAGTTGCTAGTGCAGAGTTTTTTGGTACTATTTACATGTTCCCTACCTATTGTTTGGAAAATCTAGCATATGTATGTAACACCATCGATGTATCATAGCAAGGTAAAGCTTGCATCACTATTGGTCCACCCCACATTGGTGCATCATTATATGGAGATTATTATTGTATGGATCATTTTGAATTATCACCAGTTACCATTAGACGTTAAAAAATTTAGAGGGTTATTTTTGTTCCTCCTACACCTAGACCCTCCAACTATATTCACTCATATCCCACTTCTAATATTCCCCCTAGGATTATATTAGGTCCTATAGTCCAAGTTGTTATTACTAGATGAGGTTAGGTACCTCCTTAACCAAGACATGAAGAATGCATTCAAACAATTCCACCTTATCCCCAACCTAATCCAATGGGACCAAAAGATCTAGCTAGACCATATGATATTATTGACCAACTCTAGAATACACCAACTAATATTTCTATGCTAGAGTTGTTTCAGAAGGCTACCATTTTTAAATATATTCTTTACTAAGATTTTAATCAAACATCCAAGCCTCATGACATAAAACCTTCCTATTTTGCATAAGTTGTGAACACTTTGAAGGATATTGAGGACACCATTTATTTTAGAAAAGATAGTTTGCCACCACAGTCAACCATTGATCAAAATTTACAATTATTTATGCAAGCTCAAATCAACAACACATAAATCAAAAGAATTTTAATTAAAAATGGTTCAAGACTCAATATTTTCAATCTCACATTTCTACAAAAATGGGCATCAACATGGTAGCCATTAAAAATACATATAATAATATCAAAGTATTTGATGATGTGCCACACCAAGCTTTAGGTTCTATCACCTTGGATATTATATTGGCACTAAAACCCCTATCTACATAATTTTAGGTAATGTGTAATCATTTGCATTATAATTTGTTATTAAGTGGACCATGGATACATGCTATGGAGGTCACACCTTTTACCTTACATTGATGTGTCAATTTTCTCCATGGTGTATATTTGTACACATGTCTAGATGATAATCAAACCTTTAGATATTGTAAGGTTATAGAACATACTTATTAGATTTCATCACCACTGAGGGCACCACAACCTATTATAGTGCCACCATCATAGATCATTCTAATAAAATAGATGCACACATATGAGGTTGGTGAGTCTAGTATAAATAAATCACAACCACCACCCACTGATACCTACCCACCATAGATATCCCCACCCAAGGTTGATAATGAGGAACATATGCGAAAACTACCTTTACTGATAAATTCAAAGGACCCTAAATATTTTTACCTCAAAAATGTTGATAGTGATTCTAAGACTACTTTAGAAGAAGACATAAACATAAATCTAATGAACATTGATGACTATTTGTGTGGTCTAAATTTTACACCAATAAGCCCAAGAAAATATTGAGATGATTATAAGGCCATCATACCAATACATATAGATATAAATTTACTAGTTATTATTGACACAAATAAGGGAAATAATGTTTGTTATAAATTGGATACAATCCCACACATAGTTTTACCACCATTCTTAGATTTAATAAAAATTATCACATATATATATATATATATATATATATATATATATTGAATCAATTATCATAATACAAGTAAATAATGCACAAGATAGACCACATATGTTGTTATAAATGTTATTGGATAGGGAATAGATATCCTTGTCAATGATACATCACAGATTTTTTAGTTTCTTGTCAAATCCGTACGACAAGCCCTTTTATCACTTTCATGGAATAACAAGATACACCACAAATACATGATTAAAATTACAAAAAAAATTGGAGAATCTAAGGCTAAGGGTACTATTCAGGTCATACAACCCCCATTTAACCAAGCCAAGGCCCTATAATAGATTTAGACATGTAAAAATCATAAACATTCCAGGTTTAATGCTTTAACTATTTAAGTTTTCATTAAAGATCAATATTGGAAACATATAGTTATTGATGATGATTTAGACCCAAATACATGTACACTTGCATTTTTACAACATATAGGGCATAATTGTGATGATTTATAGCATGTTATATTTTGCCAAGATTCCATCATCCACATTACCATGCCAGTTACATGTGGTCCCAAGGTAGTGAACACCCTACTATTCATCATAGACACATGAACTCAGATAGAGGATATATTTGGTAATACGCAGTTATAATAAATGGAAGTTATAGTCGATAGAGCACAAAGTTGTCCCACATTTAGGTTTGATGGGAACATAGTTTGTATTATCCACAACAGCTTTGATGATAATCACAAATTCTAGAATAAAGCAATAAGATCTAACTTAATATATCCCATAATAGTATAAGAGGCCTCTTACACAGTCGAGTAACATGTTACTTAGATGCACAAGATTTAGAGTAACACTAAATAGAAAGTTATATTCATAGAACATGAAAGTTATGATGACCATGATGATGATGATTTATTTGAGTTTGGCTAGATCCAATATCTAACTTGATAATCTACCACCAGATCCACCTTTTGATAATCCTCATCCATTGGATGTTTTATTTAATTTTTAGATCATCATATCATATTTACCCTCATATATATGCAAAAATATAAAAATAGTAAAATATTATAGAAAATAACAAAATCAAGACCTATGCATGTTTATATGTACTTTATCATACATAAATTTAGTTATGCACGTTATTCTATATATGTTTTAGCCACTTTTTATTTCATACATGCCTCACTATATTATTGACTATAGATTACACAAGACATCACTCCTATAACCAATTACAAGTGCTTTTATTGTTACATACCTAGAAATTGTAGTTAAACAGGAGAATTGTGGAGGATAGGAGCATAGTGCTCTAGTGTCCCTCACCCCACTCTTATCCCAGTGAGCTCAGACTATCACTACTCAATTCAAGACTTCACATAGTCTTCCTACATCATGTACATTCATTAGCTACCTCACTGGGTGCATGGTAAACATAGGTTTTATCCTTATTTTTCCACATTATCTTTTTCACATGTTTGGTAATTTACATTATATTACATCTTATGATATTTATTACTCACTAAAATTATGATAAACTATTTCCTATCTCAGTTACTAAATAATTACAATTTATCTCTTGTTGATTAGAATACATAATCATGCATGCTTTTTATATTTCTTTTCCTAGCTTCATATCTTGTATGCACTTATCTATTTTTTTTTAGGACATTTGAAGATGTCATTATCAAGTGGATATAAGCCTTTATATCTCTAATTATATGCATGTGAGGACATTTGAACATGTCTTTTTGTGTGTTTTCTATTCATGAATGTGGATATTTGAGCATGTCTTTCTATGTGGTTCTAAGCCTCCATTACTTTCTTGTATGCATATGAGGGCATTTGAACATGCCTTTATATGTGTATTTTATTTGAGTGAGTGAAATTTGAATACATCCCTTGTTTTTGGCCACTTGGCCTTTTATCATGTGTTTTTTGTGTTGTGTGTGTACTCTTTTGATTGTGTGTGTCATGACAATGATACTTTGATTGCTTCTTTGCTTAGATTTAGATTTCATAATGGGCATCATGCTCCCAACCTGATAGACATCATGCTCCTAACCTGATAGACATCATGCATTGATCCTTAAGTAGTTATATTTATGATTATATACTCAGTTACTCAATTATCTATATGCTTCATTGTCACATCTATCTAGACACACTTCTTGTGAATGTTTGTTTTCACAAGCATATTAAATTATAACTATGTTCATGTTACATACATAATGATGTCATCTTTTTCCATGATGTCATTTTTAATTAGATTTATAATTTTAAATCATAATAACCTACTATATAACCTTTTATTTTTGAGTTAAGTTCTTAGGTAGGCTCATCAACTCACCTCAAAAGAGGGGGCATTCATAGAGGCATGTCTTAG
This sequence comes from Torreya grandis, assembly GCA_037957365.1. NCBI lineage: Eukaryota > Viridiplantae > Streptophyta > Pinopsida > Cupressales > Taxaceae > Torreya > Torreya grandis. The sequence goes on along the minus strand of JARHVA010003381.1, from coordinate 1,382,080 downwards.
AGATTAGGCTTCTCAGATCAATACATAAACATGATCTAACAGTGATTACATAGTTGACAATTTGAGGCTTAGAAAACACATAGAAAGTCAAATTGGATGGGAGTGCCACAATGGACAAGAGATCACTACTTTAGTGTCTTTCCTAGAATTATTGTCTAAATCCCAAAAAAATAGACATTTCTAGAATTTATCAGAACCAAAGTTTACTCATATCAGCATTTAATAGTTTCATAGACTCAATTACCATAATTACTTAGAATTACATAGATTTATCTTATATTTACTTAGTTTAAGGTTAATCATGCATGATATGTTGTTCTAGGTTGGCACTCAGGTTCTACTCATGATCATAGTTTTTAACTCAGTTTCAAAATCTATATGCACTAGATATTAGTTGGGGGCATGTGAATAGCACATTATTTCTTCATTATACTAGTTTTGCACTAGTTTCACAGATGGAATGATAATTTATGTCATTCTCCATGTTTTATACACTAGACCTAGATTATAATTAGCATTTTCACTAGTTTTTTTACCAATTTTGCACCAAAATTGAACCTCATTCCATTTGTAATGGATTGTTCACTATTTGCACCAATGTTTTCACTATATATATATATATATATATATATATATATCAGGATTCATATAGGGATTCCAAGATACTCCATTAATCTGGGATGATGATGATGGAGTCAAGCACACTTGAGTTATTGAGCGCACCCACTTAAAAATGAGAATTAGGCATGCACAGTCTAATCCAAGTTATTCAGTGTTAATACAAGTATACAATTTGCCACAATCATAAGTTTTGTACCAATTTTTGGTACCAAGAAATCATAATGGTTTTCATACCCAAATAAATGTATTCATTATTTATCACTCTCTAGTTTCTTTTCTTTCACTTTTAATCATTCATTTTAAGTAAATACTAATATTACATATGTATCACTGTAGGTTTCTGTGTGGAGAGAATAGTTTAGCATTATGAAATACATTCAGTACTTTTTACTATGGATAAGTTAAGGAATGCACTCTTTTTCATTTTACTCTAGTATTTCTAATTTTATTTATTACTAGAATAAAATGGTGGTAAATGTAGACACATAAAATTAACATTTAAGATAAAACTATGCACTTGTGACCATTCTTTTACACACGCAGCTATAGACCTATCTTAGGGCCATTTTTGATCACTTTCAACCACCTTACACACTCTTTAAAGATCATATATGACCTTATAATGAACTTATCCCTATCCTATTCAACTTTACATATTTTATGCCCCACCTAACACTTATCATGATAAAATCACCCATTAGATAAGAGTTCTATAGGGAACAGGATCAAACCGCCTTAGTATCCTCCCCCCCTCTCATATATTCATGTTGAATAATGACTAATTTACCAAATTCAAAGCCATAGGAAGGTTAACCCATGCACCTAAGAAGCCCCATTCAAAGTATTTTCAATGATATGACTATATAATCACTTTTCAAACCATTTACCACACATGAGACTTCCACATTGAAAAGTGTTAAATTTGCACTTCAACATTGAGATTAGAATACCTATTCTTCCCAAATATTATTACATATATCCATATTACCCCATATCTCAAGTCTAATTACATGTCACATGTCACAATTAATGGTTAAATCATATAATCACATCAGTATTACACTAGCATCTAACACATTTCACTAGTTATTCACACACCACCATAACATGGGAGAATAACATGAAGTTTGATCCCTCTTTAGAGTATTGGTATGTAAGTAACGGTAAATTCATGGGGTGTTAAGGTCTCACCAAACTTAAATTTCTAACCCTTTTTTCCCATTGATTTACATTGGTCTTCACATGTCAAAGAAATAGGGTTTTTGAAGTAAAATCAGTCATACAATGGTATATACAATTGATTGCAAGCTCTCACACCAGATATAGTCTCTACAGATGAAGGCATAAAGAACCCAAAAACCTTGGTTTCTTCATTTTAATTGGAAAAGTGTGCACCAAGTTAGATAGGAACACCACCCCTCTAGTGTTCTCTTTCCAATGCTACTGTTCAGGCCCAAATCAAATTTTAGGATCCTGATTCCAATCACCAGACCTCTTTACACAACAAGTTTCAGATCCAGATTCCTCTTAGAGGCATAATTTATAGCTAAGTATTTATTTCTCCATATACTTTATTATTTTTAGTAATTTTCTAGAATACATTAGTTCTAAATTAGTGCATGTTATCTTTGTTATATTATTATCCTAATTTTTCACAATAGTGTTGTCATCTAGGGTTTTCACATAAATCCCAAATATGATAAAACACTACATTACATATTTTTCACAATATTATTTTGATCACCCTTCAGATAAAGAAGAAAATAATTCTAAGGTACATATTATTGTTCCTTATATATTACATGAATTACAATCTAAATTTGACCCTACTCTTACATGCATAGATGTTTCTCATGATGATGCAAATGTGCCAAAAGTTGAATATACTTATTCCTTACCAGATGATGCAAATGTGCCAAAATTTGAATGCATTTTTCCTTTACTAAATTATGCAAATGTTAAAATATTTGAAATTACTTCTTCATAAAATGATGCAAATATTACACAAGTTTAAAGTCTTTCTTTACTAGATGATGTAAATGTTACCAAAATTGAAAAATATTCTTTATTAGAAAATGAAAATGCTAAAAAATGTGAGAGTGATTAAATTTATCTTTCTATATATGATGTCAACACTGCAAAATTTGAAAATAACCCTCTTTATTTATCTCTTAATTATGAAAATGTGACAAATTTTTAAATTCCTTTACTAGACGATGCAAATGTGAAAAAACTCGGATGTGTTTTTCATTTTGATTCAAATGTTACAACAATTGAAAGTCATTCTTATTTAATTTCTATTAATCATACAAAATTTAAATGTCATTCCTCTATTCTCCCTCTATAATAAACAAATGTAATTCATTCTCTCTCTCTAGAAACACATTTATATACACATGCAAAATACTTCTTTCTCCCTTTCTAAAAATTCATGCAATGGTCATACAAATCTTTGTGACATTCAAAACAATATACTTTCTTACTTATAAACATCATGTGATATGAATGTTATTTTATGACTCTAAATTATGCAATGTTTCTAAATTATGAAATGATGTGGTTTTATAATGAAATGATAGTTGTGATGAATCCATAATTCCTATGTTTCAAGTAGATGGTAAACTTCAACCCATGAGTGCACCTTTTAAAACTTCACCCATTCTTAATATTCATATTGTATCTATGATGAATGTTATAGGAGACCTTCAAAACTAAGTTTCAATTCTCAATTTATAATTATTATCATGTAATGCTAATATTAATGATAATATTCTCGAAGATCAACCTCACACAGAGTGTCTTCGAGTAGTCTTATCCAAGAGAATTTATCATGCCTATGTTGTATTTATTTGATGGTCATGGAAACCCCACCAAATATTTAACACTATATGGACATTATTTTGGTCATTGGGCTAAAGATGGGCATGTATTGTTAAAATATTTCCATATAAGTCTAAAATGAGAAGATTTTGATTGGCTCAATAGTCTTCCCAATGGTTCCATACCCAAATTTCCAAAGCCAAAAGACATATTCTTATTAGATTATCATAAGCATGACATGCCTAAATTAAATTATAACATCTAAAAGGCTTAAAACAACATGATGATGAGTCTATTTGAGAGTGTGTTATATGGTTTAAGCATTTTTTTTTACTCTTTGACATATAGACACTTAGATTTGGAAATAAAATTCATATTTAATAAGGTCCTTCTTTCTCCACTTAAAGAAAGAGCATTACATAAGCCCTATATTTATTCTAATAGCTTATATATCGATGTACACAAATATGCATGTGGGCTAGTAAATAATAACACATAATTAAATGCATCTTCTCTAAAAGGCAATTTTTTTGTTAAATATGCTTACAAAGGGAAATAAATGACCAAAAAGGATCATAATTCATCTCGAGTACTTTCTCATAAACCAATAGTTCATAGTAGGAAACAAATGGTAAAGGTATTATGTAAAGGAAAGGAAGAAGCATACATAATAGCTCCTACAATTAAAGCATCTACTTCTATTAAGAGAAAACTAATTCAATTTGATCATCTTAGAGATCGACCACATTATGTATTACAAACATTACTAGATAAGTCGTTAATTACTCTTCCTTCAAACTACTATCATCAAACACATAGATTTCATAAAATAAAAGGTCAACCATTTTGCACTTACCATGGTATTAATAAGCATAGTGATAATTATTGTTGTGATTTATAATAAAAGCTCACATAGCTTACTGACAGAGGAGTCGTTACATAAACAATAAGGTCTACTTCTCCCACTTCTTCTAGTAGTTATTCTGATATGAATAAGACAACCCACTAGAAGAAGTCCTTCTAGTTCACATTCTACCACAACCAAGTTATCCCAATGTTTTCCTATTCAGTAATTATTGTCATTCAAACTCTCGATAGAGTTCATTCAATTTACTATTTTTAAGTTTATTTGACTTATAAGGTGAAATTTTTACCCATTTTCTAATTTATTTATGAGTTTTGTCTATTTTTTTATTTTAATTTTAAACCTCTCTCAGGTTTCAAAAATTCCTAATTGATCTAATGAAATTGATGATTTTCTATTTTATATATTTTAAGGTTTTGCTTATGATTTATTCTACCTTTTTTGGCTCATATCTGATTCATATAAACTCTATTTTTCAAACACCTCAATATTTTTTCAACTTACATTGAGGGAATAAAAAACCATTTTTTTCAACAAAATATTGAATGGTATTTTTTGAATTTTTAGTTTACTATTTTTATTGAATTAATATTAGAAGGTAAAAGGTTTATATATTTTCAAAATTATTTTTGGGTTTAGTTTATTTTTATATTTTAATCAAAAACCTCTTTTATATTTAAAAAATACTTAATGGATATATTGTAAATTAGATTTAATTCATTATAGTGCACATTCTAGGGTTCACATGTGGGAGGGTGTTTTGGGATTAGGACTTGTCCTTTTCTTTTTTTTCTATTCTATATTTTGGTATATTTAAAATTAAAACCTCTACTAATATCCCCCATCCCTTGGATCTTATATTTTATAGCAATACTATGCCCCATGATTATTCTAATGCATGTATTTCAAAATCTCATAGTCCTCATCCTAGAGATTCTATATTTTTTGGTAATTCTATAGCACATCATTATTTTAAAAATGGAATACTGATGGTTATTGTATGATTAAAAATGATAATAATATATATGATCAAAATTATTGTGAATGGAATGATTATGACTATGATTATGATAGTGAGGAAGTGGAATAACACATTATCTATGAAATGGAAAGTCCTAGCTCCATTACATATTTTTCACAATCTTCTTTTAATCACACTTTAGAGAAAGAGGAAACTAATGCTAAGGTATATACTCATATTCCTTCCATGTTTCATAATTACAATCTAAAAATGATCCTACTCTTACATGCATAGATGTGTCACATGATGATGCAAATGTGCCAAAAGTTGATTGTAGTTCTTCCTTACTAGATGATGCAAATGTGCCAAAAATTGAATACATTTTTGCTTTAATAGATGATGAAAATGTTACAAAATTTAAATGTACTTTTTCATAAAATGATGCAAATATTACACAACTTGAAAGTCCTTATGCTTAACTAGATGATGTAAATGTTACCAAAATTGAAAAATCTTCTTCTTTATTAGATTCAAATGCTACAAAATGTGGAATTTATTCCATTTCTCTTTATATAGATGATGTAATATCTACAAAACTTAAAAATACTTCTCTTTATTTATCTCTTAATGATGAAAATGTGACAAATTTTTTAAGTCCTCCTTCCTTACTAGATGATTCAAATGTGAAAAAACTTGGATGTGCTTTTCATTTTGATTCAAATGTTACAATAATTTAAAGTAATTATTCTTTACTATCTCTTGGTAATATAAAATTTAAATGTGATTCCTCTATTCTCCCTCTATAATTAAAAAAATGTAATTCATTCTCTCTCTAGAAACACATTTAGATACGGTTGCAAAATACTTATTTCTCCCTTTTTGAAAATTCATGCAATGGTCATACAAATATTCATGACGTTAAAAAAAATATACTTCTTTATCTACAAACATCATGTGATATTAATGTTCCTTTATGTAATTAATCTAAATTATGCATTTTTTCTAAATTATGCAATGATGTGGTTTTACAATTCAATGATAATTATGATGAATCCATCATTCCTGTGTTTCGAGTAGATGGTAAACTTCAACCCATGTTTGCACCTTTTCAAACTTTAACCAATCCTAATATTCATATTTTATCTATGATGAATGATATACAAGACCTTCAAAAACAAGTTTTAATTCTCAATATACATTGTTATCATGTAATGCTAATATTAAAAATAATATTCTTGAAGATAAACCTCTCACACAAAATGTCTTTGAGTATTCTTATCCAATAGAAATTATCATGCCTCTGTTGTATTTATTTTGTGGTCATGGACACCCCACCAACCATTTAACACAATAGGTAATTTATTTTGATCAATGGGCTAAAGATGGCTATGTATTGTTAAAATATTTACATATAAGTCTAACATGAGAAGCTTTTGATTGGTTTTATAGTATTTTTTATGCCTCTTTACAAAATTTTAAAAAGTTAAAATACATATTCTTATCATATTATCACAATCATGACATGCTTAAATTAAAATTGGAACATCTAGAAGGCTTAAAGTAACATGATGATGAGTCTATTCAAGAGTGTGTTACACGGTTTAAGAATGATTTACACTCTTTGACATATAGATCCTCATATTTGTAAATAAAATCCATATTAAATAAGGACCTTATTTATTCACTTAAATAAAGATAATCTCATAATCCCTATGTTTCTTTATATAGCTTATATATGGATGTACACAAATATGCATGTGAACTAGTAAATAACAACACATCATTAAATGTATATTCTCTAAATTAAAAAGGGAAATAAATGACTAAAGAGGATCATAATTCATCTCAATTAATTTTTTCTAAACCAATATTGCATAGCAAGGAACAATAGTAAAGGTATTACATAAAGGAAAGGAATCAACATACAAAATAGCTCCTACAATTAAAGCATCTACATTTATTAAGAGACAACCAATTCAATTTGATCATTTGAGAGATTGACCACATGATATATTGAAAACATTATTGTATAATAAGTTAATTACTCTTATTTTAAACTACTATCATCTAACACATAGATTTGAGAAGATAAAAGGTCAACCATTTTACACTTACTATGGTATCAATGGGCATCGTGATAATGATTTTTATGCTTTAAAATAAAAATTCACATAGTTTGTTGATAGAAGAATAATTACATTTTAGAATTATATAATAAGTTATTCTTGTCCCAATTATTCTATTATTTATTCTAATATGACTGAGACATCCCATGGTATTCCTACCAAGGAATTATTATCACTTAGAAGTGCATCTTGTAAAGAACCTATGTTTGTTTTCACTCAGGTGTCAATACATTGGAAAATATCAAAGGTGTGGGTGAATTTATAATGGATATAATATCTATATTAATCACTAGTTCCTTTTAGTACACTCACCCACTTCTCTGTAAACTCTCATATAATACTTTCTTGACTAGGAAAAGGATAAAAGAATCAATGTTAAAGCTGAAATTGAACATAAAATTAGAGATTTGGGGTGATGCACAAATGTGAAATTCAATGATTTAGTTACTTAACACACTTTTTAGTCTCAATAAATTTTAAACACTCACTTAATTCTCATACAATGACTCTTGCATTAATATTTTACACAAAGGTCTTGACTCACACTTACACTAGTTTGGAAGGAATGAATAATGGTTGAATTCACTTCCAGATTAGGTAGATATCAGACTTCGATACTTGGTATGACCTGTAATATTTTTTATGTATTAAATAAAGGTGATAATTTTAGACATAAATATAAGAAAAACAAATATTCACTAAGTTCTTTCAATGAGCATTAAGCACACACTTCATGAAAGCTTGAGAATGGAGGAAAATTCAGCTCTTTATTTCCTCAAAGGTGATGAAATACAAATTTTTGTAGAGTTTAAGTAATACAAAAGCATAATATTATCATAATAATTCATAAATTAATTTACATATACAAAATAATAAGAGGGAGAGAACATAAGGATCTCTAGATGAGTCCACATGCAAGTCAACTTCACTCTTAGTTCAACTAAAATTTTAAATTCACCTTCAAAACTCCCTTCCAAATTGATATTTAGGATTTTTTGAGTTTATAACTTAATTAATTGAAGTGTTTCATGTTAATTATGAATATGATATTTCTTGAATTGTTGAAAAATCAAAGATCATTTATGCATGTTTTGATTGTCTTTAGTCTTGAAGACATATTCGTTAACTCCTCTTGAAATTATAACTTATATGGTCTCATTTTGATATTAAATTATCCTATTTAATGTTCATTAATTTTTAATTTTGACTTCAATTGCCTTCACTTTCATCTTGATTAGACTGGACTTATCTTGACTTCAAACCTAGAGTTCAACTTGAGCTATCATGCATGCATGTTTATCCTCATGTCTTTTTTAAAAATAGCCCAAAGGAGGGCATAGTATAAATAAAATGAATATTTAATTTTTAACTTATTATCTTTCCTAAAATTATGGCTCCAATATTATCTAATACTTAAACTCCACTTATCCACCTTTGCATGTTTTAGAACTCCACTTTTGTAGGGCGAATTGAAGGCTCTTTGAAGTTGACTTGAACTTGATAAATTTAGCCCAAAATGTGGTGTAATAGTTAGAGAGAGGGGATAATGTGTATTTTTAATTATAAATTAAATATTATTGACAAGTCTTCACTTTATGATGACTATAAAATCTCTTCAAATTGGTTTTTCTCCCGTATGCCTATCTTGTGCAACTTTGACAAGCTTCTTGAATGCATTGTGAGAGCTAGAATATTGATGGATATTTATAATTAAAATATATAATGAGAAAAAATATTATTATAAAATAATTTACATGGTGTCACATACCTTAAAACAAATTTTTAGCTCCAAAATCCATGTACAACTCCAAAAAATGTTATTCTCAAGAAACCCTGATTTGGATTAGGGGTCTAAAATGAGTTCCAAACCTGAAAAAACACTCCTATTATTTTTTTATATTTATAAATAGTTTATACCTATAAAAATTTTAAAATCTAAAAAATGCCTCACCAAACTCCCTAAGAAAATAAAAAGGTGACTGCTTGCTACCCTAAGAATGACCTGGAGATGTTTTTCAATGAATTGAGCCTATTCTAAATTAGTTTTTATTGTATGAGAAATTATTTAGACCTATAACTTAATTATACACACTCTTAAATAATTTTTTTCCATTGAAGGGACCTGAAACACCCATTTCCAACTCCATTTGTGAGCAAAAAAATGAAGAAACATTCATTCCCTTCATGAATAGACCTATATTTTATTATTTTCTCTCCCTTAAAGTATAGTAAGTACTTAAAACCAATTTAAAACATTAAATTAAATAAAAAATTACCTCCATGTTAAATTTAAATAAATTTTAATCAATAAAATTCAAAGTATGCACTTTTTGGTGTTTCTTAGTTTGCATAATTTCATTTTTGAACACCTGTAGGTCTATGTTTTGTTATTTTATTGAGTTTTATGAGGCATTAATACTTAATTATTTTTTAATTATGACATATAATAACCCATATTATTATTAAAATAGTTTAATGTTCTCAATCAATCACTTAAACCTCTCAAAAATTGTCCTTTTTAACTATCTCTCTTGTTTTCTTCAAACCCTAATGTTTGTGCCTTTGCCTTTATCCATTATTTTCCATAAAATTTTGATTTATTAAGGTGTAAAAATTTCTTATATACCCATAATATATCACACCACCTTTATTTTTCAACAAATAACTTGAAAATGCAAATATACTACTTAAAACTGAGCCATTGGGATTTAAGAAGGGTTTTAGAGCACCTATTCTTCTTAACGATTATTCATAAAGTTAAGCCTCTATAACCTGAGAAAAATACATATAATTTTTATTTAATATGTTAATAAAACTCATCCTAATAATTTTATAACCAACTATTCTTCACCTTTATTTACTTAGCATTTGAAAATTGCCTTCACTAGCTTGCAACTAGCTAGTTAGAGGAATAAAAGAAACCTCTGTCAAAATTTTGTCCTGTGAGTTGTTACTGAGCATGGTTTTGTCCTGATGAATGTTTTATGATGTTTTAGGTACCTTTTTTAATCTTCACTCTATGAATTTATTCTTCTTTAAAACCTACACATAATCAAATTTAACCAATGGTGGTAAAATTGTCCACAAGAACTAGTGGTCTATCAACCTTTGTAGAAACAACCCACTAGAATAATTCCTCCTTATAGTTTACATTATACCATTACCAAGTTATCCCAATTATTTTCATACTTAGTAACCATTTGTCATTCAATTTCTCCATAGATTTGATGTTAGTATAAGTCTAGTTACTGATGTTGCAACAATATATGTTACTAGTACATCTATATCTACTTTGAATCCAATAAGGAAGAAAAAATATCATAAAATATATATGGAATATCCAAAGGTACAATTCAATAAATTATTAGAATATTTAGAAGTGGAACCATTTAAAATTGTTCAACAATAGACTCATCATCCAAATTATAGTAACTTATTTCTCTTTCCAAAGTTTTTTGAATTTTGGTTTTGAGCAATAACATCACATTGATAATATTAAAAACTAAAAAATACTAAAATTAAATGATTTTTATCAACACATTATACATCCATATTTTAACAATAATCAAATTACAAAACTCATTAATACCAAAAAAATCAAAGCATATAACATACACATGTCAAAAGACAAAATAACCTCATATCTATATATATCAAAAAACCATGTTTAAGATATACATGTCAATAAATGATGGGGGCATTCCCATCATCTAAAGTATCACTACTTGCTAGCTCTGTATCCTATGAAGTAGAAGCTCCATCTCATCTTACCACTCCACGTGATCACAATCGTGACCTATAATTAACCTGTCTCTCGAATACCTCAATCTAAACCATGGCACAAGTATTCTTAGGCTACAATGCAAAAAATTGATTAAGAAAATCAATAAAAAAAAATTTGAATCCTAACTCGATGCAAGTTATTTTTCAATCTCTAACTATAAGTAATCATGCTCTCTATCAACCACATTATATGTTACAACTGTGATCATGAAATGATCAAATAAATATGCATGATCACTAGTAATATGATCAATTATCTCTACCAACCTGCTACCTACTACATCATATGCCACACTCTATGTTAATGCATAGATGCTCATATCTACCATCATATACTAATATGCATCCCTTATAATATCCCATTATGTGAGTAAATTATCAAAAAATCTAAACTAATATCAAATAAATACAAAAAACAAATAATTTATAAATACTCACTCCGTTATGATTACCACATATTGGGCATCCCCACCAATCAATTATGCTAGATACTATGGTATAGGTGTCACATCCACTCCATATTTATCCCTTAGACCCTGTGCTATGGGTATAACTATAAGTTCATCTTCTATAATAATAAATAATAAATCCCATCAGACATTATCCACTACTGGTACATCCACTCCATCTTCATCACTTCCACCCTATGCTAGGGGCATAACTATAAGATCATCTACTACAAAAATAAATAATAAATCCCATTGGACATTATCCACCACTACATAGAGACTATTATACATCTTGCATCATCACCCTCTACTAATGGAACAATAAGATCTCACTTGATCATTGGACAAGAAGTCAAATTTTCACCTGTAGGCCTTAGTATCGAGACACTTTTAATAGATATTCTAACTCTCCATATCTATGGGTAATAACCTTGAGGCACATCATGAACCAACCAAAATTGGAAAGATACTAACTCATACTAAAACCTCTCATATACATCAACAAAATGATCTTGTGTCCACATGCTAACTCATACACATCACAACTTTTGAGCATCCTTGGGCCATGTCCCATATCCCATATAAGGTTTCCATTGAATTAGAGTAGGTGTCAACCTATCCAAAATTTATTTGTACTCCATAGGAATTTATACTCTTAATTATGGTATCACCCATCAAGAAATAAATATATCCAAATGAGCCCAATCTTGATGAGGGACACTTAGAGGATGAACCATTGAAAAGTAGAATGTATAAGTGTTAAGATTATAATGCTCTACCAATGTCATCATTATATGCATATTATATAAAAAATGGTCCAATAATCCATGTGCAATACTAGCCTCTTCCATTATTCACCAATTATCATCATCTGAACCCAAACCCAATAAATAACTCATATGTCTACCATACCTAAACTCTCAGGATTGTAAATCATGCTACAAAACACCAAACACACAAAGTATAATTAGTTTTAAACACATGAAAAACATAATATACATATGCAAATTTTGAGAAAAATCAACAAAATCTATAAGGACAAGATCCCCAAATAAAGGACAACATAGACAATAATGTCTAGAATAAGATAAGAATGCCAAGAGCTAGACAATCTTGTCTCAAATGGACAAAACCATCTAATTCCATATTTTTCAAGCTAACATATAAAAAATAGTCAAAACTTTAAAAAAATCAAATAGACTAATAGATATTTTAAAACATTAGAAAGGGGTATTATTCAAAAACATACTAGATCACTTATAATCTATGTTTGAATAGTAGTATACAAGTGCTCAAATTATAATGGCAATGTAGGTCATCAACTTGGAATCTTGAAACACTTAGAGATAAAATCTCAATCAATGCATTAGTGAAAATGAAATTACAAAAGTAGTTTTCACACTATTATCAATTTTTTAGTTGACTTTTTGCCAATACCAATTACTATGACTAATGTGTGTAGGCTTAATTTTATTAAAAACTCAAAACTTAGCAAGCAGTGTAGACACTCAAAAACCATGCAATGTGTTTCTAGTCATCAAAGCATACCATAACCCCCTTTTATTACTTTGGACCATTTTCTAAACTTCTCAACTACAAAACATAAGTGAAAATTACTAATCTTAGCCATTTTGACTATGTCTTCCTAACCACCGATGATCAATCCTCGACCACCAATGGTTGACCCTAATCATCGATAGTTACATAAATCTACCTTAGAGTGTGTGGTCAAAAGACTCAATTGTAACTCAACTAAAATTCACTCTTTGCATGATCAATCCATGATAGTCCATGTGATCAATGCATGTTACACTTCCCTTTGAACTGTTTATTATCCTCCTTGATTTCAATGCTCCTTTTATTTATATTAATATATGAAGAGGAAGTTAGGAGGAGGTTGAATTCATTTGGGGTATAAGAGACATTCTTACTACTATGAAAATCAAAAATCTTCCCAATGAACTAGGAACTAGGCCAGAGACTTAGGGTACTTCTATAACTCACTATCAAGAGCCAGGACATCATTACTCTATTGACATCACTCTAGGATCCACAATAGCTTTCAGCCAATGCCAACATTCCTAAGATAAATAGCACCTAAAATCCAAGTATATTTTTTATTCATCAAGATTCAGTAATTAGCCATATTTGTTTCATTTCTTCTATCTTTCCCTTTTATTTCTCTTTCACCTCACTTCCTGTGTTAGAGTTCTATAACTCCAAACACTTTAGCTCTTACCCAAAACCACTGATAGCCTATCCCAATCACCCAAACACATAACCCTCAAAATAGATACCTCTAAACATTACCTCATATCTTGAAAGCAACATTCAACTCAAACACCACTTTTAGAACCTCTCTACAACCTTTCCAACAGACTTCTTTTCCTAAAACCAAATCCCACAAAAACTACCAATAGTTATACCTAACCGCTGACGGTTGGCCCTAATCATTGATATTCATACCCAACTGTCGATGGTCACTATGTGTCCATTTTCAAAATAGCAAACTGATTTGACCCATCTACCCACACCCAAATTCTACTTTCTAAGTTTTTGTTTTATCACATAACTTCAACTTATTTTTTGAATCAAGTTTGAGTAATTTAACATTAGTATTCAACCATTTATTGTTTTATTCGATCAAAATCACTTGTTTATTTTCAATCATTCCTTGGATTTAATTTCAATACCTTATATTATTTCATGAAAGCATCTATTTTCATCACATCAAAACTTAAGTGTTTTAGAAGTGTGGATTTATAGCCTCTAAGGAAGCTTGTGCTTCTTGGATTTGGCTTACGCAAGGCAATCCACCCTCCTATCCTACTATCAACCATTCTCTTCTAGTGTTTTCTTATTTGCAGGTAAGCCTCCCCAAACAAAGAGGAGTATACATAATCATCTAGATTCACATGTTCACAACACATCTAGGTTTTACTAACCTCACCTTTATTTCAAGTTTTACAACTTTATTTCTAAAGAAAATAAAGTAAAATTTTAGTGAAACATTTTGGCATGCCTGGTGTGACCCTTGAGCTTTCTCTTAGGTTCATATCTATAGGACATTTAGTTGCATTAGATAAGAGTCATTTTTTACATCTTTTTCTAAAATATTAAATGTTCCTTATTTCCTTTCTTCCTTTCCAAAAAGCAAGTTATAGTTTCTTTTGCTTTCTTAGAAAAAAGTAAAAAATTTCTTGTTTTGATTTCACTTCTGAAAATCAAAATTATTCATCCTAGGCTTAGGGTTTGCATTATCATCATCATATCTGGGTGATTCATAGTTATCTTGTGTTCATTTGAAAATACACCAAAATTTTCATTTTGGATAAAAATTAACTTTATATCCATAGTTTGCTTGTGTTGATTAGCTAACATAGCTTAAATTAATCGTAGTCTCACTTCTTATCACACACATAATACCAAATCACACATTCAATCAAACATCAAAACATTGACATAAATCCCAACTAGAATTTCATCACCTAGCAATCACCTTTCTGTGGATATCCTACTTGGATTTCACCATCAAGGGGAGAACCAAATCAGTATGCTAGTTGAATATAATCTCTAGCAACTTAATATAGTTTAGCTAGGCACCCAATACCCTTATCACTGCGTTGTGTGAAGTGAGGGGGTAAGCCCCAATATCAAGCCATGTACCAAGTTATAGTAAGATCTTGAGAGATTTTAACTACTTGAAACCATCCTTAGACATCTTCTTATAGTACCCACTCTACAAGCCCAAGTTGGTCTTCATAACTTCTTTAAAATCAAGGCATAAGCCTAAAGAGAGACAAAAGGTACCTTAGGATTATAATGCACTTTAGTGTATGCATTATTTTCTTTGATATTTTTTAATTTTGATTGATTCTCTTTTGAGTTGTGAAATCTCTCTTAACTTCCTTTTCCCCTTCCTTACATGGTTCTCACTAGACAACAACTACGAAGCCAAGCAAATAGGGATCCCCTTCCCAACCACCCATCTTCCTCTTATTCCTAATCCATGGAGTACCATTTGGATGTGGAAATTTCACCCCATCTTTTTGGAAGTCCTAATATTCCTCAAATTATTTCCCAAGGTGATATGTATTTTTCCACCTTTCTAAATAACAACCCTATAGCCCTCCAACATTACCTCAACACCATATCTCACCATACCCCTACTTCAGTTCCACCTATTGATCCACCCTATGGTATGTCATCCCATCTTATTGGAAACACCTCTATTTCAACCATTTCCACCCAACCCTTAGTCACCCAAATAGTTTGTTCTACCAATAATCCCTCCAATACCACCATCCAAAACCAACCCACCCAACCAACTAACACCCAAACACCTTCCACCCCAACCAATAACCCTTCTAGTATAGGATCAACCCAACCTTTGGGAACCTATACCCCTCTTACCATTGGAATACCCTCTACTAGTGTTTCCACCCCTCCTCTTATTATCTCCAATCCACCAACCTCCACTTCATTCCAAATCTTGGTGGTTTTCATACCTTTTACCCTTCCACCCATTGGTACCAAGGTTACCACCCATCCTCAACCCAACTATACCTTTAACCCAACCCATGTCAATTCCTCAACAAATGCCCATTACACAAAACCCAAGCTATATTCCTAACCCACAAGGGTATATGGCTCAACCTTCTACCCAACCTCCTATATCCACTTACCCATACATGGTATCTTCTCAACCACCCATGTCCACATATCAATATGTGGCAACCTCCCAACCTTTCACTAGCTATCTATATGTTACACCTACCCAAACCCAATATAATTCACCCTATAAGTATGGGGGTTCATAACTAGAAATTGATCTAGTTAAGATGTTAATAGACAAGATGACCAATTTGGAGTCATCTATTTCTAGTGCCCATAACTTCCTATCATATGATAAAATTTGTAATGAACCAATTCATCTATCCATCCCAATCTAACCTTATCCTCCTCAATGGGAACTTCCAAAATTCTCAAAATTTTAGAGCAAGGAAGATCCTCAGTAACATCTTAGAGCATTTAGACACTCTTGCTATTTGATTACTTATGATGATGCTCTCCTTCTTTGTACCTTTCCCATGTCCCTATCTGGTTCAACATTAGATTGGTATAGTGTTATTACCAGGCACTCCCTCTTTTCTTTTGCCCAATTAGCTCAAACCTTCTTAGATCATTTTTCCATAAATATATCTAAGAAAGTTTCCATCACCAACCTCTACTCCATTCAACAATTTGAGGATGAGTAAATTATTGATTTTGTGGCCCGTTGGAGACGTTTGATTAACCAACTCTCTTTCTCTTTGCCCCAACCTGTGCTGATTGAGATCTTATCTTGGGCTTATGCCAAACATATTTCCTCCACTCTATAGGTTCATAATTTCAAAACCTTTGATGAGGCTTTCACCATGGCATAAAAATTAGAGATTAGATACATTGATGAGGAGAATTTAAAATTCAAAAACAAGAATTCTAGTTTCAAGTCAAATAAAATCATATCCTTTAAAACCACCAACCACTCTGATACTAACACCAAAACCAAGGTAACTACAAATGTAGTTGTCCTTAAAACTACCCCTCCTCTAGTTGTTAACTAGCCCAACTCTTCTAATTCTTCCAACCAAAATAACCAAAACCAAAATTTTAACAACCTAAAGCAATATACTCTATTAGGGGAGTCATATGCTTCTATTTTGGAAAATTTGTTAAAAGCAAAGATCATACAACTTCCTCCAATCAAACCCCCATATAAATTCGATTCCTCTCACCCCATACCTAGTTGGTATAAGGAGAATGAATTGTGTGTCTTCTATGTGTCATTGGACATGATGTTAGTAGATGTAATACCTTCAAAAGCATTTCCCAAGGGTTGATTGACAAGGGGGAACTTTTGCTAGATAAACCCAATGCACTCCCAAATCAATCAATTGACATATTTATACCACCTTTTCCTAACCATGCCCCTTTTGTGAACAATGAAAAAAATAAAGTGGAGTCCTCTCAAAATCGTGAGGTCTATACTATCAATGTGGTCCTTAGTGAGCTCATTGTTGATGAAACCATTTCCCAAACCACTTCATCTTCCCCTCCACTTGTTATGGTAGTGGAGTCACCTTCTATTCCTATGAGAACCAAAACAAAGGAATAAATTATTCCACTTTCTCCACTTATTGAGGTAGTGGAGCTACCGACCTCTCCATTGGAAGACATACCAAAAGAGGCAACCATTACCACCATACCTTCCTTTTCTATCATAAAGCAATCCACTCTTCCTTTGAAAATCATTCTTAAGGAAGAGGTTACTTTATTTACCCCTCTCATGGAAAAATTACCTTCCCAAACCTTAGAGCCTTTGATTGAGGAAAGGATAAGGTAACCACTCCCCTCTCTCAACCCATGGGTTTGTCCGTTTAGACAATACCAAAGGAACTAAACCCATCTATAAGCCTTTTTCTAGATTAGTTCAAAACTTGGAGTACCTATCCCAACCCAACATTGATGGTGCCACATTTTGGCACTATCTTAGGATCCCCTATCCAACCAAGTAAGAACCCTCAACCATATCATTGTCAACCCAACCTTACACTTCTATTAGTGAACCCACCATAACCCCAACCAAACTAGTAGAAACCTCTACCTCTCAACCCATAGTTGAACCAACCAAACCAATTCTACCCAAAGTAACCCAAACACCTTCTACCATCCCAAAAAGGCCCATAAAAAACTTGGGCATACTCCCTACTTAGAACCTTACTCACCCTCTATTAAATTTGGATTTAGCACCATCTAGCCCACCAAAGAAACCCCACATTAAGCCAACCAAGAAAATGGAGCCACCTAGAATCCCAAATACCAAAACCTTGCCACCCATTTCTACTTTGCCTTCCATTCTAGGACCACATCCTTATTTCATTCTAGGACCTCATCTTTCCATCAATAAAACAAGTCTCCCAAAGATAACCCAAACCCAACCTCTTCTTTTATCTACACCTCAACCTATTCTTTCCACACCTTCTACCTCCAAACTATCCATTACCAAGACGTCTATTTCTAAGCCTTCTACCTCCAAACTATCTATCTCTACATCTTCCACCTCCAAACCATTAACCCCCATGTAATCTACTCCTAAAACACCTACCAAGAATGTTCTACCACCCAAAACTCATATCATGAAGCCAACTCCTAAGAAGGCTTCCACTCCAAAAGTCAAAACCAAAACCCCAACACCCTTCCCACCTTTGTTTGAGTCTTACTCAACCATCCTACAAATATTATTGCAAGATTTTTACTTGACTTTGCCTCCTATAAAACCATTTTACCCCCATAGTCCTAATCCATCTTGGTTTAATGGCAATCTAATTTGTTCATACCATAGAATGCTAAGACATGATATAAAGAACTATAAAGCTCTCCAAGTCCTAGCCCATCAACTATGTACTAAAGATGATTTAATATTAGTAGATCCTCCCATGAGCCCACCACCACTCCAAAAAACCACAAGCCACTACCCAACACTTACCTACTCCCATACTCTCATCGAAGAGTGAGGAGGAACCAAAGAAGTCCTCTAGCCCAACTCTTCCCCAAATCCATACCATCGATGTGGTCACACGACACATGCCCAACAAAAGGATAAGTGGAGGGAAAAGGTGTCCATTCCATGGACATACCCTTATTCCACTATCTTATCACCCAACCAAACCCAAACACCCTCACCTTTACCCAAACCCAAGGTGTCCATCTTGGGTACCTCTCAATCTAACCCTTTCAAGTCAATCCAAAGAGTAGTTCTAAAGCAACTTCACCAAACACTAATGAAGATGATTTTATATGAACTAATCAATACCTTGCCCCATCACCATTAGGTTATGATAGAGGCTTTGTAGTCCATAGAGATTAAACCATAAGATCCACAACCTCTAGCAGCCTTTATCAAATCCCTCTAAATTTCCACCCTTATTACTTTTAAGGATTCAAAAATACTCTCCATTCATCCCCAGGATCTAGATCCTCCCCTCTTCATTACCACGTACATCAACCAAACCCACATCAAAAGGGTTATGATTGATGGAAGGGCTAGCATTAACATTATCTCCTCCCACATGTATGACCAGTTGAAATTGAAGAAGAACATTATGTCAAAACCATAGTGGTACTCTATTCCATTAATGACAGTATGACAACAACTCTAGGAACAATTGTCATCCACATTCATTTAGGACCTCACATGCTCCTTGAGCTCTTCTATGTAGTAGAAGGTGAGTTCCAATATAATGTTCTAATTGGATGCCCTTGGATCCATTCCATGAATTATGTATCATCCACCCTACACTAGTATGTCAAGTTTGATCATGAAGGTCAAGTAGTTACCATACAAGCTAACCCAAGTCCTTTCACATCATACAACATGATGTACCAGTTGAATGATGTTCTCCTCCTTGCATCTACCAAGCCTTTACTAACCAATAATGAATCCATGTCTTCTACTAACCAAGCCTCAACTAGTTCATCTATCCCTTCTACCCAAATCCCCACAAATGCCCCCTTGGAATTAACATTCCAACATCTCTCACTTGGAGAATATTGCCTCTTGACCTTGGACACCTTCCCTACTCCCCAAGAGTATAGGAACCTTTACTAGAACCCCAATTATGATCCTAATATTGAGACCATTATTCCTTTTAGACCTCTTAATCTCCAAACTAATCTTGTCTATGGGGTACTTGATCAACCACTTTTTTCCACCTCTACCTCATCTCCCACTTGACCATTCACCTCCAATTTCTCTTATTTAGATAAACCAGAGTTTGCCAAGACATACCTTCAAAGGTGTACTTGGAATGGATTCAATCTAAGACGTTACGAGCATAAACCGCATGATTTTTTTCCATGTAAGACCTCAAATCTTCATGAGAGATTTGGTCTCAGATTCACTCCACTTAAATAACCAACTAATTCACCTCTCATTACCATCATTGATGAGGAGCCCCACCTTCACCAACCCCTTTACCATTAGAATTTGAAATTTTTAATATCATTCCCCCTAACTTTTTTTTCATCAACATGATTAACCTAGGACCCATTACTTATCAAAAGTATGGAGAGACCGTAACCATTCCTCTAACTCATCTTGAGATGGTAAAAGATGACTCTTCTACCATTAATATCATTCAATGTTAGGATGATGATTCCTTTCTCACCTATCTTGGTGCAAAAGATTCCTCTAGGCATATATCTCTCCCTCTTGAGACTTAACCTATGGTGAATGAATCTACCATTGATGTCACCTTGGGTACTCAAGATAACATGTGCATTGTTAAAATCAGCCAATCACTAGATTTCTCAGAGCTATAGGGTTTTCCTTCCTTCCTACAAGACTGTAACATAGCATTTACTTGGTCTTACAGTGACATGCCAAAAATAAACCCTTCCATCGCTACCTATAATATCATTACTACCTATGATTCCAAGCTTGTCAAGTAGAAGCTTTATCAGATGCACCCTTGCATAGCCCTTCTTATCAAAGAAGAGCTTTAATGACTCCTATCTACATATTTCATTCAACCCATTGACTATCCCCTGATGGGTCTCAATTATCAACCCTATCACCAAAACAAAGGGGGACTTCACATTTTCATGGATTTTAATGATTTTAACCTTGTTTGCCTAAAGGATGACTTCTTTTTGCCAATCATTAACCAATTTGTTGATCTTATAGTTGGACATGCAATGCTATCTCTTATGGATGGTTTCTCAAGCTATAATCAGATCTTAATTGCCCCTAAAGACCAACATAAAACTAATTTTATTACCCCATGGGGAACCTTCTGCTATAGGGTCATTCCTTTTGGTCTAAAAAATGTTGGTGTAACCTACCAACGTGCCTTATGTATACACATAATATTTTTAACTTTTATCAAATACTGGTGCTTTACATCTTGTAGGAACCCATCGTGACTCAATCTCTCTGAGTGCATGCCTTAAGGGGTGCACCAAAAAAGGGGTGGGCAAAACTTTGGTGCTTCACAAGATTTTTGTCCCTTATTACCAAATTATTTCCAATCTAACTAGTTACTAAAACGTTTCCCTAATTTATTTATCCTCCCTTGCATATTCCTCTAGTCTTTTCTTCTTTCTATCTTTCTTCTCCTTACTTGGTACCCTTTTGACCTAATCATCAAGCTAGGTCAACCTGGTTGACCTAGTATAGTTTAGGACCACTTTATCTCGTTAAGTTTGTTAGCCTTCAAGTTAACCTAGCACAAACTTTAGCCATTAGCCCTCAAATGTGCTAGGTCGACTAGATCGACTTAGCACAACCTACATTCCCAAATAATTTTAAGGTGAGTTACCCCTATATATACAAGGTCATTTCAATCATTATAAGAATATGCAATAAATATTTATTATTCATTCATGCTTCTTCATAATTTTCTCTTCCACCATTCTACTTGAGGAGTCTTAGCTTAGGTTTCTTATTTTAGATAATCTAGTCTTGTAGATAGGTCTTGGATGCTTTGGCCTAAAAAAGTAATCCTTATGAACCACAACAACCTCTTGTGAATCCCCATTGGCCAAGGGAGAGATTGAATCATGATGGATTCACATTTAGATAAGTAAATTCTAACTTTTTTCTCCTCTCTTTTATTAGATATAAGTATCATAAGGGTTGGCTCAAATAATATTACTCTTCATATTATATGTATTAGGTTGTTACTCATACTTACTTTATTTAAAGTTCCCTATACATATTTGATTGCTTTGCATCTAACCCCTCACATTGTGACACAAGCTTTGGTGTACACTAGATTAGTTTAATTTTCTTGTAATTAGATTAGTTTATTCTCTCTTGTTTATTAGCATAAGTGAAAGATCAAATCATAGGAATCTTTTAGGGTTGTTGTGTGATCGTGTTAGATTATAGGCTTTGGACCCTTCTTAGCATGTTATGTTGTGACAAGTTATATAAGTGATCCCCTAATCAGGTCTAGTGGATCCCAATATTGGTCATTCTCCTAATTAATAAGTGTATACCCAATCAGAAGTGTAGGTGTGCTCTTTCTTATCTGATCCAGAATTAATTCATGTACATCATGCAATTCTAATTGCATACATTTTGGTGAACTTGACATGAAATAAACCCTTGTAGGATTTTTTTCACTTTTCATTTATTCTTTTTGTCATAATTTTTATCATATATTTACTTTCTATCAACTTTATCATCTTCCCTATGTCATGACAAATCCAACATATTTTATGATTTGTAAAATGGATAAGTAAAACCAAAGATATAGGCAAAACAAGAAATTAGAACATATCTATTATACAAAATCAACCATGTATCTTTTTTAGCCTCTATCCATTGTACTCAATTGAACAGTTTGACCTAGTACTATCTACAAACCTTTTCCAATCTCTATTCACTATATTGGATTGACCTAGTTGACTCAGTACAATTTTATAGGCCCTATCCTCTATGCTAGGTCGACTGGGTTGACCCGATACAATTCATTATCTTTTCTTGTTTGCATTTTATTCATTACTTTTTAATCATCATGAAACCTCTTATCAAATTCTTTCTTGATAGTCTCATGAATGTATATGGGTTGTTCATTCCTACCCCATCTGTCCACCATAGAAGGCAACTCTTTATGGTGCATCTCTTCATCACATGGTTCTAAATCTTCTTAATCTAACCCATACCATATATTAGATCCAAATAATCCAATTAGACAATTCCCAAAAAATGATAATCATATACCTTATACCACTTTTACACCTTCTAAACCTAGAATTCGTAAACTCATCAATCCATCTACATCAAATGTTGTAACCTCACATTATGTTCCACCTCTTACAACCAATTTTCACAATCCTTCCATTTACACCCATAACAATATCACCTAGCATTATCACTTCCCAAAATAACATGGTTGAAACCAATCAAATTGATAATCTATATGGTTCCCAATTATTCAAAAACCTTGATAATAATACTATTTACACTCCTCACAAGAATCGTGATTTTACCAATCTTCCTTCTTTTTCTACCACACTTAATACAACTAATACCAATATTGGGAATCCTCCACCTACAAAAAATTATCCTCCCACCAACACTAATGATCCTCTTCCTATCAACACTAATACCCCTCCTACAAGCACCAATCCACCTATTGATACAACTCAACTTCTTGTACATGTTATTCAACTAATGAACATCATGTAAACAATTAATCAATCTCATATAATGAACATGCAACAACACTTATGCAACATGATTAATCAACCATCTCAAATTATCATGCCTCAACCAAATAAAAATTATGTCCCTCCTCTTCTTAGAGATTCCAATGGAAATATCAACCCTCAACCTCCAATGAATAACAAAATGCTTCAAAATCTTAAAAATGAACCTTTAGCTCCATTTATTACATCCATAGATATTAAAAATATTTATCCAACTATCACATATAATGGGACTAAGGACCCTACTATCTTTCTTAAGTCTTTTGGTAATCTCTATAAGGAATGGTTCTAAAGTAACACCTTTTATACCACCAAGATCTTAGCTAAAACCTTTGTTGGTGATGCACTTGAATGGTACAACTAGCTTCCTAGACATTCCATCTCACAACTAGAAGATTTAGTCAATGCTCTAGTGAAGGAATTCCAACATGATGACCTTCCTAAAAATTACCTTAGCTATTTCATCAATTCTAAGAAACTTCCTAATGAATCTACTCATGTTTTTATCAAATGATGGAAATCTCTTTCCCATAAAGTGGATCATAGCATGAATGATGATGCTCTTTTAAAATTATGTGTCACTGCTCTTAAACCTCCCCTTCAATACAACATTTGAATCTTTTTACCTACAACTTTATAAGAATCCTTAGACCAAGAAAAAAGGCAAAACTTTCTTATGACTCAATTTGAAACACCTCAAAAAACTACTAAAGCATATTTAATATCTTATTTTCATACCATTGATTCATCCAAGCATCCCCAACCTAAAAATGAAGCATCCAATTTAGTCAATTTTAACCCAACCCACCCTCCCTTGAGTCTATAATAACTTAAGAATAAATTTCCACCCTCTAAATCCATGAGCTTTGATCCTTCTGAACCTCCTCCAAAATGGTACAATCCTGATAAATTTTATTGGTGGCATGCTACTATAGGTCATTCTCATGATTCTTATCATTATCTTCACTAATTTCTCATTTTTTCCTTGTTTGGTCCATATTTCAATCTTGATACTCTCACTAAAGAATGTTATCAAGACTATATTCAAGCTTCTCACAATCAATCTCAAGAACCACAATCACATCAACATCAATTGTCTAATGAACAAACCTCATCCACAAATTTTGTCCAAACCATAATTGATCCTTCTTCCTATAACAATAAGGAAAATAACTCACATGAACAAATTTAAACATATTGTGGCATCCATTAGACCTCAACCTCTTCTGTCATATGAACCAAAAGAGTACTTAGTTCAAATGCCTATTCCAAAGCATATCATCCATGGTCCTTCTTTACCTCTTCATACCTTTCCTATGCATCATTTGTCACATTCAACATCTTTAAAATATAATAAACCAACACATTTCCCTATTTCCAAATGCACCTACCAACCTAATGCAATTCATTCTAATAGTTTAATGTTACCTCCCTCCAACTCACATGTTGGGGCATCTTGAAATTCCCATCCACATGTCCCTTCAAACTTTGGGACATCTTGTGATGCCCATCCCTACATCCAATTACCCTTTGGTGATCTAACAAGTAACCTTGTCCCAAGTTTTCAAATGACAGTCAATCTTAGCACTCATGTTTGGTTTTTCAAATCTGTATGGAGGAGGAATAAGAAAAATCCATCAAAAGAAATTTAAAAGCTAAATCATTTGAAAAAAAAGGCAATGATATCTAAAAGGAAACATACAAATATCAAAATTCAAATTCACACTAAAAGATGTGATTATAAGCACATCTCATATCTCCAATCGAAGCTCAAACTCCACAGTCATCTTCACATAGAGCCAAAGTCCTTTGGGGTGTGATAGGCTAGTAGATTGGAATAGTGCAATTAAAAAAAGTCTATGGTGTTACCTACTTTCTCACACAAGTACCCAATCTTCACATTAAACTGAAAACTCTGTAAGGGGTCCTAAAGAATGTGGAATATATCATGGTGAGGTAGGTCCATTTTATTTTTAATGCATATAGCCTTCATGGGATGATCTATATACTCCATTTTTTGACCCAAGACTTGTGTAGAAAAGAGAATTTTTTCAGAGTCCCTAAGGTCGATAGTCCTCTTGTTTTGACAAACCAAATTTGAGTGTCTTGACTTTGATAGAAAATTTCTCTACCTTGGTTTTTCCTTCATTCTCCCCTCCACCCATTTCATTTTCCCCCCTTGACAACCAAATTGTGATTCTAAATCTATTATCCCCCGTCTTTAGATTCCTTCTTCTTTATTTCTTAAAAATAAGATAACATTACTTTGTTTTAGTTTTATATATCCTTAGAGTGAAACAACATGTTTGAGCAACTTTGGATAATATTCTTTACATCATTTTACATTTACTAGACTTACTTTACTTTCCTTTTCCCATTTATCCTAATTATATTGTCTTGATGTTATGAAAACCTGAGTTCATACTTTTTTTCCATTATTGAGTGAGATGTGGATTGCTCACTCATCAATTTTATTTTTTCATTTATGCATTCCCTTTTTCCATTGTTGAGTGAGATGTGGATTTTTACTGCTCACTCATCAATGTTATTTTACCATTTTGTTTTTGTTTTTACCATTAATTTGTCTTGCTTATCATTCCTTTTTAAACATGTATCCTTGGTTTGAATTGGTGAGTATGCCTTTTCTTACTTGAGGTTTACTTGTTTGAGTTTTTTTATCTTTAATGGCCTTGGCTTTTCAGTTACCTGATTTACTCTTATTTTACTTGGTCATTTGGTTTAACATATCACTTGTGACCCAACTTGCCAAATTCCCAAGTACGTCTCATCCACATAACACTAGTTATCTTGGTTTTTCTTGAATTTATTTGTTTTTGCTCCTTAGTTTTATATTCTTAGGTTTGTCGAAAGCAGTCTATGTGCCCTACACAATCAAAACTAAAAACATAATTGACAATCATCCCATAATAAAGGTAATTCAAGGTACGTATCAGTTTTAATTTTTAGTTATTTACTTTTTAGATTAGTTTCACTTTTTGTCATTTAATTTTAGTTATTTTATGCTTTTTAAAATACTACAATTTTTTTAGCATCAGTGTTGTGTGTGCCCTTATGTTTTTTATCAAAGAACCATCCCCTAATACACCTCAATGATACATGATGAGCTTTGAGTGGGGCATATGTATACACATAATATTTTTAACTTTTATCAAATACTAATGCTTTACATCTTGCAGGAACCCATCGTGACTCAATCTCTCTAAGTACATGCCTTAATGGGTGTACTGGGAAAGGGGTGGGCAAACCTTTGGTTCTTCTTAAGATTTTTATCCCTTATTTCCACATAATTTTCAATCCAACTAGTTCCTAAAACCTTTGGCTGAGTTATTTCTCTTCCCTTGCACATTCCTCTAGTCTTTTCCTATTTCTATCCTTCTTCTCCTTGCTTGGTACCCTTTTGACCAGCTCAACAAAATAGGTCGACCTGGTTGATCTAGTGCATTTTAGGTTCACTTTAACTCTTTAGGTCTATTAGCCTTCTAACCAACCTATCATAGACTTTAGGCATTAGCTCAAATATGTGTTATAGTCAGCATTCTTGAATGATTTTAGGGTGAGTTACTCCTATATATACAAGGTCATTTTGGTCATTATAAGAATATGTAATAAATATTTATTATTCGATTGCACTTCTTCACAATCTACTCTTCCACAATTCTACTTGAGGAGTCTTAGCTTAGGTTTCTTATTTTGGAGAATCTAGTTTTGTGGATAGGTCTTGGATGTTTTGGCCTAAAAAAGTGATCCTTATGAACCACAACAACCTCTTGCAAATCCCCATTGGCCAAGGGAGAGATTAAATCATGATGAGTTCACATTTAGGTAAGTATATTCTAACTTTGTTCTCGTCTCTTTTTGTATATTTAAGTAGCATAAGTGTTGGCTCAAATAATATTAATCTTCATATTCTATGTATTAGGGTGTTACTCATACTTAGTTTATTTGAAGTTCCCTATACATATTTGATTATTTTGCATCTAACCCCTCACATTATGTCATAAGCTTTGGTGCACACTAGATTAGTTTAATTTTGTTGTTATTAGATTATTTTACTCTCTCTTGTTTATTAGCATAAGTAAAATATGAAATCATAAGACTCTTTTAGGGTTGTTGTGTGATTGTGTTAGACTTTAGGCTTTAGAACCCTTCCTAACATGATATGGTTTAAAAAGTGATACAATTGATCCCCTAATAAGGTCTAATGGATCCCCATATTTGTCATGATCCTTCTTAATAAGTGTATACCCAATAGAAAGTGTATGTGTGCTTTATCTTATCCAATCCAGGATTAATTCATGTACATCATGTAATTTTGATTGCATACACCATGACATATATCTTCCATGACCTTATTCATAAAACCATGGAGGATTAAGTAGATGACATTCTTGGAAAATATAAATTTTGTAAAGATCATTTAGAAGCTATTGAGTTTATTTTTGAATGCCTCATCCATTACCATATTCACTTTAACCCCAGGAAATGCATTTTCGGGGTCTTTTCAGAAAAGTTCCTTGGATTTATCATCTCTTTTCAAGGAATCAAAGTTGATCCCACCATGATCAAATAAATCCTTGGCATGCCTTCTCTAACCCAACTCAATAAACTCCATAGTTTGCAGGGGAAGCTCCAATCCATTCATCACTTCATCTCTTAGCTATATGATAAATGTCAACCTTTCCATCACCTTCTTAAGAAAGATATATCTTTTAAGTGGAATAAATACTATCAAAAGGCCTTTGATTTTGTTAAAGAGTACCTTATTTCCCCACCCATCCTTTTTCCTCCCAATGAGGATCAAATTTTCTACCTTTATATTTCCACTACCAACCACTCTTTAGGGGTGATGCTTACACATCATGATGAGTAGCATAAAGAGCAATATATCTACTATATAAGTCATACATTTATAGAGTACAAGATTCTATACACCCATACTAAAAACCTTTACCTTACCTTGGTCTTTGTGGCCTCCAAACTCCACCATTATCTTCTCAACCACAAAACCTTTGCAGAACCAACACCGACCCACTCAAGTATATGCACTCCAAGCCATACCAAAACTAGTGTAGGGATAAATGGATCATGTTTTTAGCTAATTTTGACCTTTATTTCATCTATTATAATTCAATTAAAATTCAATTCATTACCAACTAATTGGCTGAAGCACCTTTACTAGAAAACCAACCTTCTCCTTTGGAGTTTCTTGATGATTCCAGAGTGACTCTTTCTCAAGAGGACATCACCTATCAATTGATCATCTTCTTTAATGAATCAAAGTGTTAAAGTGGTGGGGGAGAAATTATAATCCTTATTCCCCTTGATTTTGAACCTCTTCCTTTATCCTTTAAACTTGAATTTGATTGTACCAATAATATGGTTGAGTATGAAGCCCTAATGATAGGTCTCCAAATTACTTTAGCCTTGGGAGTCAAGATGATCAGTGTTTTTGGTGACTCCAACTCATGTTCAATAAAATAAATGGCTCTTATTAATGTATAAATGATGTCTTGCAATAGTAAAAACAACTAGTCAATGTACTCTTGGCCTCATTCGAGCATGACCCCATCCAAGCCATTATATGATCTATAAACAAGTTTTTCAATACAATGGCCTCTCTTGCTTCCTAGATCTCATATGTACCATCTGCTTCTAAACTCTTTGTTATCATATATCATCTTACCAAACCCTCTTATACCCAATCATATCTTCCTTCCATCTGTAGTGTGAAAGAAACCCCATCCAATCTTTGGTATAAGCAAACCTTTGAATATCTCAACCTTGCCATCATCCCTTCTAATCTTTCTAATAATTGTCAATGAGAATTCATTTAGATTACCTCTCATTATACCATACTAGGTGGAATTATTTATAAACATGGCTCTAATGATCTTCTTTTTTGTTGCTTACGTAACCATGAAATCTTTCATGCTATCAAGGAAATGCACGATGGGATTTGTGGAGGACACTTTAGTGGTCTTGTTGTATTTAAACGTATCCTTCATCTTGGCTATTATTGACCCACCCTTAGCCATAATTATTGTGATTATGTGAATAAGTGTGTTAAATTTTAATAACATGCCATTACATCACACACCTAGTCATAGCCTCCAAGTATCCAAGGATTTTTGGCGTTTCTCATAATGGGGATTGGATCTTATTGGTGAAATTAATCTGCATTATTTATAGTGACATCATTCCCTCATCACCACAATAGAATATTTCACCAAATAGATAGAGGTTATTCCTCTCATATCAACCAAAGCTAAAAATATTGTCAATTATATTAACCATCACATTATCTATCATTTTGGTGTTCCTCATAAGATAATCATCGATAATGGTAAATATTTTAAAAATCAAAAAGTTCAAGGTCTTTGTGACACATTTGGCATTAATTTAAGTTTATCCTTTCCTTATCATCTACAAGATAATGGATAGGCAAAAGCTTCTAATAAAACCCTTACCAAAATGCTAACTAAAATGGTTAATGCATTTGGTCAGGATTGGCATTCACACATCCCTTTCACCTTATGGGCATATCATACTATCATTTGAACCCCTACAAGTGCTACCCCTTTCTCTCTTATCTATGGAGTAGAGTTTGTCTTTCCTCTTGAATTCTAAATTCTCTCTCTTCACATATCCCTATAGGATATCATTTCTTAGGGTGATTATCATTAGGAACGTTTAGCCTAATTCTAGCTACTTGATGAGCATCATTTGGTTGTACTTAACTATCTTCATATCTATCAAGAGAAAATTAAGCATGCCAATTAAAAATACATAATATAATGAGAATTAAACATTGGATACCTCATATTAAAGGAAAATTAGTATTTAACTAATATGGAGAAAAGAAAGCAAGGCAAGTTCACTTTCAATTGGCATGGACCTTATATCATTATGCACAAGTATGGATCATGAGCTTATCAATTATTCTCTATTTAGGGGAAAATATAACTTAAGCCTCTCAATGCCTTGCATATGCATCCTTTCTTTTGTTAAATAAGATCAAACTCACCTACTGTCTGACTTAAGCTCATCTCTTGTTTTATGAGATTTTCACCTTCATCACCTCACTTTGAGGACTACCGATTAAAGCACAGAATCATGTGATTTTCCATCACAATTGTATCCTTAATCCTAAACATGGGTACCATAGCTTTACCCATGGCATGATTCTCATGGATACTTTTTGTCCCTAATAGGATGAAATCTCATGGTCATTGTCTCTCAAAAAAATCCTCTCACCGACTATTTTAACTTTCTTGTGCTTTAGTTTTACCTTCATAAAGGTAAGCTTTTTATCCTATATAATCAAGTTTATGTCATCAAAATCAAAAACATTAATAGTCATCTATCATATGGGTCATATCTAGTATTTACAAACTTCTCCCTTGAAGGACAACTATCAAAATCAATCAAAATTGCTTAATGTAAGGTAGACTATTCCCTTTAAGGACAACTACAAAAATCAATCAAAATTGCTCAATTTAAGGTAGATTGTTCCCTTGAAGGATAGCTATCACAAATTTTAAAACAAGTCTAAAAAAATTAGACCACTCCCTTGAAAGATGTCTAGGTAAAAGTATTTGTGAAAAGTTAGGAATTTCTTGGAGGTTTCTTACATCGATCAGCTTCTTCAACCTCTCAATGCAATAGCAAAATATCAAAAGACCCATTAGTTGGAAGTCACAATCAACTTTCATGAGTAGACTTACTGCATCAATCAATATACACCATTTATGACATATATTTGTTCATATTGGCTCTTTGGTAACTTACAGAAGAGGCAATCTAACCTCACATGAAGGTTCCTTTATCATCCATCTCCCCTTTATACCCTTTATCAAATAAGGGATTTTGAGCTTACTTGACATTGTGTGACCAAGAAACTTTTTAACCAACCAATGAACGTTGATGCATAGCATGTGAAGGGCTTATGTTCATAAGATGATCTAACTTTGGTTTGTTTTTGGTTCTTGACAAAGAAGAAGCATCATGTCTCCTTCTTGTTTTCTCAAAACTATTTGTTGATGTATTCATTAAGATGATTGTCTTTTGATTGTTTTATCTTTCTTTTCTTTTCTCACATTTAGTTTGGTTATCCAAAACTTAATCTATGTGTTTTAAGATTAATTCACCTTCATCTAGTCAAAAGTAATTTATTAAAAACATTTAAATAAAAAATATGTGTTTTACTTGGTGCTTTTCTTTTACCTTTTTTTTAAGTGCTTTTAATCATAAAAACATTTTAATGAATTAACCATCTCATACATCAAACATCATTTCACCCTTCTAACCACTCACATCAACTAATCATAACCAATTTTCACATCTATAACATTTTAATAAATAAATGAGTCATCCACATATGTTATCCATCACAGGTCTATCTAGATAAGGAAGCATAAGGTTTGTTAATTTAAAATACCCACATTTCTAACATCTAATCAAGCATGCATCTACTAATAACATAAATGATAATCATAACATCATGATCATATCATAAACAACATCATCACATTATGAACATAAAATAAATAACATAACTAAAAACAACATCCATAACCCATAATCACATCAATAAGCTCATAGTCATAAAAAATCATACACCATAATATTCTCCATGTCTCTCATAACAATGTATACATCTCACTATATTAGCTCACAGGTTGGTATCAAAATCATATAATACACCAAAATAGGCATCTCATAGGATTCTAAGGTGGAGGGGCACTATTACTTTTAGGAGCCTATCTATCTCTTAGACCTATTTGTGCACTTGTAGATACTACCCACTGACTTGATGTAGCACTACTAGCTCCCCTTATAACCTTTGTTATGTACTTAACATATCTTGACTCATATAGAAGTTGTCTAAAGAGCAATGCCTCATAATATTTGAGCTTCTTGACTGTGGCTACATACCTCACAATAGAGATGGTCCTCATAGTCCTAACCTAAACCAAGTTATTCTTTCCACATATCCAACCTATACCTATTTTAAACAACCCTAACCCTTACCCCATCTAACATCTTACCCAAACATTTATCTCATTTCTAATCTAGCCTTAACCCTATCTTACTATACCTATTTTATGCAATTTCACACCTAACCCTTTAACCTATAACCCACACCTTATAATGACCATTGATAATTGAGTGTAAACCAGTGACTGTTCCTTATGGAACTATCACTGATCCATTATTGACCATCAATTGTTTAGTGGTGGACAACTGATAGTCCACACATCAACCACTTGGTGGTCACTTATCGATTAGTGACAGTCACTAGTGACCATTTATGGTCACTATGTGGTGGTTAAATATGACCTAACCCTAGGTTTATCACACCCAACCATCAAAACACTGAACCAAACACTTAAATTCCTATATAAACATTCTCACCCCCCTCTTCTACCTCCACTACCTCACCCTATTTCCTATCCCTCTACCAATTCCATACAAAACTCAAAACCCCCATTTTTAATAAACCCCTTCCCTAAGCAATAATAAAATAAATCAACAACTATAAATTAAAGATACCCCTACCTCATTGTGCATCTTCTATCATGATGGAGCCCTCAGAACCATCATCACTACTTAGTCCCATGCTCTGCCCCTACCTCATTGCATCCTAGTTGGTTCTCAAACTTACTCTGGCCCACCTTGATCAACCTCCACCTCTTCAATCAAATCTCAGTCAGACACTACCCAACTCCCTCAGCTGGCACAATATAAACCATCATAATTTTCACATAAGATGAAAATGTGAAGAGTTACAAGTTAATTTACTACTAAGAAAATAAAACCCACTTTCAACCTTTTATGGTCACCCTTTTAGGGTTTCCTTTTGACCATTGATGGTCACTAAGTGACCATCAATGGTCAATCCTAACCATTTATATTTAACCCTCTAAGGTTTTGCCATCCCAACCAACGCTTTCCCAAATAACCACCTTATCACAAACATAAACCCATTGGAGAGAAACTACTTTTCCACTAACAAACCAACCGAATAACATCACCTCAGTCATTTTGGCTCACCATTCACACTTTTTGTGATAACCTTGTCTTGGTCACTTTGATCTCATTGATTACCTTGCCATATTTGATGAACTTGCACTACTTTTGTGCATTGACCATTTAGGTGCCTCAGATCATGACCCTTTATAGTCCCGATAGCTGTAAACATTTTTGTCTTCTTAGGATAACATCCTACCTTAGATACCTATGAATACATTAATCTTGCCTAGGAAACTTAAGTTTATAGGAGTAACCTGTATTAGTTATGCCTAAAATTATGGCCTAGTTACCCTGTCACCTATCCTTCTAGTCCAAACTTATTTTCACACCTACCTCAATTATGTTAGCATAGTCTATGTGTAATCTATGATATCACACTTAGTCATATTCTTTGCACTTGTTCATGTTTAAATGCCCAACCAAATAACCTTGTCACCCACATTATGACCCATATATCTGCTTATCAAACCTGAACCTAACTCTATTTCACCTCATCGATTCTTGGTGTAAGTGGGAACACCTCCTCCTATACTTGGGGCATCTAACCTTCTACTAACCTATCCATTTTTGTTTTGTAGCTTGCTGATATAAACTACACAACAAAAAGGGTCAAAATGTAGACACTCAAAAACTACACAATGTGTTTCTATTAATTAAATCATCCCATGACCCCATTTTATTACCTTAGACCATTTATTAAACTTCTCAACTACCAACCATAAGTAAAAATGACTAATCTTAGCCATTTTGACTAGGTCTCCATAACCATCGATAGTTGATCCTCAACCATCGATGGTTGACCCTAACTATCAATGGTTACATAACTCTACCTCAGTGTGCATGATGAAAGGACTCAAGTTCAACTCACTCTTTAAATGATTAATCCGTGATAGTCTATATGATCAATACATGTTACACTACCCTTTGAACTATTTGTTATCCTCCTTGATTTTAATTATCCTTTTCTTTATTTAATAAATGAAGAGGAAGTTAGGAGGAGGTTAAATTCATTTAGGGTGCAAGAGACATTCTTACTCCTGATCAATTTAAAAATCTTCCCAATGAACCAGGAACTAGGCCAAAGACTTAGGGTACTTCTAAAACTCACTATCAAGAGTCAGGGCATTGTTACTCTACTGACATCATTCTAGGAACCACAACAGCTTTCAGCCAACATCAACATTCTTCAGATTAATTACACCTAAAAGCTATTTTTTTTTTTCATCAAGATACAGTAATTATCTATAATTTTTTCATTTCTTGTGTCTTTCCCCTTTATTTCTCTTTCACCTCACTTTCCTATGGTGGAATTTTATAACTCTAGACACTTCAAATCTTACCCAAACCCACCCATAGCCTATCCCAATCACCCAAACACCTAACCCCAAAACTAGATACCACTAAACATTACCTCCTATCTTGAAACTAACATTCAACCCAAACACCACTTATAAAAACTCTCTGTAACCTTTCCAATAGACTTCTTTTCCCAAAACCAAATCCCATAGTAACTGTTGGCAGTTATACCTAACCACCGACGGTTGGCCCTAATCGTTGATGGTCATACCTAACCACCGATGATCACTGTGTGTCCATTTTCACAATAAAATTTGATTTGACCCATATTCCTACACCCAAATTCCACTTTCTAAGTTTATGTTTTATCACAGAACTTCAACTTATTTTTTGAATCAAGTTTGCGTAATTTAGCATTAGTCTTCAACTATTTATTGATATTTTTATTCAAAATCACTTGTTTATTTTCAATCATTTATTGTATTTAATTTTAGTACCTTTTATTATTTCATGCAATCATCTATTTTTATCACATCAGAACTTAAGTGTTTTAAAAGTGTGGATTGACAGTGTCTAAGGAAGCTTTTGCTTCTTGGATCTAGTTTATGCTAGGCAATCCACCCTAGTATATCACTAATAAACCCTTCTCTTCTAGTGTTTTATTATCTTCAAGTTAGCCTCCCTAGACAAAGAGGAGTATCCATAATCATCTAGATTCACACATGTACAACACATCTAGGCTCTACTAACCTCACCCTTCTTTCAAGTTTTCCAACTTTCTTTCTGAAGAAAATAAAAGCAAAATTTTAGTGAAACAAGTGGTATCTCAACTTTCATCACAAACACATGTCATAAATTTAATTAAGACAAACATAACATATTATTTTGTATCATAATACTAATCATTTACTAATGTTAACTTCAAAAATAGGTCAATTTTACACTAAACAATACGAGCACCATTACCTTTGGCAATTCTACTTAAAAAATTAAATGCAACTATTTACTATTCTTTTGATTGTAATATAATGTGACTAATATAAAAATAACATTAAAATCTAATGTTAAATATTCTAAAATTTATAACAAATTAAACTTATCTAACTTTCCATATATTTTAATATGATCGATTTTTTACTCGTCGCTTACCTCAAAAGGAAGGAACGTGGGGAAAATCTACAAATTGCTAAAAAAATTGATATTTGATAAATTATCATATCATAGTGTGATATAAAAGGTTTATATATTGGTATATTATTGGAGGCATTTTCCATGCACATATAGTTAGAACCATAAAGCACATATTACAAATTTTGAGAATACTATGCATTATAGTTGCAAACAGATGCAAAAGATTAAACAAATCAATTAGTGGCACACTTTATAGTTTCAAAGAAATAAAAATGGTTTAAAATTCAGTCATTGGCATAGATTATATGGGCATATATCATGTATATGAACCCATATTTTAGGAATAAAGTACAAATACATACAGTTATTTAACCCTAAATGTTAGATGTGTAGTATCTAAGGATAAAAAATATAAAAGTAGTTCTAACACAAGGGTGATAAACTAATATATAGAAAGATAAATAATTATAAAACTAAAATAAATAATATTATGAATTTATATAATTGAGATTAGTAAAAATAGTAAATTACAATTTTTGAAATATATTGCAATAAATAGGAAATAATTATATGTAGTTGGTTTACTATACACAATTAGATATGGACTTGAAACAAGAGTAAAGTATGAAAGTTTAGTGTTCTAGATTAGTTAACAAATTCTTTAAATTGTAAGTTTTTGGTCATAGACACTACCATCAAATCTAGACACTATTGTCAATGCCACTATCCAACTGTAATGTAGTTGTCTAGTATGGAATAATGACTAGATCTAGATGTAACCAACTTTGTTATTTTAGGTTTTTATCACCTTTATACTAGTGTATTTGAATCAAAGACACATTTTTTCACTCTTAATTGATTGATCAATCCCTATATCTTCACCCTTCTTCACCCTTAGAATAAGTTTTCTAAAAAATGGGTTAGTGGGATCATAGTGTCAAGCTACCCCAGAGACCCCAAAGACCCCTATATCAATGGGCACTACCTACATAGACATTACTATATGGAGGGCCTAATACTTATTTAGTTCTCTGTTGATACCTCTAAATATATCATAGGTGTTTTTAGTGTTCAAAGAACACTTCTCATTTGAGAATTCTAGGAATTTAGAGCATGAGCAGTAGGTTTTGGCAACTTAAGTTACCTGTGGTGAAATAGAGGTAGATAAATGTTTAACTATTCGAAAAAAATTATATTAATTGATGGTAGGGATCCATCATGTACTAAATCATTGTAAAGTGTAATACTATGCTAATACTAGTGAATTATGATCAAAGCTTAAACTACAGACTAATCTAAATGGACATTTACAATGAAATCTAAACTAAAGTCATCTAGATAAAAAAGAAGTAAAATAAAAGGGTATGGTAAAAAGAGAATAATTGATTATTGATCTTAGCATCAAACATTATGATAAAGTTTCAATTTCAATTGAGTATACATTTAACTAGCATATAGTGCAAAATAGCATAAGCTCAAATCTCAATACACACCAAGCAAAACTTGAAGGATGATATAAAGAATTATAAGTAAGAACTAAATTTACTTTAAAGATTTGCTACCACACTTGAATAGCATTAACACATTCAAATTCAGAGTAAATAAAATGAATCAAATTCAATATCATTCAACTAATCTACCATGAGCACAAATTAATAGCCCTGTAATCAAAGATACAACTTAGAATTCGTAGAAACTATTCAAATATAAGACTTAAGACTAGCAATTGAGAGAAAAGCATGTAACAATTAACATAAACAAATTTGGACAATCCTTTCCAAATTCCTTGATTTTATTAACTACTCAAAGTATACAATTTTTTCTCAAAATTCTCTCTTTACAAGATGGTAGTATTGCCTTTTATAAGAGGACAAGGTTGTATACCGGTCAGTTACAAGATACAAATAAACAAAAGATAAGGATAGCTATCCTTTTTGAGAAAGTTCTAGAATACACTTGCTTTTCCAAACTAAATTGACCTAGAGGCAACACGCTAACAAAATAGCATGTGCCTTTACAAAAGAATATTATATTTCAAAATATTACAAAGTTTTTAAAAAATAGAATATCAATTAGTTGGTGTGCCCATTGTTGAAGGGCTCCCTTGTTGCTCTTATAAAATCTCCATAACCCTTTGATGTTGTTCTTTTAAAAGCTCCAAATCTATAGCTAGCTTTAAGAAACGGACATATTTTTTATTAGCTAAGTCATCAAAGTCTCAATCATCCCTTGTCATAGCTTCTTTGATGCTCCTGGCTTTTGTAATATTTTTTTCAGCAGTAAAGATCATGCCTATAATTATGTTGTTGTCACTACCATATTTACCTTGGATTTTTATTTTCACTTCCTGCATCACCAAAGTGACTCTATGTTATATTATTCATCATCAATAATTTCCATTGTTTTATATTTCATAAGATTAGCCAAAATGGTGCCAATAAGTTTCTTAATCCAAGTAATCAG
The DNA here is from genome assembly GCA_037957365.1 of Torreya grandis. Classification (NCBI taxonomy): domain Eukaryota; kingdom Viridiplantae; phylum Streptophyta; class Pinopsida; order Cupressales; family Taxaceae; genus Torreya; species Torreya grandis. The sequence continues at coordinate 1,343,254 of JARHVA010003381.1, read as the reverse complement.
CTCTTCATCATCCCTTAAGAATTTGTCTAAGCATGTTGACTAAGCACTTAAACTCTAAATCTTATCCACCACTATCCCTAATATAGAATTTAAGTGGGCTAAGATAATGGTTTTGAATTTAGGAATTTTATTCCTAATTAGTATATTGATGAGATCCCTTATTTTAGCCTCTACATCCTACCACTTTGTCATCAATCCTTTGGCCACCTCACTCTACTAGCTCAATGCATCCTATCTTAGCTTCATTGATTTTGAGTCAAACATGTCAAAAAAGGATAATTCAAACATTTTTATTATGACTTCCAGAATTTATAAGATAGCATGGATCTCTAAAATTTTCCCTTTCCAAGTTATGTATCCTTTGTTTCATCCCCTTGATGCCAGTTCTGACTTGAGTTGAATGAGCCTCAGCTAGGCTTTCAACATCCTCTTCATGGATGGGTAGTTCACTAGGTTGTTATCCCCTAAATGGGGTTAATCCTACAAATGACTAAACCTTTTGTAATGTGAACTCTTCAATCCCCACCATGGATTTTCTTATTATTACTCATTCTAATCCAACTATCTCTGGATTGAATTACATAGTAGTAGTTGGTTTAGTATATTTTAGATGTTTAGGGGCCTCCATCTAAGTACTACTTGATGCTCTCAAAGTATCAATCGACTTGTTGTCTAAACCTGAAATGGTCACTATTCTTATTTTTTCTTCCTCCTTCATCAAATCCCTTATCCATGGCTTGATATTATCATGCACATCAATGTTAATAGTTTGGGTCAAGGCCCAAGAGTGAGACAAAGTGGGAATCTTCTACATTTTTTCATAGATGAACCAATCAGGGATGATTGGTCCATGAATAGGGTATTCCTCATTAAATAGGTTGATTTCACTTGTAGGATGAGTGAAATTAAAATTTAGCCTCTTTGATCCAACTGAGACCAAGGCTAATTCTACTTTTCTCTTCTTTAATGGTACCACTATGACTAGGTTTAGGGCAACTTCTTTTCCTTTTTCTTACTTAGCCTCCTCTACTTGGGCCTAGGTTTCTTCAACATACTTCTCCTATTCAAAAGAGATATATGCCTCATCAAATATCTTGAGGGCATCCTCCACTATTTCATTAGGCTCTAGGGAAATCATGTCTAAGTACTCAATTGGAAATGTTGGTCTTTGAGGTAGGGCTGAGGATGAAGGTCCCTCACTAGGCCTCTCTTCCAACTTCTCTTTGCCAATACCTTATGTAATATATGCTTGGTCATATTACCCTTATACCTATGGTTTCTCTTGAGGTGGCCTTGAAGGTCTAGGTAGCAAATGGTATTGCATAGGTCCCATTTTCTATATGTCACCTAGTGGCTTCTCATCACTGGTCAATCTATGCTCAAGTCTAATGTTATGTCCCTTGAGACTAGACAATACTTCTTCAAACCTATTTACTTTGATATATATGGTGTCATAGACACTGAGTTGATGCACATACACTGGCTTTGGAAATTTCTTAGATTTTAAGTGTGTAGAGATCATGTCATTAGGATCCCACATCTTTAGCTCATCAAGTTACAATTTGAAAGAGTCCCTATACCTAGCCACAGTATTCACCTAATACCGATTATATAACATATTATTACCAATATTTAAATGAAAGGGATGGATGAGGCCTTTCCTCTTATCTTTTCACACTCTATCCACACCATTAAGAAGTTGGTAGGCAATCTCTTACTATGCCAGTTTGATGGGAACATAGATAGGCAACTTGTAAGGTTGGATCAAGAACCCTTAAATTTTGATCACTGTACAATCTAGATACAACCAAATATCTCCCATTAGCTCCACTTATTTCTTGATTAGAGGGCTTACCCTTGGCATAGGGATCCTTGTAATGGTTTCTACAAAAGTAGGATAGACATAATCATAAATGAATTGTATGTGGTGTCTATATTTGAAAATATGTAGATTTGAGTAATGGTGGGAAATTGTAAATCTACCCTCAGGTTACCAATTTTTTATATGAGGGATCTAGATGGAGGATAGTAGGACATCTAATAGATAAGACATCATGAAGAATTACGTATTATTATTCTTCTTAATGGTTATGAATTCTTTTCTAGATATATGATGATAATTTCTCTAATTGGAGTGATCCCTTTCTCTACCATGAAGTAAATGTAGGACATCCAACTCTTATTGACATATGAGGTTGAAGAGGCTCTTGATATCCTATTTAATAGGGTCATAATTACCCTAACCCCCTCTCTAAATTGAGAAACTTAGATATTACCAGCAGGGTCTCAGATCACATGGTTTCATTGGAGTAACCATGGCCTAAGGATAGTATCTACATCATTTTTGTCAATCCATTCCTTGATAGTGGGTAAATCCACTTGGGGTTTTGGGAATTTGAAATATTTCTCAAAGGCCAATGGAAAAATGAATTCAGTTCTTTTAAAGGTCCTTTCATGAATAATCCAGCCCTGGTCAATCTTATGATCCTTAAAAATGGGATTAAGGATGTCAATACAATGGATTACCTTTGATTTGGTAGTTTTATGGTGGAGACTGGCCATCTAGCCTGCAATTAGGTCATAGTACCTTTAGGTTATAGTGTAAATATTATATTCTTCCTTGGTGATGTCTTGTATCTCTTCAATGGTCTAGAAGAGCTTGAACCAATTCCTGTTGCCTATGTTTAATGTATTAATGTCTAGGTCAGTGTCCTTGAAGACCCTCCCTTCATTATATGTAGACAAACATAACTATGTCTCTTCTCTGTAATGTTACCTCCGAGCTAACATGGCTTTCACACTTGCAAATTACTCTCAATTAGATTATAAATGGTCCATGGGTTAGTTCTTTCATGCTCAAATCATAATTGAACTTTCTTTAGATTTATTGTAATCCGTCTAAGTTCACTTAAGGCCTTTTGTGCAATTTTTAGGGATTTAAAGCTTTAATGGTGGTAGCTTATTATAAACTAGGCTTATACGTGCCTTAGATTTAATTTTGACCTTCACCTTTATACATTTACATTTCAAGCACATAAGATCTTTTTTGTCAATTTGTGCTTGCATAGTGCTTATTTGGCAATTATCTGACACTTTTCATGCTATTTTTCATAAATGCCTCTAAGCACTAGTCATTATTTTTTGAAATCTACCCTTTGTCCTTGAACCATTGGATCAAGATCTAAGGATCAGCATAGATCATTGATTTTGATTTGGGCCTTTGCTTATTATTGGTTCCTTTTGGTATTGAGTGCCATGGTTGTGCCACTTAGCACCTTTACAAGTTTTTTGAGCTCTGGAACCTTTATCAATTACATATTAAATGTGTATCCACCATGTGTCTATCCTATGGGCTCTTATAGCTTCATTGAAAAGTCATCAGTGATTTCACATCATTGGATCATTTTTTGTGATAAAGTATAAGCCATCAAATCCTACAAGATGCATGAGCTTTAATCAATGTATAGCTATACAAAGGACTTAGGTTAAAATGATTTTACCTAAGTCTATTTCATATTAATAAACATGAAAAGACTTAGGTTAAAGAATTTTATGTTAAGTTTTAAAGCATAAAAGACCCCTTAAATGACATAAAACATGCCATTTTTTCCTGAGTAAAAATGTTAGATGAGCTTAATTTTGACAGCCTCATAGATGTCAATGATGACCTTGCAAACATCAAATGATGGTCACAAGGATGTCAAATTAAATCTCATGAAGTTCATGTGTTCGAATGTGGGAGTGTCATGTGGTGGCTCCATGGGGCTTCTTAGGATATTGGATTCAATTCACTTCATCTGATTAAAAGCCATGAGGAAGCGAGAGTTGTCTTATCATGATCTCAGTATTCGCACACCATTAGTTCTATTTAATACGTGGGACCTTTTAATTTCAAACTTCAAATGTGGGAGTGCCACATGGTGACTCCATAAAGCTTCTTGGGATTTTGAATTTTCAATGTTGTCTTTATTCCATTTGATCTTTGGTATGTAATGAAGCATGATCCATTGATCATGATCTGAGTGCTCGAACATGATTGGTCAGAAGGACTAAGTGCTTAGTTCTATCAAGTTTTCATTAGGTTATTTGATTAAAAGCCATGATGAAGCATGGACCATTGGATCTTGGAAAAAGTAAGGTATTTAATTTAGGGCTTGGGGTGGAAATAAAAACTTAGGCTAAAGCATTAATTCTAAGGTCTCATTCATGTTAATAAACATGAATGGGGCCTTAGAATTAAAACTTTAGGCTAAATAGATAATAATAATAAAGGGGGCCATGCAAGAAAAATAAAGGGACCCTACTAGAATAACATTGGAATTAGTTAGAAATATAAAAAACAAAAAGGGAAAATAAAGGGGACTAAGCATAATTTTTAGGCTAAGGTTTGGTTGTGTTAAAAAAAAACGAGCAAACCTCAACATAAAAATTTGGCTTAAGTCCAAAATAAATTTAAAATATTCCCACAAAATGCTCTTGTCAAATGTAAATTTGAACTAAGGGTTTTAAGTGAGGGTTTTTGGAACATGAATCTATCAGTAACGACTCCATGAAACTTGCAACTATAAGATATGAAGACCAATTATTAGCAACATTAGGCAAGTTCAAAGCAAAACCATAAATCAGTAAACCAACATTATCAAAGTGGATGATCTTCAAATTTTGATAATGTTCAAAACAAGCCATACTTTTAGGGTTAATATTTAAAATATCCCAAAGGTTCCAATTTTTAAAAAATGGGGGTATGTTGACCTCAAACAATGGTGATTTTTTAGGGAAACATAGTAATATGTTAGAACTTAGAGACTTTGGTTCAAAAAAATAACTAAGTCATCCATTCCACTTAATCAATGCCATTGTCTAGATCATTTTATGGTTGAAACAAACCTTACACTTGAAAAATTAGGATCAAATATTTAATACATGGCCATGTTGTGTGTGTGTTTAAATTCCACTTGTTGTTTTCCATGGGCTTCAGAAGACAAATTCTAGGTTTCATATCTTTAATCATTAACACTGACTTGGAGCATGTTGGGATATTCATTAAGAACCATGATTCTAGTTTAGGGAAGGCTTGGGCATTGCTCTACTACTGGTGGGTAGTGTGAACCCTGCTCCTTATAAGTCTTTGAGGCCAAAGGTATTGTCTCCCAGTGTGTCTACAATTTAATATGGGCCAATCCACAAAGGTGTGAACTTGCCATGTTTACCCTTAGGCTCAGATGCTTTGTCTCAAAGGATAACTAAATCCCCTTATCTAAACACCTTCATCTTTGATCTTTTGTCAAACCACCTTTTCCCATGGTCTGATGCTTGTTAAAATCAGCCAAGGCTTTCTTCTATGCATCTTCCATCTAGATGATGTCTAGTAATCTTGAATTTGTAAGCTCTTGGCCTTCTTCTATATACTCTTGCATGAATTTGTATGTAGGTAGTTTGAGAGTGATATGGAAGATATGCTCTTGGTCATACACCAATAGAAATGGTGATGCCTTCAAGGCTTGCTTGATCCTTATCCTATCTACCCATAGGGCATACTTGAGAATTTTGTGCTAAGTCCTAGGCTTGTCTACAACAAACTTATTGATTGCCTTCATTAAGTTTTTGTTGGTAGACTTAGACACTCCATTTCCTTGGGGGTAATGGTTGGATAAAAACTTAAGATAAATGCCATTATCATACACCCATTCTATCATATCAATGGATATAAATGTTGATCCATTATCACACACCAAAGAAACTAGAGTTCTAAATCTGGTACAAATGTTTTCCTCCAATAAACTAATCACTTCTTCTATCCTACATTATTTGGTGGCTACAACTTTAGTCAACCTTGTGGAATAATTGGTGGTAGTCAGGGTATACTTATGACCTTATGATGAATTAGGATTGATTATCCCTACAAAGTCCAACCCCCATTGTGCAAATGGTTTATCAACCATGACTAGTTATAAAGGCATTACTTCCTTAGGCTCTTTGGTGTTAAAGATATGACATGAGTGACATTCCCTCATATGATTATGAATATCCTTAAAAATAGTTGGCCAATAGTAGCCAGCACTGAGGATTTTATGGGTTGTAGTCTTCTTAGATGGGTGCCCATTGCCAAACTTCTCATGGAAGGTGTTCATGATTTGGGTAGCCTCTTCTTTTAAGACACGTCTCAGTTAGACCCATTCAAATTTATTTTTATATAAGACCCCATCTTTGATCAGATAATAGGTTGCCTTGAGCCTTAGAGCCCTCTTTTGCTCCCTTGTCAATCCTGTAGGACAGGTACCATTAATTAGTAAATGAATTATGGAATCATACCATTCACTAGCTTGAAAGTTATGCTTATCAACTTACATAATACTTAGCCTAGGGCTGGTATTACAAAACATTTGGATCAAACCTTGGCACCTTACCAGTTTTGCCATTTTTATTTCTATCATATTCTTGCAAAACTAAAATCCATTTACCTCTACCTTCTCCAAGTTCATTCTAGCTCAGCATGATCTTAGTTGTAGGGTAAGGTAAAATAACATGCACCTTTTTTTAAGGATGTAATGCCTAAATTTATTCACTACCTTAACTAATTCATATGCTTGTTTATCAATCAATGAATAATTCACTTCATCATTCTTAAAATTAGTACTCATGAAAGTTATTGGGTGATCACATCCATCAATTTTTTGAGTTAAAATTGTAGCCATGGTATGGTCAAATGCAAAAGAATAGAGATAAAAATCCTTTGAAAAGTTATGACTTATCAAGACTAGAGCTTGGCTAATTGCTTCTTTAATGTCATTGAATGCCTTCCTAGATCCCTCATTCCAAGTGACCCTAGCATCCTTCTTTAGCATGTCATTCAATGGCTTGACAATCTCCACAAAGCCAAAAATGAACTTTCTTACAAAGTTTATCTTACCAAAAAATGATTTTAACTCTTTCCTACTATTTGGAGGCTCTATCTTAGATATTGCTTCCACTCTCTTAGGATCTATAGAGATCCCATCTTTAGTTATGACATGACCCAATAATTTGCCTTCAGTAACACAAAAAATGTTTTTCTTGGGGTTTAGGGAGATTTCATACCTTCTGCATCTCTTAAATACTTATTATAAATGCATAAATTGATCTTCCTTATTTTTTGAAAAAAAGGTTAGATCATCCATATATATAATGATGCACTTACCAATCATACCTTGGAAGGCATGGTCGATGGCCCTTTGAAAAGCAGCTCCTACGTTGATTAGCCTAAAAGGCATTCTCTTGTAGGTGAAGGTCCCCTATTTGGTGGTGAAATTTGTCTTCATCCTGTCTTCTTTATCAACCAACACCTAGTTATATCCTAAAAAGCTATCAAGAAAAGACATCATGGATGATCCTAAAACAACTTATATCACCTAGTCAAGAGAGGGAAGAGGATATTTATCCTGTTCAAATTCTTAAAGTCAATGCATAGCCTAATCTCACCATTCTTCTTCTTGATTGGTACCAAATTAGCCACCTAGGTAGAATGCCTATTGGGAAACATAATTCTAACATCTAGTAATCTCTTGACCTCTATAAGGATCATTAGTTCTAAGACAGGGTTCACAGGCCTTTGATTTTGCCTAAAGGGTTTACAACTTTCTTAAAGGGGTATAGTATGGGTGATCAAAGATCTTTAAGTCATCATAAGACCAAGATATGAAATCCTTGTACTTGGTTAGTAGCTCTTTGTCCTTCTTATTCTCAATGTTTGTGCAAGCTTTCCCAATGTTAACTAGTTAAGGTTGATATTGAGGGCCAAGATTGATAGCATTGTAATCCTTCCCACTTACCTTGGGAATTTTTGAAAACTCAATTAGCTTGTCTTGATCAAATAGCCTCTCTAAGGTAATCAGGACTTTAGGAATTTTATTGTCATTCAGTTGAATGACTTTACCATAAAAATTGTCTTCTCTAAGTGTATTTTTACTAGTCTCATCAATAATGTGAGCCTCAAATGCTCCAAAATTAGTCATGAACTTGAAAATGATTCACATTATTAGGGATCAAAAGACAAGGTATCAGCTCAATGCTAAAGTTGGGGGAGTCTTGGTTGGGCATGAGGTTGGCTACAGTAGATGCCAACTCATCAGTAGTTTATTTCTCCTCCCTTGGAATGGAAACAATATTAAAATCATCAAAAGACTCAATTAGATCCTAAACCCTAAACTTATACCTCTTAAGGTATGAGATTTTGCATTGACATTTACTTCTCACCTGGTTGACTACTAGTTCTAAATCACCATAGACTATTAGTTCTTTAACTTTATTCTTTATAGAAAATTACAAACCTAGGATAAGGGCCTCATATTCAACAAGATTATTGGTACAAGGAAATTATAGCCTATAAGATGTATGGTATTTTTTACCAATAGGATTAGTAATGACAATACCAACCCTAGATCCAACTTTACACCAAGCACCATCAAAAGGTAACTTCCACAGCCCAAGCATGACATGAGTACTCTTAGGATCACATATATTTGTAGTCTCTAGGTTGAAAACCCCTAAGTCTAAGTCAATTATGTTGACCCTCTCATTGATATCATTATACTCAGGGATCATTTGCTTCATCCTCAACTCTCTTTCAACCCTGATCTAGTTTATAACTCCTTTTCAAGATAGCCATAAATGTGAAAAATCTATGGATATGAAGCCATTCAAAGCTTTAGTCCATTCACTGCTTAACAAGATCCCATAAACATCAAGAATATCAACAACTTAGAATTCAATAAAGTGTTGCACTCTAGGCTCAGAGGCTAATTGCATATGAACATTTAATAATTCCCCAATCACCTTGACTCTAGGTTTGTCTAATTGAGTAACAACTCTATCAGACTTAATAGGTGTCAAGCCAAGTTGTTTGTAAATATCTATTGGCATGACATTGGTAGATGCACCAGAATCCAATAAACAATTATGAAAATTCTTCCTGAACATCCTGACGAGCAGGAAAGGAGGAGATTCTACCTTAGCTTTGTGTATAGTCACATTAGCATTGTCAGCCTTGGGTGGTCTATTGGATTTTTTGACAATGATTCCATCAAAAAGTCCCTTTGTTCAATGATCTACGTTAATTCATGATATGTGATTTTAGATTTTATCTTTTTCATGTCTTCAACAATATTATAACCAGTCTTGTTTGAAGCACTAGGAACGTCAACATTATGCTTAGAGGTAATCCCTTTAGGCGATTCTAGATCATTACTTGAAGAAGTGTTTGGAGGAGTTCCAAATTTATTTGGCGGCATTAAGGTAGTCAAGGGCTGCCTCTACTCTCTATTCCTCAAAGGATGAGTCTTATTCAAGAATTGGTGGAAGGCTTGGATTTCCTCAGGGGCATCATCAAGTTTGTTGTCCTCTTAAAAAGGGAAATCAAATGTCTCCACCATGAAAGTCTAATCAGCAGGCTTGGACCCTGAAGTAATTGCACCACTATCTTTGTTAGGACCATTTAAAATGTGTCTAATTCTTCTTGGAAAGCTTAAAAAGCCTTTAAAAACTCAATGCAATCAATCTTACCATGCTTGATTGTACAATGCATTCTACAATAATCAAGCAAAGCAATGTCAGTAAGATTAATATCCATGGTTCTATTGATAGAAGATGGTTCATTAAAGTTATTATTGTGGAAACTATCATTTTGAAACCTATTGTTTGGTCTATTAAACCTTTGGAATGAGAAGTTCCTACCAGAGCTCTTCAGTATTTCCAACTTGATTTTGTAGCTGAAGGAAATTAGTGATTAAATTTTGGACCATTTTCAAGATAGACTCATTCTCATTCTTGGGAGTTTCAGAATTATGCACCTGGTTATTGTTAGTACTATCAGTTGGTACTAAAGCTCTTTGATCATTTGCATTGAATCCATTAGTAGAAGGATGACTTAAGAATCCTAGGTTTTGATTGGGAGCAGCATGACTCAAGCCAATTGATTCAAATTTGGGAGTTGATTCAAGGTTGGAATATTCTAATTGTTATTGGGTAAGATATTTAGAATGGGCATATGTAGATTGATATTTGGAACAGAGTAGGCCATTTATCACTGGGGTTGCATCTGATCATTGATGATCACTACTTCAAAATAAGCTCTAGCTAATGAAGTTGTAGCTAGAAGAGACCTTTTTAGAAATACATAAGTCATAGAATCTACTGCATCCTTGTAGATTTCTAGAGCTAAAACCTCATTATGTTTATAAGGTTCTATGGTCCTGTTATACATTTTCTATAATCTAGAATTAAAGGACCTTATGAGCTCACTTAAATCCATCTTGATGGTGGTGAACTAATTGTATACGACACATGGACTAACAATTTTTCCAAATTAGTCTATGAAAACATTAGTGAAACCATCCCAGCTAGTAATATAATTGTTAGGAAAATTGAGAAACCATTCATATACAACATCCTTAAAAGTAAAGGAGAACAATATGCATGATACATATTCATTTATAACATTTATAAACCTTAAAGTAGCTTTAAAATATTTAATGTGCCCTTCAGTAGTTACAATACCAGTTGGACTAAATGTTGGCAAATATTTTTTAAGGTTATGTGGCAGATCATGTACCACACCTAGCATGTTGATTGAAGAATCTCCCAACTAGGCCAAACCTAGATGAAGGTCAAAGGTAGGGATACCATGAATAGGTGAGGTTGGCAAAGATTTGGAATGTGTACACCTACCTTTATCTCACCTAACTCTTATATGGACATCAAGCTCAAGCAAAGGTTCTATCTAAGCTAAATGTGATCTTATTTAGATCCTTAGCAATTCCAACTTAAAGAATGAAGATCATGATTGAAATATGATGTGTCAAGTTAATATTTATAAAGAAAAAGGATTAAACCTACACATTAGCCTCATTTTGTAAATATTTTATGAAGAATAGTAAAGGATGCCAACCTTTGACTAAGCTAGCTCAAAGATGTGTCCAATTATGCAAATATGATTAATCTTTACACTTTTAATCTCAAATAAACTAAAATTCATGAAATTTTTATCAACCTTTGATCAAAGCAAGCCGTTCTAACCTAAAATACTATAGATCTTCAAATATTAAGCTATCTTTACCAAAATTAAGTATCAAACTTCAAATAACTATGATCTTTGTCTAAAGGAAGCACAAAGATATGTCACAAACCACAAAGATTAACGATCTTTACACTTCTAAGTAAAAAATTACACAAAAGTGCAAAGATAACATCAATATTAGATCAAAACACACTATGATTAGTAAAGATTCAACCAGTTCACAAAGAGGCCCTTCTTTTAGCACCAGTGAGACTTATTGATGCCTCTAAATGTATCATAGGTGTCCTTAATGTTTCAAAGAACACTTCTCATTTTAGAATTCTAGGAATTTAGAGCATGAGTAGTAGGTTTTAGCAACTTATGTTACCTGTGGTGAAATAGAGGCAGAGCAATGTTTAACTATTCCACAAAATTTATATTAATTGATGGTTGGGAGCCATCATGGACCAAATCTTTGCAAAGTGTAAGTATCTATGCTAATACTAGTGAATTATGATCAAATATTAAACTATAGAATAATCTAAATGGATATTTACAATGAAGTATAAACTAAAGTGATTTGGTTAAAAAGAAGCAAAAGAGAAGGGTAAGGTAGAAAGAGAATAAGTGATTATTGATCTTAGCCTCAAACATTATGACAAAGTTCCAATTTCAATTGAGTATACATTTAACCAGCATATAGTGCAAAATAGCATAAGCTCAAATCTCACTACACACTAGGCAAACCTCAAAGGATGATATAAAAAATTATAAGTAAGAATTGAATTTACTTTAAAGATTTGCTACCATACTCAAATAGCATTGGTACATTCAAATGTAGAGAAAATAAAATAAATCAAATTCAAGATCATTCAACTAATCTAGAATAACACAAATTAGCATCCTTGTAATCAAAGATGCAACTTAGAATTCATAAAAACTATTCAAATCTAAGACTTAAGACTAGCAATTGAGAGAAAATCATGTAACAATTGACACAAACAAATTTAGACAATCCTTTCAGAATTCCTTGATTGTATTAACTTCTCAAAGTATACAAATTTTGCTCAAAATTCTCTCTTTACAAGATGGTAGTACTTCCTTTTATAGGAAGACAAGGTAGTATATCAGTCAGTTACAAGATACAAATGTACAAAAGATAAGGACAACTATCCTTATTTCAAAAAGTTCTAGAATACACTTGATTTTCCAAACTAAACTGACCTAGAGGCAACACGCTAACAAACTAGCATGTGCCTTTACAAAAGGATATTCTATTTCAAAATATTACAAAGTCATTTACAAAATATAATATCATTTAACTTGGTGGGCCCATTGTTGAAGGGTTCCCCTATTGCTCTTGTAGAAGCTCCATAGATCTTTGATGTTGTTCTTTGACAAGTTCCAAATCTACAATTGCCTTTAGGAGACATACATCCTCTTAATCAACTAAGTCATCAAAGTCTTTATCATCTCTTTCCATAGCTTCTTTGATGCTCTTAGCTTGTGTAATATTTTATTTAGCAATGAAGATCATGCCCATAATTTTTCTATTGTCACTGGCAGATTGGCCTTGGCTTTTGCTTTTCACTTCCTGAATCACCAAAGTGACTCTATGCTTATATTCTTCATCATCAATAATGCCTAGGACTGTATATTTCATAGGATTAGCCAACATGGTGCCAAGAATTTACTTAATCTAGGCAATCATCTCTTCTTCATCCCTTAGAAGTTTGTCCAACCCTGCTGACCAAGCACTTAAACTTTGGATCTTATCCACCACTATTCCTAATATAGTATTTAAGTGGGCTAGGATAATGGTTTTGAATTTAGGAATTCTATTCCTAATTAGTATATTGATGAGATCCCTTAGTTTAGCCTCTACATCCTACCACTCTATCATCAATCTTTTAGCCACCTCACTCTACTGGCTCAATGCATCATGTCTTAGTTTCATTGATTTTAAGGAGACAAACATGTCAAAAAAGGATGCTTCAAACATCTTTATTATGGATTCAAGAACTGATAAGATATCCTGGGTCTCTAAATTCTACTTTTCCCTTTCCAAGTTATGTATCCTTTGTCTCATCCCCTTGATGCCAGCTCTAACTTGAGTTAAATAAGCCTCAGCTAGGATTTCAACGTCCTCTTCATGGATGGGTAGTTCACCAAGTTGTTATCCCATAACTTAAGTTAAGTTTATAAATGGCTCAATCTTTTGGAATTTGAACTCTTCAATCCCCACCATGGCTTTTCTTGTTGTTACTCTCTCTAATCCAGCTATCTCTAGATTGAATTACAAAGTAGTAGTTGGTTTAGTACATTTTGGAGGTTTAGGGGCCTCCATCTGAGTACTACTTGATTCTCTCAGAGCATTAATCTACTTGTTGTCTAAACCTGTAATGGTCACTATTCTTCTTTTTTCTTCCTCCTTCATCAAATCCTTTATCCATGGCTTGATATTATCATGCACATCAATGTTAATAGTTTGGGTCAAGGCCCATAGAGTGAGACAAAGTGGGAATCTTTTACATTTTTTCATAGATTAACCAATCAAGGATGATTGGTCCATGAATATGGTATTCCTCATTGAATAAGTTGATTTCACTTGTAAGATGAGTTAAATTAAACTTTGTCCTCTTTGATCCAATTGAGACCAAGGCTAATTCTGATTTTCTCTTCTTTAATGGTGCCACTACGACTAGGTCCAGGGCAACTTCTTCTCCTTTTTCTTACTTAGCCTCCTCTACTTGGGCCTAGGTTTCTTCAACTTGCTCCTCCTCTTTGGGAGAGCTATATGCCTCATCAAGGATCTTAAGGGCATCCTCCACTATTTTAATAGGATCTAGGGTAATCATGTCTACGTACTCAATTAGAGATGTTGGTCTTTGAGGTAGGGTTGAGAATGAAGTTCCCTCACCAGGCCTCTCTTCCAAATTTTCTTTGCCAAGACCTTGTGTAATCTTTTCTTGGTCCTGTTACCCTTCTCCCTATGGTTTTTATTGAGGGGGCCTTAAAGGTATAGGAAGAAAATGGTATTGCATAGGTCCCATTTTTCATATGTTACCTAGTGGCTTCTCATGACTAGTCAATTTATGCTCAAGTCTTATGTTATGTCCCTTGAGCCTAGCCAATACTTCTTTGAACCTATTTTATTTGATATATATGGTGTCATGGACACTGAGTTGATGCACATACACTAGCTTGAGCAATGGATTGTATTTCAAGTGTGCAAAGACCCTACCATTAAGATCCCACATCTTTAGCTCATCAAGTTACAATTTGAAAGAGTCCCTATGCCTAGTCACAGTATTCACCTGATCCCAATTCTATATCATAATATTACCAATAATTAAAGAAAAGGGATGTTAGAGGCCTTTCCTCTTGTCTTTTCACACTCTGTCCACACCATTAAGAAGTTGGTAGGCAATCTCTTGCTCTACCAACTTGATGGGAACATTGACAGGCAACTTGTAAGGTTGGATCAAGAGCCCTTTACAATCTAAATACAACTAGATATCTCCCATTAGCTCCACATATTTCTTCATTAGAGGGATTACCCTAGGCATAGGGATCCATGTAATGAATTCTACTAAAGCAGGATAGACACAATCAGGAATGAATTGCATGTGGTGTCTATATTTGAAAATATGTAGCTTTGAGAAATGGTGGGAAATTGTAAATCTACCCTCAGGTGACTAGTTTTTGATATGAGGGATCTAGGTGGTGGAGGCTAGTAGGGCATATATCACATAAGACATCATGAATAATTGGGTATTGGTCTTCTTCTTAATGGCTATGAATTATTTTTCTAGATATATGATGATCATTTCTCCAATTGGAGGAGTGAGCCCTTTCTCTACCATGAAGTAAATGTAGGACACCCAACTCTTATTGACATATGAGGTTCAAGGGGCTCTTGATATCATATTTAATAAGGTCATAATTACCCTAACTCCCTCTTTGAATTAGGCAACTGGGACATTTCCAGTAGGGTCTTAGATCACATGGTTCCCTTAGAGAAACCATGGCCTAAGGATGGTATCTAGATCATTTTTTCCAATCCATTCTTTGATAGTGGGTGAATCCACTTGGGGTTTTGGAAGCTTGTAATAGTTCTCAGAGGCCAATGGAGAAATTAATTCAATTCTTCTTAAGGTCCTTTCATGAATAATCCAACCCTAGTCAATCCTAAAATCCTTAAAAATGGGAGCAAGGATGTTAATATAGTGGATTACCTTTGGTTTGGTAGCCACAAGGTGAAGACTAGCCATTTGGACTACAACCAGGTCATAGTACCTTTTAGTTATAGTGGCAATATTTTGTTCTTCTTTGGTGATTTATTGCATCTCCTTAATGGTCTAGAAGAGTTTGAACCAATTCCTATTTCATGTGATTAATGCATTAATGTTTAGGTTAGTGTCCTTGAAGACCCTCCCTTCATTTTATGTAGACAAATATAACTCTATCTCATCCCTGTATTGCTGCCTCCAAGCTACCATGGCTTCCACACTTTCAAATTGCTCTCAATCAGATTGCAAATGGTCTCTAGGTTATTTCTTTCATGCTCAAATCATAATTGAACTTATTTTATATTTATTGTAATACATCTGAGTTCACTTAAGGCCTTTTATGCAAGTTATAGGGCTTTGAAGCTTTAATGGTAGTAGCTTGTTCTTACCTAGGCTTATACATGCCTCAAATTTGATTTTGATCTTTGCCTTTATGCATTTATATTTTGATCACACAAGATCTTCTATTTTATTGATTTGTGCTTGTGTGGCACTTATTTAACATCTATCTAGTACTTTTTTACACATTTTTCGTAAATGCTTCTAAGCACTAGTCATTATTTTTTAAAATCTACCCTTTGGCCTCACACCATTAGATCATGATCTAAGGATCAATATAGATCATTGACTGTGATCCAAGCCCTTGCATGTTATTGGTTCCTTTTGGTACCGAGTCATGTGGTTGTGCCACTTAGCACCTCTATAGGATTTCTAAGCTATAGCACCTTTGTTATTCACATATTGAATGTGCATCTACCATGTGTCAAGCTTACAGGCTCTCAAAGCTCTATTAAAAAGTTGTCAGTGATTTTGCACCATTGGATCATCCTTTGTCATGAAGTGTGAGTTGTTAGATCTTATAATATGCATAAGCTTTAATCAATGCATAGATATATAAGGAATTAGGTTAAAATGCTTTTACCTATGTCTATTTCATATTAATAAATGTGAAAAGACTTAGGTTAAAGCATTTTATGCTAGGTTTTAAAGCCTAAAAGACCCCTTAAATGATAAAAAACATGCCCCTTTTGCCTAAGTAAAAATGTTAGATGAGCTTAATTTTGATAGCCTCATGGATGTCAATGATGGCCATGTGTACATCAAATGATGATCACAAGGATGTCAAATTTAATCTCATGAATTTCTTATGTTTGAATGTGGTAGCACCATGTGGCAGCTCTATAGGGATTCTTGGGATCTTGGATTCAATTCACTTCTTTTCTTTAAAAGCCATGAGGAAGTGAGAGCCATCTAATCATGATCTGAGTAGTCTTACACCATTGGTTCACTTTAATACGTAGGATCCTTTGCTTTCAAACTTCAAATGCGGGAGTGCCACATGGTGACATTGTGGAGCTTCTTGGGCCTTTGAATTTTTAATGTTGTCTTTGTTCCATCCAATCTTTGATCTATAATGAAGCATGAACTATTGATCATGATCTAAGTGCTCGAACATGATTGGTCAGAAGGATTAAGTGCTTAGTTCTATCGATTTTTCTTCATGTCATCTGATTAAAATCCATGATGAAGCACATACCATTGGATCCTACAGCAAGTAAGGTATTTAAGTCAAGGCTCAGGGTGGAAATAAAAACTTAGACTAAAGCATTAAGTCTTAGGTCTCATTTGTGTTAATAAACATGAATGGGGCCTTAGAATTAAAACTTTAGGCTAAATAGATAATAATAAAAGGGACCATGCTATAAAAATAAAGGGCCCCTACTAGCATAACATTGGATTTGATTAGAAATATAAAAAACAAAAGGGGAAAATAAAGGGGACTAAGCATAATTTTTAGGCTACGGTTTGATTGTGTTAAAAAAAATGACCAAACCTCAACATAAGAATTAGGCTTAAGTCTAAAATAAATTTAAAATATTTCCACCAAATACTCTTTCCAAATGCAAATTTGAACTAAGGGTTTTAAGCCAGGGTTTTTGGAACATGAATCCATCAATAAAGATTCTGTGAAACCTGCAATTGTAAGACATGAAGACCAATTATTAGCAACATTAGGCAAGTTCAAAGCAAATTCATAAATCAGTAAACTAACTTTATCAAAGTGGATGATCTTCAAATTCTCATAATGTTTAAAATAAGCCATGATTTCAGGGTTAAGCTTTAAAATATCCCAAGGGTCCCAATTTTCAAAAAATGGGGGTATGTTGACCTCAACATTGTCCCCTAGGTGTGGTAAAGTGTGTGCACAAGGGTGAAATATACTATATGAAGATACATTTAATTATCAAGCTTGTGATTTCATAAATATCACTCATGGGTTGTTCTTTGAATGCTTCACACCTATAATATGACTTCTCCTATACTAGATATGGAAATAGGCAAATGTGAGCCTTTTGGCAAATCTGAGCCATTCAAAAAGAATGAGGTCTAGAACTGAAAGGTATAGCCCTAATTGATATTTTTCAAATGTATAAGACTGAGTTGTTATAGATATTCATTTTTAGTATCTATGTGTTCCTACCTTTAATCTAGTAATGCATAAGCATGAAAATATTAGGTTAAAAGAAAAAAATGCATACCTAGGTGTGTATGCCATAACTTACCTTTGCTTGAGCCTAGTTTGAGTGCTTTGTTGGTGTATGACTTGTAACCAAGATCATGTTATAGTATAAATCAATGCATATAACCTAAATTTTTAAATAATTGAAATGTTTGAAAAGAAAGAGAACAAGGAGTAGACAAGTGTGTCAATGCAACCATATTACCTCTTGATACTTTGACTTAGTAAAGATTCTTCCTTATGAATCATTGGAGCTAGAAAAGGTTCAGACCTAAACTTTAGAGATCTAAAAAGGTAAATTGGAAGGCATTATGCCCCTAATCCAATGTGAGGATGAGTTGTGACACGACCATTGAGATCATTATATCTCAATCACATAACTCAAGAGTGAATGTATATAATATGGTGAGGGTGAGTGATTTAATCAACTCATCCTATAAATATAGTGATATTGAATTATTTAATCACTCCAATCTATAAATTTTATGAGGTTGAATGATTGAATCACTTCAACATCTAAAATCAACCCACTGTTTTAGTAGAAAAGGTTTGATAATAACACATCTTAGTGTAATCAGTGTGTCTTAATGAGTAGTATATTAAGAATTTTGTAATTTTTTGTGAAATAGCATGGCCTATGCACCTATGATATATTTAATTTGGAGTACATGTGTCATAGATCTAAATATATATTTCAAATCTATACAAAATTGATGATATGTATAGAATTCTGACCCATGTGTATATCTAAATCATGGAACTAAACTAGATTTTGTGCAAGTGTGTAGGTCATGTTCTTATGACATGACCCCACTAAAGTAAATAGATACTAAGTAAGCATATGTGTGTGGAGGTCATATTATTATGACATGCCCCCACTAAAATCTATAAATTGATAAGGTATATAAGTGTGGAGGTCATGCCTTTTATGGCATACCCCAATTGAAATCTATGAACTAAAAAGGTATACAAGTGTGGAGGTCATTCTTTTTGTGACATGCCCCTACTGCAATATAAATAAATATGAAAATGTGGTCATTCTTACATAACATTCCTCCACTGATATTCCCCCCATTTGAGGTGAGGGAGATAGAAAATGGTAGGTGTCTTACCTCAAAAGGATAAGGTAGTTGTATAATTTATGTATGGATCATATAACATATGGGGATAACATGTCAAAATAGATTTATCAATTAGGTTCATGGTATGTGATCACATCAAGTCATAAGATGCATAATATATATCATAGAAATGTCTATAGGGTAACAATATGAGCTCGGTAAATAATCAAGCACACACACAAGATCACTCAATGTAATGTAAATCAATGGTCCAAAGAGATCTCATACAAGGGGCATGTTCAAATGTTTTACAATTGAATAAATGGCATGTGTAAATGTCCAATCAACATAGAATGACATATTCAAATATCCAATCAATATATAATGGCATGAGGGCCAACTGGTAAGGAACATATTCAAATGTTTCATAAGCAAGATAATAACAAGTAATGTAATACACTTAAGAAAGTGAAAATGTGAATAAATAAGTATAAGCAACCAACATAAGCATTTATACTAGTCCTTACTTATTTGTGTTATCAAAAATGTTATGTAGTATGAAATATCAAATACACTATGAAATATACAAGCATGGATATAGACATGTGTAAGTAATATAAGCTCAAACATGATAATGTAGAAATGATCATAAAGGATATGTAACATGTATCAATCATGATCAAATAAATAGATGCCCCCAACATACTATATGACATGGGTAGAGTAAAGATCCAACATATGAAATTGCATAGATCATGTGTTTGGTATGACTGTATCACACTCAAAGATGTGTGAAATATGTGTATATAGGGATGAAATGATATGTTATCTACTAAAATAAAGCAAACAACATAGATGTCAAGAAACTAGAAAATTTTGATAATGTTGAATATTTTTTGTATTTTTGAATTTATTTGAATGTTATTGTACTTTTGGAATATTTGATTTTTTTAGGATTGATAGAATTTTTGTAAATTTTACAAGCTATCCAATGATCTTAAGATGAGGATGAGAATCTTTGAGGAGTGGTAAATGAATAACACTTCCTAAAATGAAATGTGTTATATGTGTGCATAGTAGAATCAGAAAGTGTATCATGATCTTGTATCAAGGGGATGTAGTGATTAATATATATTGTGCCTCTTTCTCTCTAATGATGTTAGATTTTAAAAAAATGTTATTCCAAGATGCATTTTATTTCTCTTTTTCAATATGTTCTATGTCCTTTGCCTTTACTGATATGCCATTCCTTGTATCTATATATATGGTAGATAAAGCTATACTTTCATTCTGTTGCTTTTGATCTAAAGATATTCCTTATTTGGAGAAGGATTTAAGATTACCTTGATGATAAATTGATATGCAACCTTTGTTTCTATAAACCATTACTCATATTGAGTGTAACCATGAATTTTCAAACACCACATTATAAGCATTTGGATTACATGTAAATTGGAAAGTAAGAGAACATTATTTTGAATTAAATTAAACTCTTAACTGAATTGATATCATACTTGTTAGAATTGAATTAGTTTCATCTACATGTTGAAACTTATTTTCAAGAGTGCTAAGAAATGACATAGAATAAAAATTAGTAACTTAATAGTCCATAATCTTGACATCTTTAAATTTTTTACCCTCTGCATGAGCAAAGATAGTAAAAGGGTCTTGATATGAGGAAAGGATCATAGTCCCCCCCTATGTAACCTCATTTGGAACTTTAAAGTTTTCAAGTGTCTCTTGTTTTTTTACCACTTATGTTATAAATCTTTCTTTAAACTTTGATGTGCCCATTGCTCTTTTTGTAATGTTTCTTTTTGTAGTTATTTTTTTTCATCTTGTGTCTTTTATAATTTTTATTTTTCATCTTGATATTTTTGTAACATATCTTACTCTAGATTTTCCTTTTTAATATTTTCTTACTCTAATTTTTGCATGTGTAATTGCTTTTTCTCTAAGTTATCCTTTGGTAGCCATAATTGTTATTTTTTCACTTGTGCTTTAAAAAATTTACTCATAATGTGAGTGGGTTATTTTATTGATGTATCAATGATATGATCATCACTATCATTTACCTTTTGTATTTTGTTCTTCAAGGTAAAATAACAATATGTATGATGCACATACATTCTATGATATGCATAATAGTATTTTGATCTCCTTATAGGATGTAAAGGAGGTAATTGAATTAGTTTGTTTCGAAGCATTTATCTTAGGATTTCACTTGGACTCTTATTGGCCTTTTGTTCACTTTTTGAATCACTTATTTTAGATGTATTTTGTTGTAGCTCTTCATCTAGATATGAAACCTTTTTGGACACAAAATTGCTAGATGAAGATGCAGACACATGATTAACACTAGCATATTTTAGATTTTCTAGCTATGTAATATGATTTTCCAATGATGTGAAATTTGAACTAAAGTATTGATTTTGATTTTTTAACTCTTATATTAACTTTCTCATAGTGATGTTTTGATCTTTGAGGGTTTCATAAGCACAAACCCCAAGTACTTCAGATTGAATATGCATGCACATACCATATAGGGTTTTAGGAAGGGTTTGTTAGTTACGTTATTTTGGCACTATAGAATATTCAACCTTACCCCTTAAATAAGTGATAACATGGACCTATTTAGAGGGATGGTAGCTATCACACTCCTTAGGGTGGGGAGGAGGAAGAGGCTCAATATTATAGCAATAAGAATTATAAAGAAAGATTAAATTTTGATCTTGTTTTAAAATACTTTATTTATATTGATTGATTTTTTTTTTTTAATTTAAATTATATCACTGACTGATTTAACATAACAAATAATAACTATCATTATGTATTGGATAATGAAATAAATGATAGATGTATCCATATTAAACATGATTTTAGGAAAGGAAATCTCTAATTTTATAAATTTTGAGATCTTTGAAATCAAAAATTAGAATTAAAAAAATAGTAAATCAGGAAACCCTAAGTCAATCTAGTGTTTAGAGACAAAATATCAGGTTCATCAAATGGTTAACCCTAAATTTTAGATGTGTAGTATCTAGGGTTAAGAAATATAGTAGTTATAACACAAGGGTGATAAATTAATCTAAAGTGGGATAATTAATTAGAAAACTTAGATAAATAATATTATGAAATTATACAACTAAGATTGCTAAAAATAGTAAAGTACAACCATTAAAAGATATTACAATAAATAGGAAATAATAGTACTTAGTTGGTTTACTATGAGCAGATAGATCTAGATTGGAAATAAGTGTAAAGTATATAAGATCAATGTTTTGGATTAGACATCAAATTATATAAATTGTACTTTTGTGGCCATGGATATTACCACCAAATTTGGACACTATTGTCAATGTTACTATCTAATTGTGTTGCTAGTGTCTATTACAAAATAATGACTAGATTTAGATTCAATTAACTTTGTTATTTTGGGTTTTTGTCACCTTTATAATAATATATTCAAATCTAGGATATAAGTTGTCACTCTTAGTTGATTGATCAAACCCTAGCTCTTTAGCATTATTTGCACTTAGATTGAGTTTGCTAAAAAATAGGTTAGTGGGCTCATAATGTCGAGTTACCCCAAAGAACCCTCTATCAATGGGTATTACCGACATAGCCAATATTTTAAGGAGGGCCTGAGACTTATGTAGTTATCCCATATGTGTGGGAAATTATGTGTACAAGGATGTAGTATACTAATATGAAGATGCATGTAGTGATCTATCTTGTGATATGAAATATGTCACTCATGGGTTGATCTTTGAATACTTCAAATCTATAATATATTTGCTCCTATGCTTGATATGGAAATAAGAATGAATAGGGAAGAATATAGTGCTTATGTAGTTGTTTGATTTAAATTTTTTATGTGTTTACTTGGTATTTTGCTAGATGATGAATGAGAAGGCTTAGACTTATATTTATACCACACTTTTTGAAAATATCTCACTATAGGGTTCAATAAGACAACTAGTCTGACAAAAGGGTTTTGATCATTTTTTAATTTGGATGAATTTTGGCTACTGGAAATTAGATAAGAATCTAGACACTACCATCAATGATAGTGTCCCTCTATGGTCGGTAGTGTAAAAAGGGCTAAAAAAATGTATGGATGTGAAACTAAAAGTCAAGGATGTTTATCAGGCTTTAATATTTTTGTGTAGTACATAAGATCTAGGTCATTAGAATGATATGGATCAAACTAATAGATAAGCATTTAGTCATAGTGAGATGGCAAATGCAATCCTTTCAGCAGTAGGGGGTCTAAAACTGAAGAGTAGAACCCTGATTGATAGTTATAAAATGTTCAAGACTAAGATGTTATAAACATTTAGTTTTAAAATCTGCAATAGTTTTAATTCATGATACTAATTTATGCACAAGTTACGAACATAATTCATAAATATACATCTACATACAATACAAAATTCTATAATTATCACAGTGAGGCATGATATAAATTCATGTTCATTGTATTATGTTCCAATTCAAAGAGCACAATTATATATTTCACATTTATCAATGGGGCATGATACAGATTCATGTTTAATATACTATTTTTAAAATTAAATAGCATATTATAATTTCATGACATATATTATATATTATTTTCTATCTCCATACATAGTAGGGCCATAGATGACATCCATTCTCTTTTAACCATGCATTTAAGAACATAGTGACAATTTAATCATAATCCATCTACAGTGGTTGATTTAGTTAAGGTACATAGCATAACTTGGAGATTATAATGCACTCTAGCATTATGTGTGTGAATCCATTTTAGATTTAAACCTGGTTCATGTATTGGGGTTATAAAGGCTATCTTGAGGTAAAATGAGGTCTATGTATCCCTCAATGGGTTTTATTTATTTTATACATGTATAATTCAATATTGGGGCATGAGCACCCCCAAATTCTCCAATTTTTAACACGAGAGAAATTTCTCCAAAGAGAAATTACTAGAGTCAGCACATTGAGGTTTCTACATCCCTCAATGGTTCTATTAGTCACATTGACCAAATAAAAGCTTATCCATTTCCCCATATAGTAAATGAATAGTTTCTACAAGTTCCTTCTTTTTATCCATGGCATTATTACTTCTTCATGCCATGCATACATGTGTATTTGTTCCTTGATTGATGTTTATAATATTTCATTTACATCTATATCTTTTGTTTATTCTAAACAATGATTTCATCTAATTACATACATCTCATTTTGTTGGATCACTTTGGATCATCATGGCACATGATACATATACACAACAACATATTCATATGAGGTTTGTATTCTCTTTTTCACTTTCATCCAATATTTATAGTTTCACTGAAATGATAGATTAAAAGGGGGACAACTGTAGAGACCCCAATTTGGCACAATGCTTATCTTCAATGTCCTTTTAATTAATTTATTTATGTAGGGATTATCTAATAATTAAATAGTTAATGGTGCATTTTTCTTATATTTTTCCCTTTTACTTTATGAATGTGATAGCTATAATTTTAGAACATATGCAAGTTAGGAAATCAAATGAACAATTAAATGCTTATTCTAAGACTAAATTAAAACCTTAGCTACAGTTATTCAATCAAAATAAACAAAGAAAAAATAATTAAAATGTGCCATATTATAAATAAAGTAAATCACCTTCTCCATTGATAAACTTTTATTTGCTCTTGTAATGTGATATATGGATTCTCAATTCATTCTCCAAGGCAAAGGGAATTTCAACAACATATGGAAATAATTTATTGATTTTATCATGATTTCACAATGTAATTTTTATGTCAATTTGATGGATTTATGATGGATGTTAAAAATGGAGGATGTCACTTCAATTTATATATTTATGGGGGATAAAATGGATAGTTGGAAAAAATATATATTTACTAGATTATGTTAATTTGGATGGTCAGATTTCAGTCCTCATCCAAGTGGAAGAGACCAATTCCTCATGTATTTGAGATAAAAGGGGAAATTTAGTCATTAATTGAAAATTTAGATTACTCACCAAGTTGGTTGAAAGGTTAAATGATGACTCGATGATTGGATGAGGAAGTGAAGGAAGTGGTTAGACGACTCAACATCTAGTTGAGAGAAGTGTGGAAGATGTTTAGTGACTTGAAAATTTCAGATTTTAATTAGTTTTATGAAATTATGTGTGCATGATCAATTAATTAATTATTTGAAAAATGGAGGGAAATGATATTAGTGAACATTAGTATTAAATTTGAATTTGGGGTAGTGGTTGGGTAAGTGTGTTGATATTAATCAAAGTTAATTATGACATTAAATGTGGTAGGTGTTACTAGAAGAAGCAATACCTTTTCAAAGAATAAAGAAAAAGTAGAGTGGAAATTGATGTTTAAAAGATGCTCTAGGTGGATATGAATTAATATGAATGATGCCCCCTTGAGTGGTTGTGTGGGGAAAATAGAGGCAAATGAGACTCAAAATGAATGAAAATGAAGGAGGGTTAGATGGATAGATTACAAAAATGGTTTATTGGATACCATAAGAACAACATTACTTATCTCAATTAAATTTTTGTAAGATTTGTAGGCACCTGTAAAATGATTTGGCCTAAGAAGATAGTTGTTATCAAACATAATGGAGAAATAATATTCTCTAGATAAGTTGAACACTTGGATTTTTCCCCATGAAGATTGTTACATGGAAGAGGATATGGTAATGATGTATCCCATTGATAAATTTTGGGCCAAAAAAGGAGAAATATATTTTCCAAGGATTTGGTGATAAAGTGTACAAGATTAATTTACAAGCAAAACTAAATATATTGAGTAATCAGATTAATTAGTAGTATGATATGAAGGGAAAATGAAATGATAATGTGGAAATATAGTTTAAAGGGCATGAGGGTGGGTGAAAAAACTTTGAGTTGGATGAGTAAATACATAAGGGTATGGGGTAATTTGAATTTCATTATTTGAAATTCATTTGGTTTATTTTTACCTACGAGTTTTATTTCCTCTAGATTACAAGAGGTTGGAGAGGGAAATGTAGTGTATTCCAATGGATAGGCATCATAATAAGTAAGTCCAAGTGTACTAGAGGCTAACAGGGAGCATGGATCTAGTAAGTGATCTTTTGAAATTCATGTTTTATCATTTGTGCCATAAATGCTTGGCAGAGTTAGGTCAAATGAACCCATCATTTTCCAAACAATGGTTTTGAAGTTGAAACCAGTGATTTTGTCATGGAAAATGGTAGTTTCATAACTAGTTTTAGCAATTTTGATAGATTATCAAGTTTTTAAAAAGGTATGGTTAATTCATAAAAACTTGTAGCAATTTCATCATACTATAAAATAAATTCATCATAGTGGTGAATTCATTGAGGGTGCAACAAATTCATAAAAGTTTTAGCAAATTCATCAAAGTGCATTAAATTCATCATTGTTAGCATGTTAGATAAAAATGTCATCCAATATGGATGGTAGTGTAAATGGTGATTTTGATAGATTGATTAACAAGACTAACATTGTGTTATTTTGATGTGTGTAAGAGAGACAACTGATACTCATTATGTGGGAGAGGTGATTTAGTGTGTTATGACTGATAAAGAGAGCCAATTGATTGTGAGGTGGGTGTATTAGAGGTAGTGGGGTTGTCCAATGTGGTAATGGTGTTTTAAGATCCATGTTAATAAGGCATTATTGATGGTATTGACATGCACTGGCACTCAACATCTAGTACATTATATTTGCCTATAGGGAGATAACCATCACACTAAAGGATGTGTGGAGAATACTTCACATCTTGATATGAGGTGTGAAGGTTTATTGGAAAGACTGTGTAGGTAATGTCATTAGCTAAGGTGTTTGGAAAGGATATTATCTTGATGATAGATTATGAGATAGATTTGGATGCATGATGGCATTGGAGGATATGGATGGGTTAACATTGGTATTGGTGGCATCCTACTACCAAACAAAAGTGAGAGGTTATTTCTTACTTGACTAGTAGATGTTATTTATGACATGTTGGAGAGCATGATGGATTTTGCATGGGGGAACATGTGTGTTGGCTCCCTTTTATATAGACTTTATTATTATTATGTACAAGGGAGGAGATAACATAGGCTTATCCACACTGTTGCAAGTGTAGGTGAATAGCTAAGATAAAGAGCAGATGGAGATCTAGTTACATATAGATGGTACATTATTATAGGTGCATGGAGGGCTCACTTGGGGGATGTAGAATTTTATTAGAGGGAACTTGATGATTTGGGGCCAATGAATATTACATGGATGTTGAACCATAGCGTGGATAGGATGCATGTTGTATGGATTATATGTTGACACCTTGATACATTATTGTTAGGAATGAGTATATTAGAGTGATATAAGCCAAATAGGATTCTAAGATAGTTTGGTATATGATAGGATGTGTCAGTAGGGCCACATGTTTTTACACAAGCAATATGTGATATGCCATAGTTATGACTAGGTATAGATTCGAGAGTGGTAAAGCATAGTTGGGTACAACTACAGATGGTACCATATCAATGGAGGAGAGATGTAGCAAATGAAAGGGTGACTAAGGCTTATAGGGTATGGTGGGATTAGATGTCATTATTGAGATTGGCAGTTCCTCATTAGAGGTTGAAGACAAAGAGGGAAAGGTTACATAAGGATTTTAGGGTACAACTACAAAGGAGTGGACAACTGAGGGTACCTATTCAAGTAGTTACTCTATAGGTTAATGGTGGTGATGGAGATAGGGTGATGATGTTCATATTGAGGAGGCATAGGTTGAGGAGGTTCAAGTGGATTATGTTGAGGGAGATAGATCATGAGGAGGTACACCTATGATTGTGATTAACAATGAAGAGGGAGATGGAGTGGACACCATGATGTAACTAATACCAAAAATTCATCTATGTATAAATTATGAGGTAGGACCATAAGGGATGATTTGAATAGTGGAGGATGAGGCCTTGATTATGAGGCTCCAATAGAATATTAGAGTTAGGGATGTAGAGATTGTATTCCTATAGAGATATGGAGTGGAAGGAGCCTCAAGAGTTGTAGAGATAGTTAGACTACATGTTGAGGTGGATCAATTGACAACAAAGTTTGGAATTATAGTAGAGAGATTAGTGACCCATGATGTGGGTACACAAATGAAGGATGAGATAGGGCTTACATGGAGATACCATAGAAAGTAAGATGCATTATGGATAGAGTTATAGAGAATGAAATATTTATTGGTTGCACCAACCCAAGTGAAGGCCCTATAAGACATTATGAGGGTGATGGATCAAGAATCCTAATACAAGAGTATATACAAATGAGTGGTTCCCATAGATCAATGAGCACCATCATTCATAAAGCATTCAAGTGTGAGGAGAATAGGATTGGGGACTAAGACAACATGGATGATAGTATCATAGCATTATGTAGATCACTCATATCAACAAATCATGGGTCATCCACATATTGCACCACAACGTCTGAGACCATCTCTTATAGAATAACATAACGAGAGTTGAGATTGATATGATATAGATACATTTTGTAGATGGACATGAGATTATGATAAGTATAATATGTATTTATAGACACATTATATACATACATACATATATGTGTATGTATATATAAATGCGTGTATATATGTATGAATTATGTTTTATGGATGTTTTATTATGATATATGTAAGTGTTTAGATGGATATATGGATGTACATGTTATGAAATTGTCTCTGTTGCATTTAATATTTGACACATGTTAGTCTTTTTTTGTTAGCATTATATGGGTTAGATGTGAAAATCTATTTAGGATGGTGAGATAGGTCGTTAGAAACTTTTCGTAGGCTTTGCATGGAGTTCCAAAAATATTTCCAACATGATTGTGAACATGAATTGAGCAACCTTATTTTTAATATTGTGTATGACAATATTCACCAATGGTATGGAAAAACCATGATGTCTATTGTGTAATATGTGCAAGACATAATACATCATGATATGAAAGATCATAATAACATCATTTGTAATTGCATAGTTAATTTGACTCAAAGCAAAAAATTAAAACAAGATAAAACAAATGAACAATTGTTAAAATCAAATAATAAAACAAGCCAAAAAACCAACAAACACTTAAAGCAAGTAAAAGCTAGTAAACAATTGTATAAGAAAGTAAGCAAACAAACATTTTTAGGGTGATTATACGAATAAGGAAAATATTTATCTTTTTTTTATGTCCATTAGATTATAAATACTTTAGCATATGAGATTTTTGGTAATGATAACATTGTGAAGTGTAATCTACATAAGATAGGACAAGGGTATTGATCCTAAGGACAAATGTTTTTGTTTTAAGAGTGGTTTTTGACTTTTTTTATATATTTTTTTTGGGGTGGATGATCAAGTTATGTACATAAGGAAAAACTAATTCTTGATGTTTAGAAGTGAAATGAGCTTTTTTTATGGATGGGAGAGTGATTATCTGAGGATTGTGACATGGAAGTTAGTTGTGTGTGTGTAACTATGTATCTACACACACACACACACACACACACACACACACACACACATATATGTCTATATATGTATATGTATATATATCTATATATGTATATATATACCTATATATATATATATATATATATATATATATATATATATATATATATATACATATACATATATATGCACACACACACACACACATATATATGTATATATGTGTGTGTATGTATATAATATATATATATATATATATATATATGTATACACATATATATGTATATACATATATGTGTGTGTGTGTATATATACACACACACACACACATATGTATATACATATATATGTGTATACATATATATATATATATATACATACATATATATATGTATGTATATATATATATACATATATACATACATATATATATGTATGTATATATACATGTATATATATAAATGTATACATATATATATATACACACACATATATATATATATGTATGTGTGTGTGTGTATATATATGTGTGTATATGTATACATATATATATACACACATATATATGTGTGTGTGTGTATACATACATATATATACATACATATACATACACATACATATATACATACATACATACACATACATACATACACATACATACTTACATATATATATATATATATATATATATATGTATGTATATGTATATATACATATATGTATATGTATATATACATATATACATACATACATACATACATACATACATACATACATACATACATATATATATATATACACATACATATATATTTACAAGATATTTCTAAAACATGAGTCAAAGTGTTTTATGCACATGACCACCAAGATCAAACCTTAAACCAAAATTTCATAGGTAACTAGGATGAAATGGAAAGGGGATATATATAGTGGGATACATGACAAATGATATATGATGGATGATATGGATTTGGAAATGCACCCAAATAACTAGGGTGTGTATAGACAATGGTTTACACATGGCACCAATAACTATTTTTCATCATAATACTTACCCAAAGCACCATAAGAATGGTTTTAACTTTTGTATGGACTCTCTCTCTCTCTCTCTCTCTCTCTCTCTCTCTCTCTCTCTCTCTCTCTCTCTCTCTCTCTCTCTCTCTCTAATTTGTATACATGTAGACAACAACACTAGAGCAAATGATAAGGATTTTCTAACTATTTTCTATGGCTCGACACACCATGCTTTTTCCTTGCATAGGAGTGTGCTTTACTACACACACACACACACACATAGTGAATGTTTATATATATATATATATATATATATATATATATATATATATATATATATATATATATATATATATATTAGTAGTCTTATAGTTCAGACAGAATGTTACAGTGGTGAATGTATTTAGTGATATTATAATACCAGTTGAATCAATTTCTTGATCTGATCTTAAGTTTCCCAGAAAATAGATTGTAAACACAGATTTTGTTTAGAAGCCTATGAAATCTTTATCATTTAATACATCTGTAAAATACTTAAAAGACTTATCAAACAAATATATTATTAGATTTGACTCCCATAATGATCTAAAAGATCATATGTTAATTCTACAATTGGAAAAACCCTTGCCTCCAATGAATCCTCACTGCCTGCATCTAAAGAAAATCCATGACCATCAAGTAGATTTATATTATTGTATTGATTACCAAAAAATAATTAGTCATCTAAATCAATCCAGTATTCACATGGTTAAAAGAGATTTAACTATAGAAAGGTTGCTTGAGAAAAATAAAAAGTTACTTGTTGAAGCCAAAAGGATTAATATGAAAGGAACTTCTGAGGAAAAGTCTGAAAAGGAAGAAGAGAACGGCCATATATGGAAAACTCCTCTAATCATACACAAAAAAATATATTCTCAAAGCTTGTTGATTTCAATCAATATTCACTAGATGGAAAATATAGAGCACAAATGTATTATCTTAGATCCACTAATAAGAGTCTTGATTAGTCTACAGAAGTTAAGCTAATGAATTAGAATAATATTGCTACTAAATGCTTGAATAATAAAGTTTAAAAAATACAGCAAAGTCTTAATCAAGTTTCTAAAATGTTAAAGAGCATTGAGTTATATCAGAAAGAAAAAATTACTAGAGCTATTAATGTCTTGATTGATAATACTACTACCCATCACAATCAGCTTATCTAAAAAAAAGATAATGAGTCTAGCAGTATTAGACTACAATAGCAATCAGTTGAAACAAAGGTAGATGATATGATTGTTGAAGGAAAGACTATTAGTCAAAGTCAATATCAACTTAAAACTAGTATGACTTCCATTGAAACAAATTTGAAAAATCAAATTACTAGTCTAGAGACAAAGCAAGAAGAAGTACATTAGGAAATCAAACAACTATCTTCAACCTCTGATAGTATAGCTAGAGAAATAATAAACTAAAATTCTATCTTTTCTTTTATTCCTAATATTCTAGATACATTGAAGGATAAAGGACAATCTTCTCAGCAACCAAAATTAGTTCATCAGCCAGAAATTATTATTACAGAATATATTGATTACAGTGAAAATATTCACTCTTGGCAAAATATTCTAAAGCTAAAAAGAGAATCATTCAAGAAATCTAAATCAAAAATTTTACCTGATTCTGAGAGATCTATTGATAAGATCTTCCAAGTAGGTATGGCTAAGATTGAACCTACTCAAGATGAAAGTTATTTTAAAATAGGAGAATCTTCAAAGTCTAAACCTCCATTAGATTCTTAAATAAGAACATTGAATCTTCAACCCTTCTGTAAATTCAATTCAATTGTGAACCACCAAAAAGAAGAAATCAAATGATTCATGCAATGATAGCTTGGGCTAGTGTACAAATTCATAGTTTTAAGAAAGATCCCCTCAGTGTTACTCAACAAATTGCAAATGGGTTCATAGGAAATATTAAATAGTGGTGGGATGCTAGTGGTCCAGTATTTCATGAAAGTATATACACTCATTTGAAACCTATTTCAACAATCTGCAATGCTTTACTTTCTAAATTTGTTAGCACTCTTGATAATGATAAAGCAACAAACA
Source organism: Torreya grandis (assembly GCA_037957365.1). Lineage (NCBI taxonomy): Eukaryota > Viridiplantae > Streptophyta > Pinopsida > Cupressales > Taxaceae > Torreya > Torreya grandis. The sequence continues at coordinate 1,310,750 of JARHVA010003381.1, read as the reverse complement.
AAGCAAAGTTTCTTAAGACACAATTGTGTGACATGACCAAGATAGATGAATATAGGTGCTATATGAAGAATTTGTTTTATAATACTAGTAAAATATTGAATCCAACATATAAGATTAGATACATAGAATATTTTTATGAGTATTTTGATACAAAGTATAAATTTGTTATGGGTGATGATCTCCCAACCATGTCTTTTGGAAGGATAAACCAAAATATTAAAGCAGTCAATGAAAGACTATGTGCAGAAAGAAAGGCCCATAAAGAAACTATGAAGTTTCACAAACAGATTGGTGCAAAATTCTATAGTTCTATTGATGATAATTTTGGTTGTATGGATGTACATAGATATAGATAGTATAAGAAGAAGAAAAAATTTAATTCTTGCAAATGTTCATTAGAAAAATAATTTACTTATATAAAGCCTTGGAAGCCTAGATACAAATATAGGAAAAGGAAATTTGGTCCTAGAAGGATATTCAAAAAAAGAAACATGGGTTCCAAAAGAAACCAGTCAAATGTTTCATCTGTCAACGTGATCATTATGCAAATAAATGTCCTAATAAAAAGAAAGAATCCAAGAAGATTAAATTTCTGAATAGCCATGAAATTAATGAAGATGAATATGTTTTAGTCTCTGATGAAGATGAACTTCAATATGAATCAGATATTCTATGGGAAGAATCAGATAATGATGAATCTTATTGACACTGAATTAGAAGATGATTCATCTGATTATTATTTTGATATAGGATTTTAGATTTATATGATTTTTGCTCCTTTTTCAGATGCTTTGAGTTTATCTCAACAAATATATTTCCTCAAAGAAAGATATGCTAAAACTCCTACATATATGATTTCTAAAAGAATGTTTTTAGAACAATAAATTGTAGTTGTTGAGTAAAAATATTATCTATACTTAACTCAACAAAAAAATCAAAAAGATGCTTTGTCCCAAGAATTTCAATCTAAAATCCCTAAAGTTTGTATGGTTGAAGTTGCCTATCAACTTGATACATATGATAGAGCCACTTGGTGAAAGAAATGAATTTATCAACTCCAGATATTCTTAGCTAGAGATTAGACTAAATTGTAAGATCTTATGAAAGAAGAAGCTCTTGTCGATGAACATGAATAACTCTTTGAAGAATAATTACTCCAAGTAACTAATGAGATAGAATATAATTTTGAGGAGGGGGAGACCTCTCATGAAAATTCAAATATACATTAGATATCAGTATATACTAATAATAATCTAGTATGTGAAATTCAAATCAAATGAGATGGTTTTAAACCATATAGCTTAGATGTCTTGCTTGACACTAGTGTTGATATTTCTCTTGCTAGATATTATTCTATTCTTGTTGATATGTAGAAAACTAATTTCATAGGCTGACTTTCAATACAAAAATTGTAGTTTTAGAATTGTTTACAGTTATTCCTGTTATGCTTGGTGACTCTATCTATTATTTTAAGATAATACAACATGAAATGCCTATGTATGACATGATGATTGGTTCAAATAACTTGTCTACCTTCTATCTTATTACAATTTAGCCACATGAAATAATTCTTGCAGAGAAATATTCTTTATACAAGAAATCTAAATATGAATGTAGAATTCCTATGAAAGAAAAGCCAAAGAAACTAGTTAATACCAAATGGATACAACAAAAGGTAAATCTTTATCATGCCAGCATTGAATCAATAATTAAAAACTCAAAAAGTATTACTGCTCTAAAGATCCTTTGGTATTCAAAAATAAGAAAATACATGAATGCAAAATTTAACTAAAGATGATAAAGGATAAGAATGACAAAAAAATAGAATCCAAGTTCAAAGCACACCATTCAGGTATGTCTCCTTCTCTTAAAGAAGAATGTTTTCAGGAAATAAAAAAATTAAAGGAGAAAAGTTTGATAAGAGATTCAAATAGCCCTTGGGCTTGTTAAGCATTTTATGTGAATAAAAGATCAAACAAATATGGGGAAAGAAAAGGTTAGTCATGAATTATGTTCCTCTATATAAATATGTTTTACCTTTTCAATATCCAATCCCTTCAAAAGATAAAATCTTGCAAAGAATAAGTGGAATTAAGGTTTACAGCAAGTTTAATTTAAAATCAAGATTTTGATAGATATAGGTAGTAGAACAAGATAGGTATAAGACTACATTTGTCACTCTATTTGGACAATATGAATGGATTGTCTTACCCTTTGGCTTAAAGACTGCTCTTAGCATATTTTAGGAAATAATAAATAAGATTTTCTATCTATATTCTAATTTTATCATTGTTTACATAGATGATATATTGATCTTTTCAAAATCTCCTAAAGATCATATAAAACATCTAGAACAATTTTATCATATTGTGTTTACAATAATTTAGTTTTATCCAAGAAAAAAATGTCAATTTTTAAAGATGAGATTGAATTATTAGGTGTTACTATAAAATCAAGAGAAGTTGCAGTTTAAGAATATGTCTGGAAGAATATTAATAACTTTTTTGATGAATTCAAGGATAAAAAATGCTATAAAGATTTGTTGGTTGCGTAAACTATGTAGTAGGTTATTATTATAATATTGCACGGGACATAATACTTCTATATAGTCTTACTTGATAATGGTCTAAATATTATTGAAACAAATGCCTCAAATCTATATTGGGGTGAAGTTTTGAAAAAAATATTATTAGATGGTTCAAAAAAACCTTGGAGATTTTCTTTAGAAAATTTTAAATAGGCTCAAAAAAATTATCATTCTACTCACAAAGAAATTCTTGATGTTATTAAGGCCATTCAAGCTTTTATGTTCTTTGTGAGATCAAAAAAAATTCTTGTTAGATCTAATTTGAATAATTTTATGAGTATTCTTTATTCTATTGATAATCTAAATAAAATATTTGTGAGTAGGTTAACCAGGTAGACAACATTTCTTTCAGACTTTGATTTCTCTATTGAACACATTGCTGGAAAGAAGAAACGCCTTACTGATTTTATATCTAGAAAATTTAATTCAAAATAATCAGTCATGGCAATAACAATTTTTATAAGTTTGTGAAGAATTTCATCAACATATATGGAGATCCACTCCATCTATTACTAATTAATTAACTCATGAGATCAATGCTCTCACAATAAAATCTCATGAAGCTCCTGTAGAACTCAATAATACTCATTTGGCATGGACGTCTTAATTCTAAGAACCCGATGGCAAGAAATGGTGTTTAACAATAATGTTATATCATGAAGCTAATAATCCAAGGATCACTAGTATAAATAATCCTTTTAAGAATTTCATTTGTAGATATGGATTGAATTCTTGATGCAATGGTCTACATTTTGGCCAAGTTTTAATCCTACATTAGAAAATTTTTGGTCATCTACTAAAATTCTAGATTATTTGTATGAATTCCTGGATTATATCATGCCAATGAAAGCTTCTGATGATCCTACTATTTGTATCCCTCCATCTCAAGTAAGAAATATATATATATATATATATATATATATATATATATATATATATATATATATATATATATATATATATTAGGATACCTTTTAGGATTAAATTTGAAATGTTTTCAGTTCAAAAATTTTAAGCCAATCTACATGTCGGTATAGCTCCTACACAACATTAGTAGCTCTTTGAAAACAGTTCAATATAAGTCATCAAGTTGTGTTTCCTCCTATACCTGGTGATCATATCTTGAGAATCCCATCAACTATGTATATAGACCACACTAACATTGATTCTAATGAGGATAACCATTATTCTTCCCAAGGAGAATATGAATTCTATGATGATGATTGAATTGATGTAAAGACTAGTTACAAGGTCTATCTATAGTTGTGAATGTGGGCACATTAACCTTCTTTTATTTTAATTTGACCTCAACACTTTTATAAAAGGGGGTAACCTATCTGTCGTGTTGACATATTCCTTTTTATTTTGTGTGTGGCGGTGCGTAGTGGACCCATAACCCATTATCTTTTGGCATCTTGCCTTCTGTCTATTGATTCAACATCTTTTTGTCAACCATTGACCTTCTCATTTCAACTTATAAATATGAGGAGTTATTTGTATCATAAGCATTGAATGCCTAGAGTTGAGTCTGGTGTCTAAGTCCTAGAAAGTCATAAAAAACATATGCTCTTCCCTTGCCCTCTATGTGGGATCCTGCGAATCAAAAACTTTTTCTAAAATAATGTTTATGATATGTTTCTTGTGTGAAATTACTCTGCTATATATATGTGTGTGTGTGTATATGAGGAGTTATTTGTATCATAAGCATTGAATGCCTAGAGTTGAGTCTGGTGTCTAAGTCCTAGAAAGTCATAAAAAAAATATGCTCTTCCCTTGCCCTCTTTGTGGGATCCTACGAATCAAAAACTTTTTCTAAAATAATGTTTATGATATGTTTCTTATGTGGAATTACTCTACTATATATGTGTGTGTGTACACACACACACACACATATACATCTATATATAATTAAAGATATATATATATGTATATGTGAAGTGTGTGTGTGTGTGTGTGTGTACACACACACACACACACATATACACACACACACACACACACACACATATATATATACACACACACATATATATATACATACATATATGTATATATACACATACATACATACATACATACATATATATATATATATATATATATATATATTTATATATATATATATATGTTTCTAAAACATGAGTCAAAGTGTTTTATGCACATGACCACCAAGATCAAACCTTAAACCAAAATTTCATAGGTAACTAGGATGAAATGGAAAGGGGATATATATAGCGGGATACATGACAAATGATATATGATGGATGATATGGATTTGGAAATGCCCCCAAATAACTAGGGTGTGTATAAACAATGGTTTACACATGGCACCAATTACTATTTTTCATCACAATACTTACCCAAAGCACCATAAGAATGGTTTTAACTTTTGTATGGATTCTCTCTCTCTCTCTCTCTCTCTCTCTCTCTCTCTCTCTCTCTCTCTCTCTCTCTCTCTCTCTCTCTCTCTCTCTCTCTCTCTCTCTCTCTCTCTCTCTCTCTCTCTCTCTCTCTCTCACACACAAATTTGTATACATGTAAAAATTTTAGGCATGGAAGTGCTTGAGATATATGATGTTCATTGGCTCATCAAAATATTCACCATATTAAGTAACCAATTTATAATCACTAGGTCCATTCTTGGCAATGACAACATAAGGACCTAACCAATTAGGTTCAACTTTACCCTTATTTTAATGATCGACATTTGTATTTCATTGATTTTACTTAAGAATAATAAATCTAACTTTAAACTCCTTGGCTCTTATTTTTTTGTTATAACTATGACGAAGATGGTTTTGATATGCTTGCAAATGATTTAGTGTATGAAGTCATTTCTCATCTAAGAGGTCAAGCTCATGTAGTTGTGATGTGTGGTACTCTTCATCATCTACCAAGTCTTGTAAGTAGATGCATAATGAAGGGATCTCTATTTCAACTGGTATGATAGACTTAGTGCCATAGACAAGGGAATAGGAGGTTTCCCCTATTGGTGTTTAGATACTTACATAGTAAACCCATAGAGTAGGATAAAGCTGTAAATTCCAATCATGACCAACATCATTGACAACTTGTTTGAGAATTTTGAGAATATTTTTGTTGGATGCCTCTAATTGGCCAATTTCTTGAGAAAAATATGGTGTAGACCATTTATGATTGATGTGATAGGTTTGGCAAAGGGATTTGACATATTTATTCTTGAAAGACTTACCGTTATCTGAAATGATAGTAGATGAAATACCATAACGACAAATGATATGGCTCAAGATAAACTTAGATATATGTTTACCTATTATGTAAGGGGAATGAACTCCACCCATTTGGTAAAGTATTCAGTAGCAGTAATTATGTGTTTATGTTCATCATAAGAATTGGGATTGATCTTACTAATGAGTTATAATCCCCACTTGAAAAAGGGCCTTGGTGTGGAAATGGGTTGTAGTGCTTGGGATGTAGCATGGATAAGATCACCGTGTTTTTGACATGGGACACACTTTTTTGGCACATTGATAGGAATGAGTTTCCATTGTAGACCAATAATAGTTGATTCTAAGTAAGTTTTTGGCAAGGACTATTCCACTTGTTTGCATACCGTAGATACCATCATGAACTTATTTAATAACTAAGGCCACCTCATTAGAATTTAGACATCATAATAAAGTTCCATTATAGCCTCTATGATATAGGGTATTGTTAAGGATTGTGAAGTGGGAAGTACATTGGTTGAATGAATTCTTATGGTTGTGGGACATGTTTGGATGGATAACATTATCATGAAGGTATGCATAAATATCTTGGTACCAGGGGAATTAGGACCAACAATCTCAAAGACCATTTTAGATTTAGGAACATCATAAGCTAGAATCATTACCTATTCAACAAATAATTGACTACGATCGACATATGATTTCATGTCAAGAAGGGAACCAATCATAGCCATTGCATCAACTGCTCTATTATTTACACGAGGAACTTGCTCAAATTATATGTGCATAAAGTATAGTTTCAAACTATCCACCATTATTTTATAAAGAATAAGCTTGTCATTTTTTGCTTGGTATTTGTTATTGACTTGATTGATAATAAATTTTGAATCCCCATAAATGAAGATATACTAGATGTTCCATTGAATGCCTATTTTTAAACCAAAAACTAGGGCTTTATATTTTGATATGTTATTAGTGCAAGGAAATTCTATTCAAAATTATTTCAGAATAAGATCGCCTTATGTAGTGACGAGAAAAATGCCTGACCCTGAGCCATGGTTGGTGAAAAATCCATCAAAATATAGTTTCCATTTTGATAATTCATACAAGGACAAAATATTCTCATCAAAAACATTAGTGGTCAAAGGTTGTATATTTGTTAATGGTGATTTTTTTATTATATCTACAAGTATTTGTCATTTAATAGCCTTTTGATTAACATACTCAATATAAAACTCAATAACATAATCCACTTAGCCATTCTCCTTATTAAATCTTATTTTGAAAGGAGGTATTTAAGTGGATCAATTTTTGTAATGATTTTAGTTTGATTATCAAGCATGTAATGATGAAGTTTTGGGGGAACAAAAACAACTACTAGACATGCCTTTTCAATGGAAAAATAATTTAATTCATAGGATACCAAGTTCTAGCTCAAATAGTACACTATTATTTCTATCCCTTGATCATCATGTTGTGTAGCTAAAATATATAATAACAAAGGTTTGCCTAAGGTAGGTGCCATTAGAACTAGTGGATTTGATAGATATTATTTGAAATTTTCAAACACTTGTTTTCACTCTTTGTTCAAGTTAAAAGTAACATTGTTTTCAAGCGAATATGTGAATGGGTGATAGATGTTAGTAAGTTGAGATATGAATCTTCAGATAACTTGAATTTTCCCTTGTAAACTCTGAAGTTGTTTGAGATTAGTAGATGGAGACTTTTTTATTATAGCTATGACCTTTGTTGGATCCAATTTTATACCTCTCTGTGATATAATGAAAACCAAAATCTTTCTTGAAGCACCCCCAAATAACATTTTTTTGGATTTCAGTGAACCTTATATTATTTCAATTATTCAAAACTCTATGTAGCACTATGGGATGTTTTACTCTTGTTCTAGGCTTTTCCAATATGTCATCTACATAATATTTAACAATATCATGAAGCATGTCGTACAAAATGACAGTCATAGAACATTGATATGTGGCTTTAGCATTTTTGAGACCAAATGGCATGACTTGGTAACAAAAGGTTCCCCAAAGTGTGGTGAATGTTTTTTTATGTTGGCCTTTGGGTGCAATTTTGATGTGGTTATATCCTGAAAAACCATCCATTAATGATAAGATCTCATGACCTGTTGTAGAGTCTACAATCATATTGATATTAGGAAAGGGAACATCATCTTTCGAATAAGCTTTATTAATGTCTTGAAAATTTGTACAAACTTTGATCCATACTAGTTTCTTGCTAAATGGCACAATGTTAGAGATCCACTCTAAATAATATATGGGTCTGATGAAGCCGACTTCCAACTATTTTTGTAATTCATCCTTTGCAAGTAGTGCTACTTTATGATGCATTTTTCTTAATTTATGTTTTTTAGGTTTAAAATTGTTGTGAATAACAAGGTTGTGGACTATAAATTATGTGTCTAACCCAAGCATATCTGCATATAACTAGATAAACACATATGAAAATTCTTGAAGGAGAGTTATAGTTATTTTTTCTTCAGGATCAAGATAAGTGACAAGCTCCACCATTTTAGGCTCTTCATTTGTTCCAATATTTACATAAATAGTATTTTCAATCAACAATGTAGTTTCTTCTTGAAAATTTGTAGGAGGAAGAGGAAGATTAAGTTCCTCATTAATGTCTTATTGATTTTGAGTTTCATCATTTGATATTTCTATAGAAGACCCAATTGAATTGATTTTATTGTTGTGTAGATGTTTAGAGTTTACGTGTTACCCAAAATATGTTAAATTGTCTGAGTGGATTGAAAAGCCTTTCTTATGATCCCTTGTTAGAATGTGATCTCTAACTCTCATGAATTCATAAATTACTTCATTATTTAAAAAATGGTCAAGTGAGGGTGGATTTTGTTGGTCTTAGGTTATAAGTTGTGAATATTTAAGCTCAAGAGTCAAAATGTTTGTTTCATGGAAGAGATTTAGAGTTAAAATATATTCGTATAGGCTATAGATGGAATTTTTTTCAAAGTTGGAAGAGGACTCCTCATATTTTTCAGAAGAATTATTGTTGTAATCATATATGTTCATATTAGGTGGTTTAAATCCAATATTGTGAGAATGTTTGTTTGTTTCAAAAATTATAGGTTATACAAGTCCTTGTTCATGGAGACCAAGGCATTTGCCTTTATAATTCATTCATCACTATAGATCCAATTAGGATTAGAATCTTCGATCTATTCTTTGGAAAGGAATTTGCCTTTAACAAAAAATGTATTTCTAATTAGACTACTTGTGTTTGCTTCCTATGATGGGGCCTGCCATGGTTATTGGGAGACATAAGGATTTTGCCTAGATAATGGGCATCATGGATTTCATACTCTCCCATACTTGCATCCACAATCATAAATCTAGATGGTGCATATGTTGACTTGGATGTGGATGGTTGACTTTCAAATGTAGATGGTTGGTTTGTTGATGTAGAAAGTAGATCATCAAGATGAATGTAGTTTGGTAATGTTGGTGATTCTCCATTAGGTTCATAAGTATCTTAAATGAATGTAAAATAATTAGTATTTATGTATCAACCTTCTAATAGTTTGTAAAATTGAAAATATTGAGGATCACCAGGAATAGTAACTTATATACATGAGTGGGAAAATTGGAGACACTAGTGGAGGGTGGATGGAATGGCATTCATGGTATAGATCCATAGATAACCAAGGAGTAAGTTGTATGGTAGATCAAGATCCAGGACATGAATTAAAATATCTTAGATATTAGGCCTCACCATAAAAGGAAGATATATAGTTCTAACTGACTATTGCTATGCATTATCATAGGCTTTTATGGTAATTATGTTAGGCTCTAGTGCTATTCTTGAATGTCCCAAATGTTTTATCAAATTTAATGTACATATATTCAAGTCAAACCCATTATCTATAGCCACCCTTTTTACTTTGTGTTTGGAGACAATGAATTCAATATACAATGGAAAATTCTATGATGTACCCATGGGGGAAATGTTTGTATGGTCAAAATTCACTTGATTATTGGAGGACAAATGTCCTACAAGTGCATGGAAGTTGAATGAATAAATGTTTTCTAGGACTTTTAAATCTTGTAAATCTTTATACAAAATTTCCTTATAGGTATTGGATGTCTTGAGAAGGTCCATAATATAGATTTGGGTTGATATTTTCTCAATTTAATCGATAATATTGTACTTATCATCAAAGGTGGGCAAAGGAACACTTGGAATGGTGATTTTTGCATGACTTATAGTGATGGTACAATATTGGGTTGTGATATTTATGATGGAAACATGATTATCCATATATTGAATATGATTGACAACATAATCAAATGTATGATTGGTTTGATTAACATCATTAGCTTGTTTTTTATCTTGGATTTATTTATTATGACTTTTTTCATATTTTGGGAATGGATCTTGGTATATCTTTAACTTTTTAGTGTTTCATGTGGACATATGATTATTTAATTCCATATCACCATGAACAATTAATTTTTAAATGTAGGTTTTAAGTCTCATGCATCAATTTGTGGAATGCCCTTTGATCTTATGTCATTCACAATATTCATCTTCTATATACCATTCAAGTTTTGAATCATGTTCATCAAAGGGTTTGTGTTTGGAAATGTGATCATGTTAGCGGTTACCAACTTTCGAAATACTACTTCAATTGGTACTCCTAAGTGGGTATAAGTTATTTTCCTTAAGTCTTGTCTATGTTGGACACTAGGTACACTAATATTGTTGATGGGTTGAATATGTTGGACTTGTTTGACATTAGTTATCCCATATCTTACCATGTTTTTTTTTAGAAAAAAAATGGGTTTTCATTTTGAGCTTGATTTTGATTGTCCTTAGTGTAAATTTTGATGAGGCTTTTATCGATGAACACTATTTCAATTTGAACTCAATTTTCAATTATTTCATCAAATGATGTGGCACAATGGATTTGAAGTTCAAAATCCATTTCAAGGTTTAGATTTTTTGTTAAAATTATAGTAAGTTTTTTTTATAAAATTAACATGAAAACTCACTTGCTAGTGCACACCATTGTTGTAAGAAAAATGGTAAACTCTCCCCATTACATTATTTAGTGTTGAATAAGGATATCATATTCAATTCATGTTGAACATGATAATAAAATTATTGTACAAACCTCTCAAAAAGATATGTGAAAGTAGTTATTGACCCCTTAGGTATATGTAATAATCATTCTAAGGCTTGACCCCCTAGGCTATGTGAAAAGAGTCTAAGTAGATAGTTATCACTATAGGTAATCTCTTGACATATCATGTAAAATTATATGTGTTCCATAGGATATCCTTTTCCCTTGTAATAATAAAATTTTGGAGGTTCAAATTGAATAGTAAAAGATACTTTCATCTTGTTTATGTCAAATGGACAAGGACATTGTTCTTTAAACTTAATATTCTTACTTTGGGAATAGATTTCATATTACAATACTTCTATTTTATCCTTCATGTTTTTCCATTATTGGATATATGTTATGTCTTTGAGTGGTGAAGATGATGATGGGTTTTGATTTTCATTTAGATATGGATTTTGATTTGGATATTGATATTGATTTTGACTTTGATTTTGATTTTGATTTTGATTTTGATTTTGATTTTGATTTTGATTGGTATTTTGATTTTGATTTTGATTTTTATTTTTATTTTTATTTTTATTTGAAATGTTTCTCGATAAATTGTATTGAAGATCAACTAGTTCTTTAGTTAATTTTTTGGCATGGTCTGCAAGGGTTAAAACATGGTTTTGTTGGGATGTGTCATTTAGAACTACTTTTCCATTATCCACAAGGGTATGGAAAATATTGTTAGGATTTTTGTTTGATGATACTATGATGGTTTTTTCTTTCCTAAGGAAGCATTATATTCTCTTTGATCATGTGTAGGAGGTGTTTCATCTTTCCTAGAGATTAGAAGAGACAAGTCTTTGGGATCAAAATCATGTGTAAACTAGGCTTCTAGCCCTAAGATTTGTAACAAGACTCCATTCCTATTTTCTGAGGAAGTAATCAATAAATTGGTATGGTGGATCCTTAGGCATATTAATAGCATATTCATATTCATCATGGTATGGTATGTTATGATTATCATTAACCTTAACATGTTCTTGATTCCTAAAATGGAAAGGATCATTACCAAAGGTTTCTTCTCTATTGGGATTACATTGAGGATGATTTAAATAGGCTTGACACCTAGTGAATTGAGACATTATTTAATTGATGTGTTTAATTTAAAATATCTACGAATCCAAATTGAAAATAAAATTATATTTTAAGATTTTTGAGTTATTTGGTCTTAAATTTATTTGGATAAAGTTTTCTTGATTAAGGCTTTGCTTTGAAAATTAAGGACTTGTTTTTTCTTTGAAAGGCAAAATTTGGTTCTCAAAACACAAAAAGATTTCAATTACCAGTTTTCCACAAGGATATAAAAATCAAAGATGACACAAGAGTTAATTAAATACAAAAAACATGCAAGTCACATAAAAGTATCAAAGCTAGGCAAGGGACTTGAGTGACTTGTAGGCTCTCATATGCATTGGTTCATCCATTGAATAGTGTCAGCCTAATGTTTTAGAGCACTGAATTATGGAGATAGAACCATAATCAAAACTCACTAACTCTGGTTTCAAGGGTAAATTGAGATTAATATCTTGAAGCTAACTATTTATCGGTGCACTACAAGTCAAATGATTTAATGAATTCTCAAGGATTAAGGTTTTCACAAGTTTAACTAGGGGATATATATATATATATATATATATATATATATATATATATATATATTAGCATTACGAGGCTTAAGACCATGAAATTTTTTGATTGATAGACTACACAAAAAGGTCTAGTCCCTATGTGTCCACTATATAATTAGGATTTCAATAGAGTGCCATTAGAAAATTAGACTTAAAGGTAGATTTTAAAACTCTGAGTATTGAAGGATTAAACCCCCTCATGTCAGGATGTGTTTAAAATACACAACCACTTAGGAAATTAAAACAACTAGTCCTTAATTTATATACCATGCCGATACACAACATTTAGCTTACCACATGGTGGTGAAATCAGGGTCAATAGAGCTCATAGAAATATTTAAAAAATGAGACTATCTTGTTTTTAATTTCCAAGGATCATCACTAGTGTGACATGAGGAAAGATCATATGTGAGAATAGCTAAGGTAGCATAAAAATACAATAATTGGTTTTGATTTTTAAGAATCATCACCAATGTGATACAAGGAAAGAGCATACGTAATATATTACAATACACACAAGAAAATTTATAAGAAATGAAATTAATTACTTACTACTTAATAATTTAATCAAAACTTAAAATGAAAGCAAAGATTAGCAAGAAAATAAAATTGCTTTTTAGTTAGCTTTTTAAGTCTTTGGTTCACGGTCTTACACAAATTATCATTGGTAGTTTGTATGTAAAGACTTGGATAATTTGAAAACTTGAAATTTAGCCAAAAATAAAAGAAAAAAGAAAGAGTAAATCAATAAAAAACAAATTTCTAAAACATAACTATTGTTACACAATCACAAATTCACTACTTAATAAATGACAAAAACGTAAGGCAGCCAAAAACACATAAAAAGATATAGAAAACAAAAAATTATTGTCTTACAAAATCATCAAAAATTTGCTATAAAATCATTGAACTATGCTACAAAACTATGGAAGTTTGCTAAAAATCCATTGAAGTTTGCTACAAACCCATCATTTTATACTACAAAATTGTTGTTCTGCAATAAGTACAAAAACTGATAAAATAAGGAACAAAAACAAGTAGATAAACAAATTGGAATTTTAGAATGATGGTAAAGTAGAAAAAGCAGAAAACCAAAAAGATAAAACAAAAATAAAGTCAACAAAAAACTACAAATGAAATTATCGTTTCACATAATGAAACTACTGAAATATGTAACAAACCCATTGAAGTTTGTAACAAATTCACCATTTGATGTTATAAAACTAATGTTTTACAAAAAGACAAAAAAAACCACAAACATGAAAAACAAAAACAAGAAAATAACAAAAATTCAACAAAGTTAAAAAGAATATATATATATATATATATATATATATATATATATATATATATATATATATATATATATATATATATATATATATATATATATATATAATTAGAAAGAATGCCCAAAAATCAATTGGAAAGAAACAACAAATATACAACACAAAACCACTAGATTTTAACATAAACCTGTCAAATTTATGCACAAAACCACCATTGTACAGAGGATGAACCCATCATTTTTCATAAAGTTTATGACTTAGAAAACTCTAAAAAATGACCCTGGAAATAATAAAAATAACTTTTCAGATCAATATTAAACAACTATGCACCTTGACAGAATTCGAAAACCACTCAAAAAATTTAAGACAAACATACAAGATAGAAAATATTCGGAAAAAGTCCCACTGTATGTGCTAGAATGCGATAGCTATAATTTTATGAATTCAAAAATAACCTTTCAGATAAAGATTAAATAACTATGCACCTTAACAGAATTCAAAAACAACTCAAAAACTTTAAGATAAGCATACAAGATAAAAATATATATTTGGAAAAAGTCCCACTAGACATGCTTGAATGTGATAGTTATTATTGTAGGACCTATGTAAAGTAGGAAATTAAATAAACAATTAAGTTCAAATTTTAAGACTAGACTAAAACCCTAGTTAGAGCTATTCAATCAAAATAAATAAAACAAACATATGTATAATGTGTCATCTTATCAAAAAAGTAAATCATCTTTTCCAATAATGAACTTCAATCTTCTATTGCAATGTGATATGTGAATGTTTAATTCATTCTCCAGGGCAAAGGGGATTTCAACAACATATAGACATAATTTCTTGATTTTCTTATGAATTCACAATATATTTTTTATAACAATTTTATGGCTTTACAATGGATATTGAAAATGGAGGATGACACTTCAATTTATAGATTTTTGATTGAGAATATAGACGATTGGAAAAAAATTAGATTTATTAGATTATGTTAATTTTAGATGGTTGGATTTGAGTCCTCCTCCAAGTGGAAGAGACCAATTCCTTGTGTATTTGAGAGAAAAAGAGAAAATTAATTGATAGTTAAAATTTTCTCACAAACAAGTTAATGTAGTTAGGTGACTCACTAGGTTAGTTGAAAAGTTCAATGATGACTCAACTATTGGTTGAGGAAGTTAAGGAAGTGGTTGGATGACTCAATATTTAATTGAGAGAAGTGTGGAAGATGTTTAGTGAATTAGAAATTATAAGATTTTAATTAATTTTATGTAATTATGCATGCATGATTAGTTAATTAATTATTTGAAAAAGAGATGGAAATGATATTAGTGGACCTTATGATAAAAATTTAATTTAATGTGTTGGTTGGGTTAGTGTGTCAATATTAAAAAAAATTAATTACTACATTAAATATGGCAAAATTTAAGTGTCTACAATGATTTTTTTTATACTGTCTTTTACTTTATAATTTTATTATATTTTCTTTTTACTTTATGATCCTTTATAATTTGATAAACCCCATTTTAATTCTTTTTAGTCCCCTATTGAATCTTTTAAGTCTCATTTAATTTGTTTTGCGTCACTTGTGTGCACACTAAATTTTTAATTCAAATTCTAAGAAATCCCTATATAAACAAAGTTATTAAAAGTTATTAACAATAAGCATTCTCACATTTTAAAGATATGTTCAAAGTTACATATTTACTCATACTAAATTGCTAGATTTATATTATAAATACTACTATATTTTCATGTTTATGCCAAGGGTAAGTTAAGAGAAAATACATATAGATATGCATGTCATAATTATATACACACACATAGGTGAGAGAACTAAATTGTCCTGAAGCCATTTTGCTATGTAGACAACATTCAAATTACGTGGCATTTTCTAAGGATAACTCAACTATTCTTCTTGTTTGATTCATCCCTTTGTACTTGATGTATATTTGGTTTGTGTGCATGAACCATGGTTTTGATATTGAAGGTACATGCACATGTGAAACAAAGATATCGAAAGTGAAAATAAACAAAACTAAAGCTTTTGCACCTCTCAGGCAAGTTTTAGGACTTCACTATCAAATGACAAAATCAACCAACAAAGATAAGATCAATTACTATACCTGTCTAAGTTTGTCGATTGTGACTTGAGCTCAAAACAATCTTTAGATTTTGGAACGAATGGATCACATTCATCACACACAAACTTCAATCAGTATGTCAACCTGTAATAGATTAGGGAAGTACAATAAACAAGATAAGTTTATATTTACCCTTTTGAATTTATCATTGTGCTTGTCAAACTTGCTTGTTACAAACATACTTGTCGAAATTGTAATTTATTGCTTGTTTCAATAAATTTATATGCAAATAGGTATTCTACTAGTTATATCTAATTAAAGGGTTATTCATTCATTAATCCAATTTTAGGTAAAATAACCATGACCCAACATCTTTATGTCCCTACACACATATGCATAACCCATAAATGATCAATAACATTTGGCAAGTAATGGTAAATTGATAAATAATATCAATGATTAGCAACAACTCAAATTGCATAAGGAATTATAATAATTGATGCTAAATCATATAAAAGTACAACATAATAACTGAAATGTTCTTAACATTAATCAAGTAGTTTGAACTACTAACATATTGCTAAATCATCAATAAATTTGTATCCATTGTTCTTGATGCTTCCCCTGAAAATAACAAAACATGATCACATGTTGAAATTAGAACACAACTTAAACTTTGAAAAGGGGATATGACATAATTAAACATCTATCATTGAACATATTTTTGTTTTATGAGAGGCATATTTTATGATTCCAAAGTTCTAAATGATTTTATTATTCTACTATACATGGTCTAATAGCTAAATGGCTAGTTAATGGACACTATCCATCCAAATCCCAATGTAGGTCTCTAATCTATTTTCCTTGACAATCTAGGTAAGATATTCAACTATTTTGTGTACATAGGGGCCACAATGCACAAATTGAGGGCAAGAAAGTGAAGAGTATAATAAGGTGAGCAAATTTTGAAAGTTAAATTTTATTACATACATTTTACAAGAATTGGAATTTTGTGTGCGTGTGAGACATCCATCTATAGTATGTGTATGGTTCTAGCAATATCTCTGATCAAATCCAAATTTCAGAGATATAGCCATCACAAATTTAATTACACATTTATAGGCTTAATTTTTTTCAATAGGTTGTTCTACATTGTTTCATATCAAAACACACCCTTTTTATCCCTCTATATTTACTATATTATTATTATATTAATTAAATAATATTATTATATTATACATATATTATTACCCAAAAAGACATTTTACAGTGGCATCTGGGCTTAGTGGTGGGTTGTAATGTTTGAGAGTGTGTTCACTTTTAATTATGACCTTAAATTTGACAACCATTTGACTGTCACTCAGAAAATTTTACTTTTTCCTTGTAGATATCAATTGAAAAATCATAATATCTTAGCCATATGGTACAGTTTGAAGCCCTTTTTTTCCCAAATATTTTATTTTGAGCTTGACATATTGGTATAGTTAGATTGACATGATTTGACATTGGCCAATGGAAATTTTGTGAAGAAGATAATGACGTTAAAAAAAAGGTGGTATGTGAATCCAAGATAAAGGTGGCATTTTTAAGATAGATGTATTTAAGATATTTATACCAATAATTTATATAATATATTATGGTATACTACAATGTCCATGAGTGTGTTCATTTTTAATTTTGACCTTAAATTTGACATGTATTTGACCATCACTTAGAAGTTTTTTCTTTTTTCTTGGAGAAGTCAATTGAAAAATCACAATATCTTAGCCATATGATGTATTTTGGAGCCCCTCTTTTTTTACAAAAAATATGTTTTTGAGCTTGATACATTGGTGTAGTTACATTGACACCATTTGTCACTAGTCGGTTGGAAATTTATGAAGAAGTTAATGAAATTAATAATTATGATATGTAAAAAATCTAAAATAAGGGCCTTGAGATTGATATCCCTTGATGTTTTTAGATAAATATATTTAAGATATTTTTACCAGTTAGATGTAATTCATTTATTATGCCTATAGGCATTCTATTGTAACAACCCAGCTAGGTTTCACTTAGAAACACTTGAATTTTTTTTCAAAACAAATAATTTTATTAGATGACACCATGAGAATCTAATCAGAAATCATATAAGATACTTTAAGTGTGATTACTGTAATTGAAGCATACTACACCATACATCACTAATCAATATCATCATAAGAAACACGTCATAATTCAAACATAGAAAATAATTATAAATAGCCAACCACGATTGCTATAATATACAGCTACTGTTGTCAATCCATAATAAATAAGTAATTACAGCTCTTCATGATAATGTTTCCAATATAAATATAATATAGTACAATGTACATAATAAGATACATGGCTCCTCGAAGCACGAGTTCCCCAAACTCTTCAGTATTTGTGGCAATCTCAAGTATCAAATCAAAAGTAGTATTGTTGTGGGGAGGGAGAGAATCATCTGAGTACTTTTTCACACCAATCATGGACCAACGATCCCCTGAACTAATCTCATCAGAGAATGACCCTCCATTCATGGATGAGTAGATAGTGATGGCATAGAGATCGAGAGAGACAAGCAAGTACCTATATATTGTATGATTTTTAAAACTAAATAGGTGGTGTATTATAGAAAACTATTTTATTGCAAGATATCACACAAACATGTAAATCATACTCATGAAATGACAATGTCTCACCAAACATTATTTTGGCTAAAGTTTTTAAGAATAATAAATAATAATGATCTATATATCGCTTAAAATTCATATGCACCACTTGATCAGATTGTCTACATCTGGTATTATGATTCTAATAAGTCAGTAAAATTCATCTCACTCATTACTCAGTATCAACAATGCGAGATTGGTTAACATAATATAACCAAAATATTCATACAATTTACATCTTACTAGCAATCATATCACATAACATACTAAGCATAGGAGTAATAAAAAAATATACATTTATTCCTTCAAATGTATGAATGAATCTCACATTTTTATCTATCCCATACTATAAATAATGACTACAATATATACCATCTGAGTAAAATACATTTTTAACTACAAATTCTAACTACTACAATTAGTTTTTAACATACTACACCTTATGATAACTCATATTATCATAGTCTAGTATTCTAAACACAACTACTAATTACCACAATCCTTCATAATAAAGTAGTCATAAATCCATAGAAACTTAAACTTCTATTCAAGTAACTAAACATAACAAATAAAGTCTTAGTTCACACGAATATAAATATTTCATTCTGTCATTCACTATACTCTCAAGAGTTGTATGCATGCATATATAAGGTCCTGCTAACTGTTATAAAACATATTGTTCATAGTATTAATCAACATGCATACATTTAGATTGCAATTTTTAAAGAAGAACACTCTGTGACATCCCATAATATCATAAATCATTGTGCATGAACACCCTACTCAAACACGAACAACCAATCTCACAATCATAGATAATAATAAAAAATATATAGGTTATACCACTCGAATATACCTTATGTTCAAACTACATATAAGTATTTAAAAGAAACATAACTTATAGGCACACATCATAATGCACTATTATATGCTATATATGTCTAAACACTTGCACAATAATATACTCACAATATGTACTGCACATAAATTTTTATTATTGTATGTAAATATATATCAACAATTCAATCGCGTTATTCTCAAAGAGTCAGAGAACTTGTAATTTTTTAGTTTAACAACTTAATTCTTTTTTTAGGAGACTGTTTTCACATGGTTATAGTTTCAGTCCCTCTGACACTTTATGACTGATTTTAACCATCTATTTAACTGTAAGTTTAGGTATATAACCTAATATACCTATATATGAAATATTTTCATATGGTTACTTAAGTCTTTGAATAAATACATTTTCTATACACGAACAATCATACAACATAACATGTACTGTATTTAAGCACATAAATGATATTATAAATACTATATCAATAGATAACTATATTTTTAATTCAAGATCTATTCATTAAATACTAGAAATGGTTGATGTAATATCTATTTTAAATTGCTATTCACTATGTATAAAATAAACACACACTCACTAAATATAACATAAATACTTGATCGCCATGTATAAATCAAATACATGATCTCTATATATAATGATCTCTATAAAGATTGATAATTTTTGTGTTATTACCTTGGCTAATATCTGTGTTATAGTGAGCATTAGAACTCATCACGGTTTGACAATGGTCTGATGAGTTTTAATTATCACGATTGACAAGTTATACCCAATGGTGCTATTGCTATTGTCCAAACCATTTCATGTAGATAACCTTTTTTTATATGATTACGATTTTTAAATTTATTTTTCTAAAATATAATGATTTCCAATTATAATTTTTAAGTATTATATATTTCATGCAGATCGCCCTTTTATATTTTTTTATATATTTCTTTTTTTTTATATATCGTTATATTTATGATCGATTTAAATCCTTTAACAATTATAAATCCCTCAATATTAATCGCTTAGGCAATGCAATGATAAATAATGTAACATAAATCGTTACATATTATTTATATTCTATACCTCTAAATAAGTCATTGCATACTATTTATGGATCGCTGCATATCATTATGAATTGCTTCATTATTGTACGAGTGTTGTCTAACATAAAATATACAGTGTATAAATAAACTCCACATACAAAACATGTACATATATCCTTATAATCACATATGCTTGGACCTAGAAATACGAACTATTATTTCAAACTACATAATATAATAATGATATTTTGTAACGTATTGAGATGTATATTAGGTATATGTATAATATGATTAATATAGCTATATCTCATGTATATTATGTGATTATAATATACAACTATAATATACACAAATAAATATTATTATTTATATGTTACAGAAATACATCTTTAGAATATACAACATCATAATATATCACTATTGATTATAAGGACTATGTGTTTGCCTATAGTTTAAAACGTTATTATTGTGGAATGCCATAAAATATATTGTGTTGCCTTATGTTACTGGGTGTACAAATAATCAATCACCATGCCTATGTTGCTGGTATCTATAGACAAATAAAAGCTCATCTAAATAGAATTTTTATGACTTACATGAAATCGTCCCATACCACACAATTCAAATGAAAGGCAATAAAGTCTAAGTCACTCTTGCTCATAAACAATACTTAATTTGTCATTTTTGGACACACACACATATATATATATATATATATATATATATATATATATATATATTTCAAACTCATAAAAATTTAATACACCACTTACCTGGCAAAAATATAATTTGGAGAAGACCTATTCTTCCCCTATTCCTTCTCGTGGTGTTGCCATTCCTTTCCTCCTTTCTCCAACGCTTTCTCTCTCCATTCTCCCTTTTATCCATTCCTATATGAATTTCCTTTTAAAACTTTTTTTTGGTTTTGCTTAGTTTTATTCCAAGATTTTCATGTTTTTCTTTTTTATTTTTATTTTATTCCTTTTTCTTTCTTATGAATACCTTTCTTTTATCCAAATATTTTTATTTATTTTTATTTTCTCTTTAGTGTAAAGAATTCTTTTTTTTTTCCTTTTTTTCATAAAATATAAATTATCATATTTATTTTATTTTCCTTTACTAATTTTATTTTCCTAATCTTTTTTTTAAATAAAAGGGGGTAAAAACTTTATTAAAAACATAAAGGATCAAAGTACAAGGCTCCACCGAGCCCACCAATAGAGAAAAACAAAAACAACAACCACCACGCGCCGAAGCGCATTATCACCTTAGAGCCTCTCCTCCGCTAAAATTCTCTCCAGGTTAGCCTGAACCTCCGATGGTAGAAGCGTTACCTCCTCTACCATCCTCTCTCCAATCCCTTCCGCCGCCCATCTAGCCAGGCAGTCAGCCGCCCGGTTCCACTCCCTCGGAACATGGGCAAAAATCACGGTCTCCATGAGCATACTAATCTGCAAAATCTGCTAAACAATCAAGGACAATTGCCAGCTAACCTCCGTAATTTGTCGTTCTCGTATCATATCAATCAAAACCAGCGAGTCCGCCTCACATATCACTTTGCGCCATCCACGCTCGTAAGCCCTCCTCAAAGCAAATAAAATAGCCATGCCCTCCATCTTGTTAACCGTCTGAACGCCCCTATGAACGGAAAACATAAAAATAACCGAGCTCGAGGCATCCCTCGCAATCCCACCTATACCAGCCTGCCCTGGGTTACCTCTTGAAGACCCATCAGTATTAATCTTCAAAAAAGCACCAGGGGGAGGCGTCCACTTACCATCACGCCTCACCTTCTGCTTTCCAGCACCACTCCTCCTCACACACGCAGCCCCTGGAGACAGATCCTGCATTCCTAATCTGTCCGCTACCTCAGCGTCCCTCCTGTCCATCGGCAACGTCACCTCACATTTGGTTTCCACAGTTTCCCTTACCATTCGGATAATCTGATTCCAGACTTGGTCCGCTTCCATCCGTTCCCCCTCAAAAATGCGCCTATTACGCTCCAACCACACCTGCCAGAGAAGGAAAATCGGCCCAGCAAACCAAACAGCCTGCAGGAAGCTTGCAACAGGGGGCACTTTTTCAATTTTGCGCCAGAGTTCTGCCAGTGTGGGGGCATGGATACAGCTAACTCCCCAAGCGCCCCACCAAGCATGCCAAATTCTGCTCGTAAATTGGCAACCAAAAAAAAGGTGGGAAGCATTCTCCTCCTGTGCGCCACACAGATCACACCGAGACGGGCCCGCAAAACCTCTCTTCCTGAGGTTGTCCCACGTCAAGCAACGATTCCAAGCGAGCGTCCACGCAAAACAATTGCACTTTGGCCACGAAAAATTGCTCCACGTCCGCTTCCACCAAGTAACCTCCCTTTCCTCCCCGAGCTTCTGCGCCATCAGCTCCTGATACCCTCCCGACACAGTGTATTTCCCTTTGGGGTGAGGGAACCAGGCCAGCTCATCCTCCCCAACAAGGGCGCTGCAGGTGCGTCCAGCCAAAATCTCCTTCATCTCCTTGCTCTCCGCCTCCGTGACCCTAAAAGGCCACTCTTCCTGATTTTTCCAGCTTACTTCCAAAAGTTGATTTTGGTGACCAAAAGTTTTGAAATCATTTACCTGTCGCCATCCGGCCTCACAGCCACGTTGAGCCAAATTATGTAAATGTGGGTACTGCAACACAATAGGTGGGAATCCGTCCCAAGAATCGTACCAGAACTGCGCCTCCCTCCCACTTTTGCAAATCCAGAACAAGCCTTTTTTAATTAATTCTGCCCCCTTCTTCATTGTATCCCAAATCACCGATCCGCTTCCCCCCAGACCAAATCTAGGAATCTCCCTATGGTTGCATCCTGGAAAATACTTCTGCGCCACAATTTTAGCCCAGCTCCGATTCTGCTCCGTGCACAATCTCCAGTATAGCTTGGCTGCCAGAGTCGTGCTAGCAAGCGCAGCTTGTCTTAAACCCAAACCCCTGAATCTCTTTGGACTGCAAACTACCTCCCATCTGATAAGACTCCATTTTGTAGCAGATAAATTGCCCGCCCACAAGAACTGTCGTGCCAAAGAGTCCAGCTCTCTCACAAAACTAGCTGGCGCCACCTGCAGCATACATCTATACACAGGAAGTGCTTGTACCACAGATTGGATCAGTTGCACCCTGCCCGCAAACGAAAGCCACCTGTGAGTCCAATGGCTGACCTTGACTCTAAACTTGTTCAGGATCTCCTTCCAGGACTCCTTAGAGTGCCTACCCGTCGTAACAGGCATACCCAAATACATCACCGAAAGGCTGCCAATTTGGAATCGTAGGACTTCTACCACTCTTCTCTGAATAGCCTGAGGCGTATTAAAGAAGAAGATGGAGGATTTCTCCTCATTGATTACCTGTCCCGAGGCCGCTAAGTAAGTATCCAGGCACCTGCGGATATTGTTCGCCTCTCTCAAGGACGCTGTGCCCAGCAAAGCCACATCATCGACGAACTGAAGGTGAGACAGACCCGGCAGGCTGCCCCCCCACTTCCAGCCTTGAATCTCCCCATTTCTGCTATCCTCTCTGATCCTACGCCCTAAGCCCTCAGCCAAGAGAAGAAACAAATAAGGGGACAGTGGATCTCCCTGACGCAATCCTCTAGCAGCCCCAAAAAGGTTGGAATGTTCCCTGTTGACAAGAACGGAGAAAGAGGTGGAAGTAACACAGCTCATGACCCATTCCATCCAATCCCTCTCAAAGCCAAAGGGCTCCATCACCTTGTGCAGGAAAGTCCAACTAACCCTGTCATACGCCTTGGACATATCAAGCTTCATGAACATTGCCTTCTCTCTGGATTTGGACATTGAATGGACAGCTTCAGTAGCCATCACAATACTATCCAAGATCTGCCTTCCTTCTACAAAACCGCTTTGCTCCTCTGAGATCAGCTCCTTCAAGCACTTCTTCAACCTTTCGGCAATCAATTTCGATAGAATTTTGTAGATAACATTACATAGAGAAATGGGGCGAAATCGGCTGAAACGATCAGCGCCTTCCTCTTTTGGAATTAGGGCCAAAAAAGTAGCATTTAGCGCCCTCAACATCTGCTTGTTGGTCTGGGACTCCTGCATCACGGCCAGCAAATCATCCTTGATGATTTCCCAAAACTCCTGGTAAAACTCTATCAGAAACCCGTCCGGTCCTGGAGCCTTTCCTTTCTTCATCATAAAAACAACTTTCTTTAGCTCTTCCTCTGAAATAGGTCTTCTCAAATTCTCCTTCATGTCTTGGGTCACAATGGGGGGAATGCAGCCCAAAATCAAGTCCTCCGCCTCCTCATCCCTCCTTCCGTCCTCCTGGAAGAAAGCACTGAAATACCGTTCAGCCTCACCACATATTTCTCTTGTAGATGAAACTATTTCCCCTCTTTCCGTAACCAACGAACTAATAACATTGCCATGGCGCCTTGCTTTGACTGAGTTGAAGAAGAACACAGTGTTTCTATCTCCTTTTTGGAGCCAGTCAATCCTGGATTTCTGTTTCCAAAATATTTCCTCCCTTAACTCCCACTCCTCCAAAATTTTCACCGCCTTAGCTTCTTCATTCATTAAAACTCCTGTAAGTCCCTCTTCCCTTATAACTCTGGTGATGTCATTTAGCTCTTCTTGCGCCTTCTTCTTCTCCTGGAAGATGTTGCCAAAACTGAACCTGTTCCATCTCTGACGCTGAAATTTGACGAATTGAAGAAGTTTAGCAAACACATACATGGCTGTCCCATTAGCTGGTCGGCCAGCCCTCCACCATTCCCTGATCCAGCCGAATAATTCTTGATCCCTTAGCCACATCATCTGGAATTTAAAATGTGGCTTCTGTTTTCGTAGAGCAGAAGAAATATTTAATTTGATCGGCCAGTGGTCGAAATTCCGCCAATCCAGGATCTCAAAGTTTAGCGCCCACCTGCCACCTATCCAAAAGCATGACACCAGAAATCTATCTATGCGCTCAGCAATGTTATTGTGTGCCGGCCTTCTATTATTCCATGTGAATCGGCCGTTACTCGGCTTGATGTCCACCAAATTTAATTCCGAGATCTTGTCCCTGAGGAGACAAGAAGACTGCTCTAATCTGGTATTCCCACCCATCTTCTCCGAGCTGTCCAGAATTGCATTGAAATCTCCCGCTACTATCCAAGGTAAATAAGGAAACTCATTACGGATTAGCCTAATGTTATTCCAAACAAAAATCTTACCTTGCATATCGCTGGGTGCATAGACATTTGAGAGCAAGGCATACTCTCCTGAGTCCATACAGAGGGCAACCAGTGATAAAACCGACTTGAAAGCCATCCATGCCACCGGTTTAACCTTTCTCGGATTCCACATGCAAGCTAAACCACCAGCAGTCCCCTGGGCCCCAATGCATTGGCAAGATCCTTGGCCCCATATCCACGGGGCAATATTCATCATGAAATCCACAGACACTTTGGTTTCTTGCAAAAAAAGAATATCAGGATGTTGACTTCTGACTAATTCGCGAATAGCTTTTTGTCTGGGCCCGCTATTTAGGCCCCTCACATTCCATGATAACACAATCATTTCGGGGGAGGAGGAAAGTGTTCTTCTAAGGTCCTTACCGACCCTGATTCAACTAGGTTCTCTCCAATCATTTTGAGCCTATCCAAATCTTTCCTTCTTCCTACCTTTACAATTTTGTCTGTAACTTCTTTCTTGCTGTCCTTTTGTAGGATCCCCAAGCGCGGTGGGGCTTTTCCTTGCTTTTCCCCCTTATCCTCCCCTGCTTGTGAGTCCTTCTCCCCAATTTCTGCGCGTTGTCCCCTTGCCACCAATCTTGCTGCTAGATTCAGCGCTTCCCCTTGTCTATCCAAAAGCATTAGAGTAGGCAATTCTGCTGTCTGCTTAGGAGAAAAAGGCGTGACACTAGCAGTCCCTTCCCCCTCTTCCATCCGATCCTCTCCGCTAGTTAGACATGGCATAATCTCTTGCTTTCCCAACTCCTCCAGCATCTCAAATCTGTTGTAGGAGTCCTCCCCTTGTCACTCTAGAAATGTCCTCTTAAGTCCTTTGCTTTTACCCTTGGATTTCACTTGCATGAATCCTTCAGAGTCCTTTCTTCCCATACTTCCCGTCTTCCTTCCTTTGTCTTCAGGGATTGCCTTGTTCAAAGGAGGCGCAGGTGAAGGTTGCTGTTCTGTCATTTTATTCTTCGGACACCTTCGAACCAAATGTCCATACTCGTGACACAGGCAGCAACAAAAAGGCAGGGTCTCATAATCCAATTGCTAAAGCCAACGAGTATGTTCCTGCACACATTTCTACCGCGTCCGGCAACGGTCTGCTCAGGTCAACTTCCACACAAATTCTTGCATATGTCATGATTTTCTTCCCCAGTGTTTGTGTTGATGCCCCCATCGGATTTTCCTATTATTGATGCAATCAAAAGCAGTACATCTTCACGGCAACATTCAATTGGCATTCTAGGTAAGCGCACCCACACCGGTACCCTGCTTGGCAGCTCTTTAGTGGGATTAAACCCAGCCTGCCATGGTTTCATGAAAAGTCCAGCTTGGTTAAAAAAATATGGTCCCCCTTCAAACACCCTATTCCTGTCCTCCAAACAGTTGAAAGTCACCATGAAAAAGCTGTTGGCCAGCAGCATCATCTCCATTTCCCCGACCGGTTCCCATACTCTCCTTGCCCAATTCTCCAAGAAGGGGAGAGAGACTTTCATCCCCAGGAATTTGCAATACAGAGAGTGTTTGGAGTAATACTCCACATCCTCTGCAATCATGTCAAAAGGAATAACTAATTTTGGCCTTTCATTACAGCGTTCCAAGCAGCCATTTACCTTATTAATTCTGGAACTAGCATTTGATCCACTGCCTTGCATTCCTGAGAACTGAATAGCATCAGCAGTCCCCTTCAGTTTGGCATCCTGCCCTTGAGGTCCCTTGCCCACCACATCTTTGAAGCTCCTATCTCCCTTCAGGGCGTTTTGATTCCCCTGATCCATTGTGGCGCCTACTGCCCCTTCACTCTCTACTGGACAGGGCAGTTTCCCCCCACCACGTTTTCTCCTCAGCTGCTGCCTTCCCACCCAACCTGCTCACGTTTCCTCTTACCCAACTTGCTCACGTTTCCTCCCACCCAACCTGCTCACGTTTCCTCCCACGCACCAACTATCACGGCCTCTCCGAGCTAGGGCACGGCTGCCCTAGCTACTCCGCGAACTGCAGCGTTCGCGCTTCCGCTCCATCTCGTCGTCCCTAACCGAAGAAAGAAGTGTTTCCTTTTACATACCCTTTATTTTCCTAATCTAAATAGTTAATTATAACACAATTATGTTGATGATAACTATCTATATTAAATCGTTATTAAATAATAATAAATCGTTAAGCCTAATAATGATATTTCCAAATATCTTTATGATAATGAGCTTATATTCTCAACATTCTTAAGATATGTCGGTTGGTCTACATGCGGTAGTTCAAGCTGCTAGTTGCATAAGATTAATTTATCTAAGCATAAATCTAAGTTATCACAAATAATTAATCGTGCATAAATCGTTAAACTATGCTAACAAACCATATATAAATGATTTTTTAATGCAAACAACATCAAAACACATTATACTAACCATTTATTATGCATCTAATATGTGTTAGCTATTGTGGTTTATGTAGGGTTCCAACTGGTTTCTCTGTCATACTCCGATATCTCCATCTATGTCATCGTCTCTGATGATGCTCTCTCCGTCACGCTCTGAACGATGAGTTCTCTACATCAACCTCACAACAAGTAGGTAGTTAGATCATAATTGCATGATATATATACATCATAAAATATAGCTGAATAACAAATCAACATGATCATAATATAAATGTATACACTACGACTAACTCATAACAATGTAATCATGTAACCTAACCAATATCCCACTGTCCCATAACAATATATATCTAAAATCTTAATAAAAAATAACCCAAATCAAATTTGTCAACTATAAATATTCACAAATAATCAAATAGTTTGCTTAGCAAGGAATTGAGATGTAACACTCTAGTGGCTACTAGAGCACAATAATGGACTATAATGTCTATGAGTTGTTAACAATTAGTAATCACCTTAAATTTGATATCCATTTGATTGTCACATGATATCTTTGACCTTAAATTTGATTGCATCTTGAAGTTCTTTCTTCTCAATTAGAGAAGCCAATTAAAAAATCTTAAAATCTTGAGCATACAATAGAGTTTGAAGCCCTTTTTTTCTAGAAAGAGTTTTTCGAGGCCGATAGGGTGATGCCGGGGGATTGAGGCCATCTATCGTCCACCAATGAAATTTTTCTAAGAAAGTAAGTGCCTCAAGATTAATATCTCTTGACATTTTAAAGATAAATGTATTTACAATTTCTTTACCAGGGAAAGGACCTAATACTCGTGATAATACCTAATAGATGTTATAGAAAATACTCATCAAAATACATATTTTAAAATAATATAAATTTAGTAGTTATTCATTTGTATTCAATAATAATATGTAAGAGCCAATCACATCTTGTCACGTAGGGTGAAAGGGTATTGGAATGTTATTCACATAGTTTAGAACCAACTTATTTTATAATTAATTATTTGAAAATTTACATTTCCCGTTAGATAAAATGAAAAAGATAAATTAACGATGACATAATTTTATTGGTTGACATTTTCTATATAACATTTAGATGTCATATAATATACTTATTAGACCATAAACATAAAATACATACATAATAGTCCTCCCCCCTCATTGTGCTAATAAACATTTTACAATGGTAGCAAAGGAGTGTAATGGAGTGTGTTATTCTCAAATATGTTCTATCTTAAATTTCACTATCAAAAGGGAATTTAAACTTTATATTTAACATTCATTTGACCGTCACATTTTTTTTTTTTTTGGAGAAGTAAAAAAAAATACAATATCTTGACTATATTGTAGAATTTGGACCCCTTTTTTTTACGTGAAATATTTTTTCGAACCCAACACAATAATGTAGTTATATTGATGTTATTTGTCACTTGTCAATGACAATTTGACAAAAAATGTAAATTTTTTTTCAATCAATATGGTATGTGAAAAATCTAAAATAAGAACATTGAGATTGATATCTCTCAACGTATTTCAAATAGATGCGTTTAAGATGTTTGTGCCAATTTAAATTAAAATTCCAAATCATAGAACCTCATATAGCAAAAGGATAACCTTATTTTAAAGAAAAAGTAGATACTTAGTGTTTGAAGAGTGGAAATTTAAAACTCACCTTCTCCCCAACCCTTAGGGGATCAGCGTCGAGGCTACACATTTAATTTATTTTCTAAGGAACTAACTCATCTTCATCTCTATCTTTTTTTTTGTCCAACATAACTCCGTCTTTTCCTATAACCTTGTTTCTCTTCTATCATTTTAACTGATCAATGTTTTTAAAATGAAATGATTTTTAATTACATCCATAAGACAAAACAGTGTTTGGGACCACTGAGTACACTAATTGCTCTAACCGCTTGAATCACAGGGCTAATTTTTATCCTTTAAAAGGCTACTCCTCATCTTGTAGATTTGAGTTAACACCTCCCATACCCTTTTTTTTAATTTTGTTTTCCTTAAATTACTTTACTCTATTATAGATTCAACTCCTACATAAATCCTCTCTTTATATTATTCTGTATATATCATTCATCTCCATCTTTCATATTAAATTAAAAAAAACTAAATTATAATTAAATAATAAAAATCTTTTCCCTCCATATAATATTACAAATGTCGCCGCCCCCTCTACCCCTACCGGGAAATTAGTTGTTCTCCACTCCCCTAACCTAACCTAACTCAACTCATTCCCATTCCATTCCATTCCATTCCATTCCGATTTAAACACCTCGCGGGTCCGTCTTCCTCTTCCTTTTCCGTGTTTGTTATTAACTTTTTTAGTTTCTTATAATTAATAAAAAAAAGTGTATGTATATAATGCAAGCAGTGGGAAGGGTAGCAATTATATATAAAGATACATTCTCATCGTTCGCCCTTTCCCTTTTACCAGAGAGTTGAAAAGGAGGTTGCGATTGCGCAAATCAGGAAGAAGAGGGCGGTGCAATTTTTTTCATGGACTGAAAGATTTTTGGAGGGTTTTTCGAAAGATTATCGAGGGACAATTGAAACGGGGGAAGAAGAACAGGAACAGGAACAAGAACAGCCATGTCTGCGTTAGTATGTGGAAAGAGGTCAGTATTTGAAGATCTGCACACGCCACCACCCGTCTCGAAGAGGCTGCGCTGCTCCTCCGGCGGTAATTCCCCAATCCGCGCATTTACAAGGACTCCCTCTCCAACTCCTTCTCCTCCCTCAGTAGAGACAGAGACAGATACAGCTGCCCCAATTTACCAGTTTGAGAGTGTCATTAATCCGCTATCTCAGCTCAAACGCCTCTTCCCTCACATGGATGAACAGGTATTTTAATCTCTCTCAACTCTCTTACCTCTACTTCAATTTTTCAAAATGCCTTTTCTGTTTTAATAAAATTTATGGGTTTTTACCTTTTTTTCGAATTGTGTGTGATTTGAAGGGAAGAGACCCTGGGCGTTTTTGAAAAAAAAACAAATACGCCTGATTTTGCTTTTTTTTTTTTTTGACATTGTTGGACCTCCATCCTTGGTTACGATCTTCCCTACCTAAATTTGTATATAATCTTACAGAGATTGCTTGATCTTTAATGCAAATTTATAGAGCTTGCCTTCATTTAAGAAATATATAAAACGAGCAACTCCTCACTGGTTTACGATTGTCCCAATCAGAACGTGGGGATTAAACTTTGCTCATGTCTTCTGTATGTGATAGTATCCTTTTTATCATGATTTTTTGGGGTTATTATTACAAATAGCCCGTGGGGTGTAAAATCTGTTGCCTTTTTCTTTTTACCACTTTTTTTCTTTATAGCGAATTTTCACATGCGGATTACGGCAGTCTCATGGCATTCTCAATTTTTATATGATGTGCTTATCGGAACCATGATTTTGCTTTAGTTCTTATTGAAAGACTTATCGTAGAAAATATCCTGGCAAAATCAACGATTTGATTATGGTGGCATTATTATTGGAATCAAATGTTGTGTACCATGGTTTGTTGGTATCGCATCCATCAATTTTATGAGCTGAAACAACGTAGAAAGTTTTGCTATAAAATACTTTTATTGAATTCATTAATTCTTGAAGGAAGAGCACTGCAAGATTTTCATCTATGCATTTGGCAAGATGTATAATTGGAAATGCAGAGTATGGCACATCACTCATGGTGGGGAGCTTATCTTTAAATTTTTAAAATTTGCTGGGTAGATTTTGATTAATATTGGAATTGGGCATAATCGACTGAAGTCTGATTGTAAATGTATCAGCATCTTCAAGCAGCTCTGGAGTCATGTGGCAATGATCTTGCTTCTACAATCAAAAGTTTGAATGAGTTACAGTTAGGATCACAAGAGAGAGATTCCTCTTCTTGTGGAAACATGCCAGATTCAAGTATCAGTTTAGATCTTCACCCAGCTGCTGAAGGTATTTTTGGCATTTATCAAACATGGCTCTAACTAGATTCAATTGGTGGCCTTTACAAATTGGTGGTAAAGAGATTTTAACATATATTCATTTTATTCTGTGAGGGAGACATCACAGTTAAATAACTTGAATTTTTTTTCCCTTCCATTCTCTTCAGAAAGGGTGGCTTAGAACTTCATATTATTAAAACAATATCTTTTCTGTTTTCGTTTCTGAAGTTAAAACATGCAGGGCATTTTTAAACTAAATTATTGGCATGTTAATTTCTTTTCCTTTTGCATTTTTTACTTTAAATATTGTCTAATATTTAAATCTGAAATCAAGATTTTCCATTTGTGGACTTTAGAGCTTGCTTTTTATTTTTTGTAAACATATGTTATTTACTTATGGTATTACTGGTTTCGAATTTATAAACAGTTGAAAGGTAATTACTAATTTTTATTTCTCTCAACAATCCCTATCTCTTTAAAATTTTGCATTTGATGGCATACTGGGCAAAGCTTCAATTGCGAGTATTGCATAACCTCTACCATGCAAAATGTTATCACTTGAAGATTCCAGTTAGTGCTCTATCATGTAAGTGTGATTCTCTATAGGGTATGCTGGTCGGAATCTACTATGAACGTAAATCTCTGATGATCTAATGCTGCTGATGAATATGCTTTTGACATTATGGATGGGGTACTGGATACCTGACGCGAGTAGATATCAGCCATTAATTAAAAGATATCAACCATTAGTTAAAAAATGAACTTAATTTAAGGAAAGATTTAGGAAAATACAGCCTTATTTTATTTGTACACTTCTCTTGGCTAATTATCCCCTTTGTGTTATCTGGAATTTATGGTCTCCATGCCCACATCTCTGAGGTTTAAGTGCTTTTGAAATGTATTTTAGGAATGTTGTTGGGTTTTGATTTAAATTTGTACATTTGATTTGCAAGTACTGAGAAGTATTTTGTTTTATTCACTCTTTAATTGGTTTCATTATACAATTGTGTGGTGCTAAACCTAAGTCTCAGTATATGGCAATTTTTAATCATGAAGTTATAAATTTTGCCCTTTTTTATGCTGATAAAAAAGTTTTAGAAAGTTTGGCCAAAAAATGCAGTTAAAAAGCATGGCAGGAGAAGGCGAGATTTATGTTGTGCTGTGTACGGGGCGTCTACATCCTTCCGGGCATGTGCAACAACATGATTGAAGGAGCTGAGTGGAGGCGTTTGTTTTGTGTGAGGTATCATTGACTTACGAGGAAGCGTGCCCTAGGTGTTGAGTGTGAGCGTGTTCTTTTATATATGTACTTTTTTTTTAATCAATATTTTAAAGTTTTTGTATTTTCTTATCATTTTTTTAATATTATATATATATAGTTTATATTTATAATATTATATTTATTTATTTTTGTATTTTATATTTTATTTCATATTTAATTTACTTTTATGCCAATAGGTGTTCTACAATGGCAGTGGTGGGGTGGAGTGTAATGGAGTGAGTTGTTCACTTTTATATTCGATCTTAAATTTGACATCTAGTTGACCGTCACGAAGGACTTTCAACTTTAAATTTGACGTCTATTTCTCTGTCACAAGTTTTTTCTTTTGCTTGGAGAAGTTAATAGAAAAATCGTAATATCTTGGCCATATGGGGGAGTGTGATATCCCCTTTCAAACAGGGATATATGAAAGACACAAAACTCTGATACCAAAGACAAAAGCTCTGATACCACTGTAATATCCCCTCCAAATAGGGATATATGAAAGACACAAAACACTGATACCAAAGACCAAAGCTCTGATACCACTGTAATGTCCCTTACTTAGGGGCTCTCTTATCTGCACAATAAGCTCTGATATATAGCAATAACAGCTCTGATACCACTGTAATATCCCCTTCCAAACAGGAAATATAGCAACACAACAAATCTGAACCAAGATATAATCACTGTTGAATAAATTCAGAAAGATCACAATAATATAGTCTCTTAATAACAAATTAATATCTCATTACTTGTTCTTCTAGACAATTACACAATTGAGTCTCTGTTATACACAATAAAGAATATTAAAATCTGATCTTAAGAACCCTGCCTTATCAAACTGGAAGTGAAAACTGGAGTTCTGGAAAGTCTCGGCCCTTCTGTGTCGACACACAGTAGCCGTCGTCGGTCGATATCTCGCCGACGTCGGTCTCTGCCGGTCGGATTTTTGCCGACGTCGGTCTTCAGTCGACCGATGTCGGTCACTGAAACCCTCTGTCTGCCGAGGTCGGTTCCTGCACTGATCTGTACGAACCCGTACGGATTCTGTACGGCCGCAAATTAAGCACAACTTCCCTGTTTTCAACCCCTGATCTGAAGATATATGTCTCTAGCACAGTAGATCTCTAGCTGTATAATTTATTGAATCAAAACATAAAGCAATAAATACCTGGAATATCTGTGATAACTTCTGTGTGAAGTTATCTCTCAAACCTGAAATTCTGTGATAACTTCTGGATGAAGCTATCTCTCACTTTGGCAATAGATTAGCTGATATTCCACAGCCTCTTAATTGCACACACTGAAGAGGGAACGTTCTCCAATGCAAATGGAATCCTTGAACCCTAGGCTCAGTCTTCACAGAAGAAATTCTCAAAATCAATATCAATATTCAATAGCATAATCAACAATGGCCTCCATGAGAAACCCTTATACCCTCAAAAGATATGCTTGCCCTAATTAGGGTTTCTTAAATTAGAATTAGGGTTTCTAATTAAAAATAGGCTAAATAATTAATATTTGATTAAATCAATCAAATATTAATATCTCCCTCAATACATGTCGGATCCACGAACCGATCGAAGCTAGTGAATCAGGGAGTGATTCCGCACATAACCATGCCACAATAAAGGCGCTCCGCTGCATATCAAATATCCCTAAAAAGTAGGAGCTCAGGCCAAATGTGTCTAAAATACCCTGACTGAAAATCAAATGAAGAAATCCTGTGAATCAAAGTCGAGCCAAGCTCCATTATGACCCTCTATCCATCTTATTAGCCTACGAAGGTCGCATAATAGGCCAACCATCAAATCTGTCACCACAAAAAAGGGGACATGACAATCCGCCCCTCCAAAAATTGCTTGTCCCCAAGCAATCTCGGAACAATGAACTACTCACTCCACCTGGATCCCAAATGTAGTTATGCTCCGCACTGCTGTGTATCAATGTAAGTACCTGCAACATCAGTAGAAGTAGAACCAAGAAAGACTCATAATCAAACTGGCGCATGAAACTCCAACCTCCAAGATTACAAATGCCATATACAAGAGCATATGAGAAACAAACTCTCAAAACATCATAATCCAAGTGGAATGGACAAATCCAACTGCCAATTCCATCTGCAAGAGATGGTGCCAATCCATCCCATAACTGATCTCTCTGTAAATGCGGCACAACCAACTGTACCACACTGTCATATGTATGAGAATAATCAATATGGAGATTCAACTCCACTGGTATCCTAAACTCCTCAAAATCAGGTACTCCCAAGTCTTGAATATGTGTGTGAGCCTCAACCACATGGTCCTCATCAGCAGCTACAAAAACATACTCATCAGCAATACTCAATGTACTAACCTCTGAGTATACGTCCACACTCTGAATGCAAGCATCAGGCTCATCCTCACTGTCTAACACCTGTGCTGAACTCACCTGAAGACAAAGCTCATCCACAACATCTTCAACTACTCCCACCTGTGAAGATACTGCAGATAAATCATTACCTAAAGATGTGTTAATATCTCCCTGTACTGGATCAGCATGACTGTCAAACTCATCATGCAAGTGGCTGCATGTCATAGGAAAAGCACTACGATCCTTGGGCCTATTAATTAAACTCTTTAACCACCTACAAGCTCTAGGTGAGACATTTCTCCCTTTTGTCCAGACATACCATAAATCTTCTGCCAAAAGTTTAGAAATTTTATCCTCCTCCTCAAACAAGATTGTGAACATAATAGAATGCATTGATGCCAATATATTGCTAGAATGAAACTCATCTAAAATATTCCAAAATATTTTAAACATCATGCGAATTTCACCAATACAACCTACTAACATCATAATGTTTTCAAATCCATACCTTGCAAATGTTTCAAGTAATCTTGCCCTCCTTGAGAAATGAGGGTCTCTAATGTTATCCAACTTTTCGAAGCTTTTTACCATGGCATAAAGTACCTCTCTCATAATCTGATCATCATGAAAATCAAAGCCAGCTATGATCCTCATCATTTCACTAATGCAAGAGAGAGCTGCAAGTCTTACCACCTCATCATGATGTCTCAATAATCGGGGCTTCACCAACGAATCAAATGCTGGAAATAACGCTGTTTGCATCTCATAAGTATTTGAATGCTCAACCTTGCCTAAATAAGTGTCCAACTCCTCCAAAATTTTTAGAGTGTCATCTGCTTGCTGAAATGGATGATCTAATTTCTTCTTTGCATTGTGCATGCTCTCTTCCAAATCTTTGACCCCTCTTAGAGCCATACTGATAATCGAATTGAACCTGGAACTACCCAACACGATGGCAAGACATTAGTTCTGATGTGCCCAACAGGATGGCAGGAATTTAGCTCTGATACCACTGTGGTATCCCCTTTCAAACAGGGATATATGAAAGACACAAAACTCTGATACCAAAGACAAAAGCTCTGATACCACTGTAATATCCCCTCCAAATAGGGATATATGAAAGACACAAAACACTGATACCAAAGACCAAAGCTCTGATACCACTGTAATGTCCCTTACTTAGGGGCTCTCTTATCTGCACAATAAGCTCTGATATATAGCAATAACAGCTCTGATACCACTGTAATATCCCCTTCCAAATAGGAAATATAGCAACACAACAAATCTGAACCAAGATATAATCACTGTTGAATAAATTCAGAAAGATCACAATAATATAGTCTCTTAATAACAAATTAATATCTCATTACTTGTTCTTCTGGACAATTACACAATTGAGTCTCTGTTATACACAATAAAGAATATTAAAATCTGATCTTAAGAACCCTGCCTTATCAAACTGGAAGTGAAAACTGGAGTTTTGGAAAGTCTCGGCCCTTCTGTGTCGACACACAGTCGCCGTCGTCGGTCGATATCTCGCCGACGTCGGTCTCTGCCGGTCGGATTTCTGCCGACGTCGGTCTTCAGTCGACCGATGTCGGTCACTGAAACCCTCTGTCTGCCGAGGTCGGTTCCTGCACTGATCTGTACGAACCCGTACGGATTCTGTACGGCCGCAAATTAAGCACAACTTCCCTGTTTTCAACCCCTGATCTGAAGATATATGTCTCTAGCACAGTAGATCTCTAGCTGTATAATTTATTGAATCAAAACATAAAGCAATAAATACCTGGAATATCTGTGATAACTTTTGTGTGAAGTTATCTCTCAAACCTGAAATTCTGTGATAACTTCTGGATGAAGCTATCTCTCACTTTGGCAATAGATCAGCTGATATTCCACAGCCTCTTAATTGCACACACTGAAGAGGGAATGTTCTCCAATGCAAATGGAATCTTTGAACCCTAGGCTCAGTCTTCACAGAAGAAATTCTCAAAATCAATATCAATATTCAATAGCATAATCAACAATGGCCTCCATGAGAAACCCTTATACCCTCAAAAGATATGCTTGCCCTAATTAGGGTTTCTTAAATTAGAATTAGGGTTTCTAATTAAAAATAGGCTAAATAATTAATATTTGATTAAATCAATCAAATATTAATATCTCCCTCAATACATGTCGGATCCACGAACCGATCGAAGCTAGTGAATCAGGGAGTGATTCCGCACATAACCATGCCACAATAAAGGCGCTCCGCTGCATATCAAATATCCCTAAAAAGTAGGAGCTCAGGCCAAATGTGTCTAAAATACCCTGACTGAAAATCAAATGAAGAAATCCTGTGAATCAAAGTCGAGCCAAGCTCCATTATGACCCTCTATCCATCTTATTAGCCTACGAAGGTCGCATAATAGGCCAACCATCAAATCTGTCAATGTCCACAAAAAAGGGGACATGACAGGGAGTTTGGAGATGGTTTTTTTTCCCCAAAAAGTTTTTTTCAAGCCCAACACATTTGTGTAGCTAGATTGTTGCCATTTGTCACTAGTGAGTGGAAATGTAGAGGAGAAGGTAATGAATTTATTAATCAATGTGATATGTGAAAAATGTAAGAAATATACCTTGAGATTGATATCTCTTGGCTTATTTCAGATAGATGTATTTAAGATATCTGTGCTAGTTTTAGTATTTTGTTAATTAAAAAAAATCTATTGTTTGAACTCAATGACATTTTTTTTTCAAACTTTTCCTATTGACGAATTTGAACCGAACTTTATCCTTGTCGAACTCGAACCTTGTTAGTGCTAAACAATCAAAAGCAAAACAGACTAGAACTTTAAAGGCAAGGTAAAATGTGACAGTAGCAAGATAAAAATAATTCCTTGTTTCTGCCCCTGGGATGGTGAATATTTTTCTTAGGCTTCTTGGAAATGACATGAAGTGGGCATTTATGTTTCATTTTGTTTTACATTCCCTCCTAATGTGATAAGGTGTATGTTGTCGGCAAATTCCAGATAACATCATTCCTTACATTTTTTAGTTTAAAAAATATGTCTACAGATGTTGTCAGAGCTGTCATAATGCTTTTTAAGCAGTTGATCTTTTGGTCATGTGCTTGACCCTTTGACTTTTATCAAGACTGTAACTGACATGGAGTTTTGTATAGAATTTAGTTTTGTTCTCAGTGATGCACAAAGCTGTAGGTGGTCGATTAATACTGATTATGTGGAAACAACTATTATTAGTTACTGATTATTCTCTCTGATGTCATTATTTCTCGCTTCCAGCAAACCAAGGAATTCACCTTCATGTCGAAGGACCAATTACTAACAACAATATGGAAGGGGCTGCTACAGCTGTTCCAGTTAGTGGTTCTGAGTGGGTGGAGCTCCTTTTGCAAGAGATGCAGAATGCGTCCGATATGGGTGATGCCAGAATACGTGCTTCAAGAGCATTGGAAGCGCTTGAAAATGCTATTGTTGCTCGCACAGGTTCTATAACTGAAAACTTACAGAAGGTATTGCTCATCATTTGTTTCCACATTTGCATATTGTACTTATGATTTTCGACATTCCCTTGTATGCGAGTCGTGGGTTATTATAATATCCTTTTCCCATTATTGATTCTGTGTTCTCCAATCTTACCAACTGTAGGAAAATATGTTGCTAAAGCAGCAAGTTGAAGGTCTATGTCGTGATAGTAGCATTCTTAAGCGAGCTGTAACTATACAGCATGAACGTCAAAAAGAGCACGAGGAAAGGGGGCGGGAATTGCATAATCTGAAGCAACTTTTATCACAGTACCAAGAACAGCTAAGGACATTGGAGGTGCAAGCAAATATTAACCTTTAAAAGTTCATGATGCAGTAAATGAAAATTGGAACTCGAATGTTTGTATGTGCGTTCTTTAATGTTGTCTTTTTGTGTATAGGTAAATAATTATGCTCTGACGCTGCACCTTCGTCAGGCTCAAGAGAGCAACTCCATTCCTGGGCGCTTTCACCCTGACGTGTTCTGAAAACTTCAGTGTGCAAGGACAGTAAAGAGATCAAGCAAGATTTCAAAACTTTATGTTTTTCCAGTGATTTGGTATTCCTTTTACATATTACAGGTGGTTCTCAACTGATATTCAAATAAATAAAGGCTGTAAAGATTTTTGATGCTTTATTTTTGTCAAACTGCAAAGGAGTTTTCAATTATATATTTTACAAGAGGGAAACTCTGAAAAATGAAAAAATATTTGAGGGCTACTCTCTATTTTTGTAAACATCTGGATAAGACTTATAAAATTCTTGAGGGCTACTTTCTCTATTTTTGTAAACATCTGGATATGACTTTATAAAATTCTTGAGGGCCACTCTCTCTCTTTTTGTAAACATCTGGATATGACTTATGAAGCTTGGATGAACGAATGGTACCTTTTTATGGTTGCATTATGTTTCTCTACTCTTGTCTTTCTGACCATGTTGTAGTTCTATTATGTTGCTTTTAATATTATACGAATTAAATTATTTGTTCTTCAACCCGTGTCTTATGTTTTCAATGTTTATTCTGATCAAGTGTACATTGTTCAGTTCTGTTTTGTGCGTTGACAATGAATATTGTTATTATGAATTTCTGCCTACGTACCAGGTTTCTTTGATTTCTTTCAGAACGTCATCTGTCACCTGTGCTAATTTGATATTGGGAAATGATCTTATTATGCATTTCTCGTTAGATAAGAGGAATAAATTTATTTAACATTTGTTTTGAAAGATTGAAAATCGTGGACCATGCTCTCTGACGATGCTATTTTGTATATCATTGAGCATTAGCAATAAATACTATTGTGGACAATGGAGTCCTCTCAATGCTGTCATAAAAGAATTTGTAAGAGTCTGCCTGATATAGCTGGTTTACTCTCTACCTTGTCCTCACTATCTAGGTTTAGGCTTCTATTGTGACATTTATTTTTTTTCGATTGAGAAGCTCATAATTACATAGATATCGGTATCTCTGTCCATGTTTTGAATTACATATAGCTGATTACAATTGATGAGTAAGAGTACCCCTAAATTTGAGCATTCCTTCGGCTAAGAGGCCACAACTGGGGGGCATCCAATCCATCAAATTCACCCGGGTAAAGATCCTGGCCTTTTCCGTTTGACTCTCAAGTCAGATATCTGAGAGGTTTGTACCTTGGTGGATGGTATAACAAACCATCATCCTCTCTAGTCAGACTACAACCCTGTTGATATATAGCATAACATTTAGCATTAATTGTTTCTTAAAATTCGATCAAATATAACCCCTTTGCCTTTTGCAATGTTTCCACTCAATGTGAGGTATAAATTTATTATCGAGGCATAGAGAAAACAGACAATTCGATTGTGTCATGGCTAGGAGCTAAGTCAAAAGGGTTGAGTTCAAGTTCGACGAGGATAAAGTTTGCCAATGGATTTGAACAATAGATTCTTTTTTATCATTTTAATTTTATAAAGAAAATAAATGCATAAATGTGTTTTAAGGGATAGAGCTTTCAATCCCCTGTTTTCAATTGTTATATGTATATAGACCATAGTTACCAAGTTCGGCCGGATCTGGGCCAAATCTGGGATGATGTAATTTTTTTTTGCAGGTTTCAGATTAATCCGACTGGTTCGGACTGTTTTTAATATAAAAAATAAAAAGATAAAAAATGAAAAAAACAACCCTAAAAAATTAGTTTAGCAGTGACGTGAACCCTAAAAATTGCATTTACAAGTGATGGAAACCCTAAAAAATGTGGCACGGACCTTAGAAAGTAGTCCACCCTCTGCACAGATTAACGTGGTCATTGACAGCAAAGGCAAACTGCAAACAGTAGTCTTGAGTCCACCCTCTGCACAGCACTGCAAGTTCGATCTTGGCAAGAGATTGATGTGGCCATTGACAGAGACTGAGCGAAGACAAACTGCAGGTAGAACAATGGAGTTGCAGACGGAAACAAGTCACGACAAACAGTAGTCTCGCTTGCTCCCAGACATCAACAACAAATAGCGGTGTCGAACAACTCAGAAAAGGGGAGGTGTCGTGGAAAAAGGTGTCTGGGCTAAAATACAGGTGGGTCTGCAGGTTGCATGCACAGCGAGCTGCAAGTGGAGGGAATAGTTGGTAGTGGGAGAGCAAAAGGAAGGGAGGCCATGGAGGGACGACAACGCGGTGGGAGGGAGTGATGGATAGGGATTGGGAGGACGGTCATGACATCAGGAAGAGTTAGGGAAATGAAGGGATAAGGGGAGTGGGCGGGAATTGAAGGGGAGGTCTGAGGGGAAAAAGGCCCTCTAAATTTTTGATATATAAAAAAAATTCAGAACCTAAAAACTTAGTAATTTTTTTTTTTAAATTTAATTAATAAAGAAAGAACATTTAAAAACAAAGTAGAAAACATTAGTAGATGTAATAAATAGAAGTTGTGAGGCAATGGAGTCAGATATTTTGTTCTAAACTATAAATTTTTTGCTATCTTCTAATGTAATTCAAATTTGAAACTCTTATGCATTTCACAAATTTGCAAATGTTAAATTAATGCTCATTATTTGGTAGATTGAAGTATTTTTGCATGATTGATATATATATATATATATATTCTGAACCGGAGTTTTCATTTTTCTTTTCGAACTTTTCTAGGAAATTCTGGATTATATATTTTTTTGACCTCCTGAGCGGAGTCGGATTTCCAAACTTGGTAACTATGCTATATACACATAAAATAATGCATAAGCATGTCAAAAACTTCTAAAAATAATGGATAAAAGAGTACCTGTTCAACGAGGATAAAGTTTGATGTACCTTATGACATAGGCCAGGAGGAGTCTCAAACATAATAAGAGTTGGATAAAAAGTATGCAATAATACCCATCTTCCTGAATGTGTTCAGGCCAGAGTAAGAACAGGCACCAAAATATCTATTATCCAGAAGATTTTCAGAATCAGTTCAAGATATGTATGTAACACCAAAGCAGAAGCTGAAAGATGAGGGAGAAAAGACATGAGATTCTTCATCCACCAAATAACATACATTAAATCTTCAGGAAATGCTTGTATTGATGATCATATCGAGAGAAGACACTAGATTCTTACTGCAGACACGGGACCTAGATGTGTCTTGTGCGGCTTGGACTGCCAAAACGACTGAAATCATAATAGAACTCATCCATGGGGACAATTTTTTATCAGAGGTTTTAGTGCACTTGCAAGTGCTACTGCACAAAGTCTAATATAATTTGGATGTAGGAACCGTGGAGAGTATCTGAAAACATCAAACCACCTGCAAACATGTCTTGAAGAAGAGCTACTACAATCCTTGAGAAAAAATTAGCCAACCAAATTGAAAGATTTCAGAACAGAGGCCCAAAATTATTTTTAAAGGCATGAAGAATAAATATAAGCTGGCAGAAAGTAAATCGATTTAGAATCTTCACCTCTCCATCAAGATGACCGCACTTACAACAGCTAGGGAAAGCTGGGCAACAGGAGGCAGAGATGATATAGAAGATAGTCTCTAGGCTGGTTAAGAGCAGAACTACAATTCCAGATGTTGATTCAGTTGCCACAGTTTCGGTGGATGCATACGTGTATATAAAACAAAAAGCAAAATAAATAAATAGATAATAAGAAAAGAGTAGGATACCTGATAAAATTGTTGGTAGAAATACCAAGGTTGAGAAGGTGAATTGGACTTGTCAAGATCTGCACATTAAGCTTAACTTTGATGGGGCTGTGAAAGGGAATCTGGGGTGGGCGGGAGCTGGTGGCATTTTCTGAAATGACAAAAGGCTCCCCTCTTCTTGGTTATAGTGAAGCTTTGGCCAAATGTTTCAACAACTTTGCTTAGGCAAAAGATTTGTGGAGGGGTTTGAAAATTGCTCTTGATCGAAAGCAATTTAGATATTAAATGAGATTTGCAAGTCATTTTTGAGGCCTTGGGAAAAGGCATCATTAGAAATTGGCAGCTCTCTTCAGTCATTGAGCATTGCAAACTCTACTGTTGGGCTTCTTTGCTC
The DNA here is from genome assembly GCA_037957365.1 of Torreya grandis. Classification (NCBI taxonomy): domain Eukaryota; kingdom Viridiplantae; phylum Streptophyta; class Pinopsida; order Cupressales; family Taxaceae; genus Torreya; species Torreya grandis. The sequence goes on along the minus strand of JARHVA010003381.1, from coordinate 1,267,035 downwards.
TCGCTATTAGTCATATCAGGGAGGGAGGTAATAAAGGATCGAATCATCTTGCTAATTCTGGGGTTGGCCTCAATTTGCGAAATTCTTTGTTGCTCTTTGTGACCCCGACTTTCCATAAAAGGTAAGCTCAAAAGCTTAATTGCAAAAGATTTAAATCCTCCCCCTCATGACAATTAAAGCCCTAGCATCATGGCTTTGCATTGTATGGCGGAGCAAGCTTACTCAAATATTAATGACTAGTAATTGAACCATGATCTTTCACGATTTTGAAATTATAGCTGCAAGTCATGTGGCACATGGGGAGAGCCTTAAAGCTCGCCACCCTTTCTTGCTCTTGCCATTTTAGATGGACAATGGAAGGTGTGGCATTCTCAAAAGCCTCCTCACAAGTATGTCCTCGCCTCCTTTGGTTTCTTAGTCATTATGCCTTTTTTGCCTGGTCTGCATTGGGTTTATGTCTTGGTGGCTAGGAATATTTTGGTTTGCTGTGCAAATTGTCAACCTGTCCATGGTCTTCCGACCCTCGAAAAGGGATTTCTCCCAATCAAAAGTCTCCCGAATGTTGGTTTTTTCTTGTTAAAGAGAAATCCCCCTATTCCTAATTTCATCAGAATATCTTGAGAGGTCTTTTGTTGTTGGTTTTGCTTTGGACTGAGCACGTTGAATGCATTATGATTTGGGGATTCACTTTGTTTAAATCTCTCTTTCTTGCAATAGCAAGCCCTACTCTGTTTTCGTGGAATATTGGCAGGACGGCTTGATTTCCTCTCCTTTTGACTCTCTCAGGGTTTTCATTGTTTTTTCCTTTGGCACACTGTTGAGGAGTTTTGGTTGTATGCCCAAAGCTTTTGCTGCTACAGTCATGGTTGCAAATGAGAACTATACAAGGTCCTCAAGAAGGACAAGGCAAAGTAAGGGGAAAGAGACTGCAATTGAAACTGAAGGAAATGAACTAGGAAATGATCAACAAATTTTCCTTGGAAGATATTCACAGCCCTTTTCTGGGTTTGGTCAATGATTTAAAACTGAGGCAGTTAATGCAGTAGTTTTGCTAGACAAAACCACTTGTTTAGTTGCTGAAGAGGACCTAGTTTTTTGGAAGAGTGCCTTGCTTGAAGGTAATTGGGATGAAAAATTACTTGAGTGGATGGCCACAAATCTTTTTGGAGCTCAGTTGGTTGCTTGGATGAATGAAGGAGCCTCGATGGATTGTATTGTTCAAGCTATGAAGAATCCAGGGCAGTCCCCTTCGCACCTGGATACCTTGAAGGTAGCTCAACTAATTGGACTTCAGACAGTCCTCTTCAGTGCTGGGATTTGGCTCGGGGAACTGGTTGGACCAGGTGTGGACTTTGTTTAAGGCATTGGTCGTTGAGGAGGTTATTCAAGGACAAAAGCTTGATGCAATCTGCACCTCTCTTGGCATCAACTCCTCACGGTTCCAGGCTTCTCATTTCACTGAGTCCTTTGTTGCTTTGGTGATGGAGGATGATACGGGTGATAATGGCCTGACTTTGATGGTTTCGAGTGATGAGGATGTTGTCTAGTCTTCTCTTATAGTTCTTGCTTCTTCCCGCAGGCTTTAGTAATTACTTTCTTGCTTCATAACTATTCGATCCTTCAGTAGAAGGCCTTAATATGTTTTTGCACCTAATTTATTCAGGGTTTTTACCTTTTTGTAGCCCTTTTGTGACCGATCAAAAAAGAAGAAGAAAAGAGTAGATTGTGTGGTCTAGATATTTAGCTTCGTGTGTTTGTTTCCGGGATGCTCTTCGATGCTTACATTTGTGATGCTTTGTTATTTATCTTATTGACATGTCTAAGAAACATGTTATCTTACTGGAGCAAGTTTGAACAACTCCATTTTCATTTTATATAATTTATTTTAATTGTTCTTTCCTTATGTTTCTTTTTTTTTTGCGTTCTTAATACATTGCAAAGTCATTTCCTTTGTTTTAGTCTTTATTGACGCTGAAAATGAATGATGTTTTATAATATTTTCATTGTTTTATCCAATCTTCATTGGACATTTTGGATCATTCATGCTAGAATTTAGAAATTCTCCCGACTAGCAATTGCTCCTAACGCTGCACAGGGCACGCCCATAGGGAACTACATAGAGGTTTAAAGATATTAATTAAACAAATTCATTCAATGCCAAAATCTAGTGTAGTTTGAAATACGTGGAAAGTATGCAATGAAGTAATTTGATGCCTTTCAGCCTCAAGGTAATGAATATAGGTGTTTTGTTAGGATTCACAACACCAGAACATTACAAACATACAAAGTAGTCCCCTTCATTTGAACAAATAAGACATAAATAGGGCCAGACCCTACAATACTCACCTTGCTCCTCTGACCTGAACATTTGGATACCTGCAAAACTAGAAGCTTTGAAACAGGGCATGGACAATCTTCATAGCATAATGGAATGCAAAATGTAGAAGCATGCACATAAAATCATCTAAACAAGACATTCTCACGGAATGAGATCATTGCAACATTAAAGACACGGGTATCGTCATGGGGCATTCCCTAATGCAAACAACAAATGTCCAAATCAATTATTATACCTTGCTGGTGCCTCTCCTGGAATTTGAAGCGTCTGGATGCGTCGTTTGTTGTCAATCCTCGCCGCAGAAGCCCTTGTGCACACTCCCTCTCCTCACAAGATTTGCCCTCGGAACAAATATTGCAATAGCACCAGTGACTCATTGCATTACGCCTACAATGGATCATTATGTTTGCATGGTTGACTGTTAACCATTATAATGAAAATGCCACTTAAACTTGACGTGGTTGCCTCATCTTAGCACTCTATGCAACCTGCAAGTAACAAGAATAAATAATAATAAAGTCATCACTTGACATTCAAGTTTAAAACATTCATGTCAGAATTACGGACTCATTGCTGAATTTGGAGTGCGGAATTGCAAGAAGATTATAACTGATGTTGATATTCATTGGGTTCTTCTCCATGAGTGCTGTAGAAATGACATGGTCAATATGCTCATGGGCATCATTCAAGTTGTTTAGAGTCGCATAGAAATAAAAAGAAAAGCACACTTCAGTTCATGAGAGCATGAAATGAATATCCAAATCAGAAAATAAAATAAAGTTTTGTGAAGGTATAAAAAACAAGCCATTGTCTCTTTTCGACAAATGCATCGAACTAGTGTCCAACTGGATCAGTTCACTTTTACGACCATACTCCAGCATCTGTCAAAATAAGAGTTTTGGACTCGGTTATGGACATATACATCCAAGCATCATGGAAAAAACCGTTGATATTGGTAACGATATTGAAACACTCCAAAATGTCATCTCTTGAATAACCCCAAAAGCTAGATTTTATCCACGGGAAAACTATTACCCCATGCTTCCAGATGTTATATGATACAACAATCAACGTTGATAATGGACTACTGCAATTAGTGTCGTGATGCATCAGAAATCAATATTTTCTAGTGTTCTATGCCTTGAAAATTTTGCATTGATACAAACTTGACGCGTCTAAGCATTTTTAGTATTGTTGATTTTGCACTGACTTTGTGTCGGGTTTGCGTCGTAAATTAGTTTGTCATGTTTTAGTTCCATACCAAATTGTGCAGAATTAAGCAACTCAATTTTGGTTATATATATATATATATCTTAGAAATAATTTTAAAATAAAAAATCTGTATATTTATAAAATAACATATTTTATCTTTATATATATATATGATATCTCAAATAAAATATTATATTAATTTGAAAAATTCTGAGAGACCAATTACAAGGTGTATTTTTCATTATCTTTGTAAAATTTTCATTGATTGGTGACTACTTGTGTCAATTTAACTATTCTAATGTGTGAAGGTTGAAAAAACATTTACAGAAAAAAAGGCTCCAAATTCATTGTATGGCCAAGATATTATGATTGATTTCTATAAGAAAAAAATAAAAACTTCCAAGTGACAATGACATGGATGTCAAATTTAAGGCCGAAATTAAAAGTAACTCGCTGCCATTGTAGAATGCCTCTCGATGTAATTAATGCCTTAGCCAAGAAAATAATATTTTACATGAGAAAATAAATAATTTTTCATCTAAATACAATAACATTTGAGCAAGTGAAATTCATATTATCCTTTGTGAAATACAAAATAAAAAAAGACTATCAACTAGACCCTAGTGTTCGTCATGATCATCATATATTATTACATCATCATCTTCATCCATGCATTGACTAGTCTCCATAATCGAGATAATCCTCGTCATCTTCTTCAAAATTAGGACCATCAATTGTCATAGATGGTTTATTGACCTACACAAACACAATTTAATAATTATTTGACTACTTGAAATTGAAAATTTAGTGATTTTAGTTTCTTCAATCTTCAGTAAATAAAGCTACATTGTCTTTTTCTTTCTTTGTGTTTTTTGCTGGGGTTTGCAACACTCTACGATTTCATGCTCTTTTTGTTCAGGGTGAGTGTGGAGTGTCGTGAACGCTATTGTCCCATAATTTCTCGTGGAAGCCCTGTTGTGCTGTATTTTCTCGTGGAATGTTGCTATGTTGCATGTGAACAATCCCGTGCATTAATGCTAAGTCCTTTTCTCTTGTCAGGTTGGTGTATTGGGGTGGATTTACATTCACAAGCCAATTGATCCATGTACCTGCCAAGCATATCTACATTTGTCTGATCTGCATAGGTGGAGCTAATCCTGGACTACTTATATGCTCTATATAATCTAAAGCATGTTCTTTGCTATTTTATTTTATGGACAATTAGTGAACATGCAGTTGGTTTGAAAGTGAACTATGGATTGAAACCCTAGGAGTCTGACCTTCAAAGCAACTTTACAAACACCTTGATCTTTTGCAACGACCAGTGGAGGAAAATGTTTTATTCGCTAGCCATTATGCATGCCAAAGATAGATCCTTGGAAGACTAAAATAGGGTGCATAAAGGTGGCAGATGAATTTTTGGTGGTTAATCTCCAACATGCTAAAATTCAAAACAATATTGACAACTTGGGAAGGCGTGCTCTTATCTAGCCCTCAACCTACCTTGTAAAACTTTAGAATATGGGTTTCAAAATCTTGGACGACTTTAGGAGAATATCAAATCTCTATTTACCCCAGTGGATATTTCCTTGTGATCTTCGCCCATGAAGAGGACATACACTAGATATTCCAAGGTGGTCTTTGGTTTATGGAATGAGATGGTTTATTTATAAAACCATGGCACTCTCTTTTCAAGGTGGATGAAGATTTACCTTTTGTGGGGCCGGTCTGGGTCAGACTCTTTGGACTACTGACTGAATTCTGGAAATCTTTTGTCTTTGCGGCAATAGGTAATACCCTTGGCACTTTTATGATGACTGTTGATACTTCTTTGCATTTTGAGCACATTGTCTATGCAAGAATATGCGTTTTGATAAATTTTAACAATCCCCTTCCTAAAAAGATTCCTTTGCAATTTGGGGACAAGGTTTGGGAACAAGAAGTTGATTATAAGAACATTCCCTTTAGGTGTAGATTCTGTCACGAGTATGGGCATTTAGCAAATGATTGTAAACTCTCTGTGCATGAAAACCCTACGAAAACCATTGATAAGGAGGGTTTTTAAAATCTAAAAAAGAGAGGATATTATTATATCCAAGAATCCCAATTCTGGGCCTTCTGTGTGTGTGAATCATTTTGCTTCATTCCTGTTGATAAGCCTCTAGAGGATGATAACCTGGTTGTGGAAACTGCAATCCCTAAAACATAGTTTACAAAAAATCCTCACCCTGCGCCACTGGATCAAGGCAAACACATTAATGATAATTCCAACTCTCCAATAGATCGGACTTTGGCCATAATAGCTTAGAAGGATACCAGTCTTGTTAGAAAACATCAATTGGATAAAAGTGATAAAATAGGAATAGATTTGGATGACCCTCCCCTTTGAGCATTAATCCTCTACTCTTCTTCTGTGGATATCCCTTCAATTCTAAAGCCAAATCGAATTGGTCAAGCATCAAATAAAAAAATGAAATGGACACTAATTAGAAAGTAGGAAGGAAATCTATTGTGACCCACATTCAAAAGGAACAAGAAAGATATTTGTCTTTAGACAGAGCAAAAGAGGGATCACAATTATATAAACCCAGTCAAACATGAAGTGCATTTCTTGGAATATCATGGATCTTAAAGGTTGCCCCTCTAAATGCAACAAAATTATTAGAGTTGAAAGCTCATAGCCCTTATGTATTATTTCTTTAGGAAACCAAAGTCTCTTGTAGCAACATGAATTCTCTGGCTTATAAGCTTTGGCCAATGGCTAATGTTTTGTCCAACGATTCTCAAGGAGCTTTTGGGGGCATTGATGTTAATTCAAGTCTCATGCTAATTCAAGTCTCATGCTGGAATACATTTCTTTTCTTAATCTTATTGACATTAAGTCTGGCAATGGGCTTTTGACGTGGACCAACCAGAGATTGGGTAATGCTTTCATAGCAGGAAGGATGGACAAGGTCTTGTTGACTGAGGAGTTTCTTGTTAATGGGAAAATCTCCAAGTCTTCAATTCTCAACAATGTTGGATCAGATCATTGGCTTGTTATGATAGAAGTCTAGGATTCTCAGTGTCTGAAATCTCTATAATGTCTTCAAATTGGGACAATGATGAAAAAGAGGGTTTTACAACAAACCCCTAAACAAATTCCCAAATAAATCTGAATTCTAAAAAATAAAAACCAGCCAACCCTAGGGTTGTATTCACTCCACCAAATTGGAATTTTACACTTCCAATCAATCAACAAAATAAAAGATAAATACCTTGTGAAACTTAGCCAACCTTGGCTCATACCGTATGGAGAAAGGTGCTGAATTGGTATGTCTTTCACTCCTAAACCCTCAATGCCATCAATTGATTTTAATGCCCTCTTTTGTCACCAAATCCCACTTAGAAAACCCTCCACAACTGAAGATAAATTTTAGATAAATTCCAGCATGCATATCATATAAAAATTGGCTAATGTTAGGGCCCAAAACATGATCAAATCTCTCCAAACCAAGTTGCCACAGTTATGAATAATTAACATGTAATAACTCAAAAAATCAGACTTGTATTCATACCAAACTTGATAGAAATAGGTTATATGATCCACCAAAATCAACAATAATTAATGCTCTATCATTTAGGGCCACACAAGGCACTCGAAACCCTTTCACACCTCCTTCAAATGAATTGCCCAACTCAGAAAATAAGGGCATAATTTCAGAATCAAAACTTTTGCCTTAACCTTCCAAAAAAATTTCAAACCCTTATGATTTATTGCCAAATAAATCAGACATAAAATAACAATTGTACCTTGCCAAAATGGAGTCTAAAAACCCTTTGAAGATGTCCAATTTTTTCTCAAATTGATTTGCCCTACCTCATAAAATTATATAAAATAAATCAGATTGCTTAAACTTACCAATGAACCTCTAAATGACCTTCAAAAGGCCCTTGGACAAGTTGCCCAAGATGGAAAAATAATATAAAATATTGTGCAATATTTTATGTTTCACGAACCCTCCAAATCAATGCTAAAATCCCAAAACTAGCCCTCAATCCAAGTTGCCAAAGATGGAAAATGAAATAAAATATTATACAATATTTTTAGGCTTCCAAACCATTCCAATCAGCTTACTCAACTCTCTAGGCAAGTCTTCACACCATGAAATGGCCTTCAACACCACATGCAAGCTCCCAAAGCAATTCACCACTCTCCAAGACTTTTAAATTTGTCAAAACTAGCCTTCTATAGAGTTTGCAAAAGTCCTCAATATAGGTGGTGTCCAAAAACACTTTTGTAGATTTACTTGCATGTAAACATGCAATTTTGAAATTCAACTACAACCCTTGAATATAGCTACTCAAGTAGTAGGAATGGAGGTTTTCATCCCCAAACCTTTGACACTTCTTGAAGGTTTCCGTTCTCAAGATGTGCTAATCAAGCTTGACATACTTGATCAAAGTTTTCAATTCAATATTCATCATAACCCCTCCAAAAGACTCCTCAATTGCTTTTATATTCAACTCCTAAGGGTGGCGCTCAAATTGGAGGGATGTACCTTTTAAAACATAAGCATTCAATCTTTTTAAAACTCTCTTTTTGAGGGTTTAGGCTATCATGACCCCAACTTAAGTGAACATAAGATTAAAAGTACATTTTTGTAGACTCAACTAAAAATTATCAGACTTAAGTACTTTTTTACCTTTTTGCTCATAGATTGGCCCCCCTCAATGTTCCCTTCTCTTTCCTTCCCTTAGCCTTGTGGGAACAACCAAGCTAAGGGTCCAAAATCAAGCTGTGCCTAAAAGGGGGACATTACAATCTCCTTTCCATTTCTAGTTGATGTGGATTTGGTATGTTGATCTCAGGAACAAAATTCAGCACTCGTGGATGAAAGGTAAGCCTCGCTATGGAACAAATATGTTCATTTTGTCAAGAAGCTCATATTTTTTAAATCCCAACTCACAAAATGGAATTGGGATGAATTTGAGGACATCAAAATTAAAAAGTAAGAGATATCTAATAGATTGGAAAAAGTCGTTGAAACTATTTGTCTAAGCACGATTAATAAGAAGCTTAAGAGCTCAATTTAATCAATCAACTAGATGATTGGAATCTTAGGGAAGAAATTATGAGGAAAAACAATCTAGAATCAAATGGCTTTAATAAAGGGATAAAAAATCAGTGTTTTTTCACAAATTCGTGTTGATCGGAGGTCCTTCAATCATATTTCTTCTCTTGAATCAGATAACGAAAATCCAAAGTTCTTCTTCGTAGGGTATTTCGAACATTGTGCTTAATTTATTTTCTCATCTCTTTGCCGCTATTCCTTTGGATATGGTAGCACACCGACAAATTCTCCAAGACATTCCCTCTCTTATTTTTACAAAGGAGAATTGTTCTCTTAATAACATTTCTTTAGAGAAATTAAGACACATTGTCTTCAACATGAGTAAAGGGAAATCCCTTGGGCTAGTGGGTTTCCTATAGAATTTTATCAAGAATTTTGAGATGTTATTCAGGAGGACTAGTTAAAAGTTGTGGAAGAACCCAAAACAACTAAAGTTATGCTTAAACAAATCAACAACACCTTAATTGTTGTGGTTCCTAAGGCATAGGAGTAACACATATTTCTAGCTATCGTCCCATTGCTCTATGTAATGTTTTGTACAAAATTATCTCCAAAATTATGGCTAATAGACTATAGCCCCTCCTCCATAAAATTATTTCCCCTGAGCAAGGTCGGTTTGTTGATGGTAGACAAATCCTTGATGAGATTGTGTTAGCTCAAGAAGATATCCATTCTATTCAACACCAAAATACTTTGGCTATGCTTATAAGGTTGGATCTCTTCAAAGCCTATGATACGGTTGATTGGGCCTTCCTGTTAACAATGCTCAAGCATTTCGATTTTTCTGATGAATGGATTCTTTGGGTAAAAGGCTGTATTTTCTTGGTTTCTTTCTTGGTTCTGGTTAATGGTTGCCCCCCTGGACCTTTTAGAGCCTCCAAAGGTATTCAACAAAGAGACCCTCTTTCTCCTTATTTCTTTATCATTATGACGGAAAGTTTGGGTATAATTATTTCCAGAGCTAGAGAAGAAAGAATTATTAAAGGTGTTACTCTTGTTAGGGGTCTTAAGTCGATGACACATTTGTAGTTTGTGGATGATTCTTCCCTGATGGGCAAAGCCAAAACTTAAGAGGCTTAAAATTTTAATAAGAAATTACAACTTTTCAAGGCTGTAACTGGTCAGATTATTAGTGAGGATAAGCCAAAAATTTATTTCTTTCACACCTCTCCTAGACAGTAAGCTATGATTCTAGATAGACTTCACTTTCAATAATCTTTTTTGATAGTTATCTACCTCGGTGTTCCCTTGAGGGAAAGCAAACTTTCTAATTGGAACTAGTTAGTGGATAGGATGAAAACCAAAATTTCCAAGTGGACCAATAGATGGATCTCTATAGGGTGACAAATCATTTTGATCAATAATGTTCTGCAAGCTATTCCCATTTACTTATCTTCCATCTTGCATGTGCTCAAAGCCATCTTCAAAGAAATTGATCAAACACGCCATAAATTTTTATGGAAGGGGCCTCAACTTATTAGAAAATGGTCTTTGGTGAAATGGACTACACTTTGTGTCCACAAGCAAGAAGGAGGTTTGGGCTTTCGTTCGACTTAGCTAAATGGTCAAGATTTAGCTACTAAGATTTATTGGCATCTTCTTCTCTCTGCATCACAACTTTGGATGCAAACCTTAAGATCCAAATATGTTGAAAATAAAATTCCTAATCAAATTGTCTAGTTCTCCCTTCAAAAAGATCTTATGTGCTGGCTATTCTAAAAATTGGTGAGTTTTTGATTAAGAACAAGTTGTTTTGGATCATCAAGATTGGTAAAAAGGCCCATTTATGGATTGATTCTTAGGATGGTTATCCCCCTCTTGATAAACAATATTTGCATTATCATGGGATCATGAAATACATGTTTCATGAAGTTTGGATTACGATTTCCAAATACTCAAGTAGGCCCAATAGAGATTGGGCAATTGAAAGGAAGTGGATTTTCCTTGAAGCCTGGTCGATTCAAATTTTGTTGGAATCTAAAAGCCAACTTATTCATATTCTTAAAGACACAGATCTTTCTTGCTCAGATGAGGAAGACTTATTGGCTTGGGGAGGACAACATAATGGAATCTCCATTATGGCACATAGTTATCGTTCTCTTTGTCATCCTTTAATTCAACCTCTCAAAAAGATTTTTAAGCAAATTTGGAGTTATAATTTGTGGCCTAAAGTTAGGCTTTTCATCTAGCTTTTCTTTCATGGTAGATCTCTCACAAGGGATCAACTTATGAAAAGGGGCTTTAATTTCCCCTTTAGTGTGTCCTTTGTAGGGATCATGAAGAGTTTTTTTCTCATCTATTCTTTTTGTATCCCTTCATTACTAAGCAATGGTGGTTATTGGTGAGCCTTTTAGGCATTATGTGGACAAAGTATTTCATCCTTGATTCAACCCCTTTATAATTGAATCTGCATGTTACAATTTGATGTCTTTTCTAATTAAATTCTTTGGGCTAGGGTTTCTTTCATCTTATGGAATATGTGGAAGGAGAGAAATGATAGAATTTTCAAGCAAAGGGATACATATACTGTTTGGATTTGGCAACACACTCTTAATGATATCAGAGAATCAATCATGTGCTTGATGAAACACCTTGCGATACCTTCCCAATGTGGAATGCTCATTTTTCAGGCTCTTCACATTGTTCCTTCCCCTCCTCCCTCTCAGATAGATTCTAATTGCAAGAGTCATTTCTTTATTCCAATACCAAGATTCAACAAAATCCATACAGATGGATCTTCACAGAGAAATCCTGGTTATGCCAACATTGGAGGCATTGGTAGGGATTTCGATAATTCTATGGATTTCTTTTTTATGACAAAATTGGTATTACCACCAACAATTTAGTTGAAGGGCAAACTATTGTGGAAGGTCTTAAGATTGCTTGGCAGGTTGGATGGAAGAACATCCAATTGGTTGTTGACTCTAAGTTTTGGATTAAGCTACTTTCACACCCCATTTCTAACAGTTCCAAGGATTGAAGAATTTATAGAATCATCCACAAAATTTATTTGCTTCAAGATCAATTTGATAGGGTTATTTATTTGCATACTCCTCAGGGTTCCAATAAAGTTGCAGATGCACTTGCTAATTGGGATCTTGACCAATCTGAAGTGAAAGGCTTTGTCCTCCTCCCTTATGGTGGTCGACAAAGCTAAGGAATGATATCTTATGCTTGTTAGCAATGAACAATAACATAACTAATTGCTAGAATCTTTGTAAGGCTATCATTATCTCTCAGTTGGTTGCTATTGTTTTTTGGCCTCCTCGAATAGTCTTGGCTTCCTCTCCATTGATTTTGGCAGTTGTGGGGCATGCTTCCACGTCTGGTCTTAATTGGAATTATGTTGGGTCTTATTTTTGACCTCGATTCTTGCATGAGCCATAAGATATCAGTCTTGTTGGTTTTCTTGGCTAGTACATGCACATATCAATGACTGTTTATCTTTTGGGTAGGTGTGCTCTTTGAGTATGCCGAAGGGGGTAGGCTAGGAGTGAGCCTTGGGAAATTTTGGTGGAAGAGATACCCCTACCTCTTTGGGTCTTACTCAAATGTGGCATCTCTCCTGAGATGTTTTCTATATAAAAAAGAAGAAATTGAAAATTTAGTAAATAATTAATTATAGTATTTACAAATTAAATAATTGGTCCAAAGGAAGTTGCAAACCACCTAAGTAAGTTTTTAGTAAAAAAGGGACGACTGCCATCTCTTGGAATATTTGTACTTAGCTTAAATCTTTTGGTGGTCTTAGAATTATCGACCCTTTACAACAAGGGAAATGTCTTGCTACCAAGTGGTTTAAAATAACTACTCAAGTACTAAACCATGGAAGATATTAGTCCAAGAACATGTTAGACTTGCCACTCATAAACTATCTTGGGCCTCCACTCCTTGGGAGGATAAAATTCTTAATCCTTGATTTTTTAATATTTCAAGTTTTATTCCTCTCAAGGATAATTGGGTGACCTGTCAAGAGATGGCTTCTCTTCTACAATGGCAACATCATTCCCTTTGGCATGGACTGAGTAACCCCAACTCTAGCCTATGGTGGAATTCAGTTATACAAGTTAATGACCTTCCTCTTGCTCTCCATCTTGAGTTTAGATCCTGCTCCTTTGCAAATAGAGGCACTATCTCAATTAAGGATATTTGGGATCCAAACACTTATAATTGCCTCCCTTAGAATCTACTACACCATATATTTGGGCTGCATGCCACTCTCAAGTGGGTCTATGTGTTGCTAATTCGACTGATTCCCCCTAAATTCCTTAAGATCATAGCCAATTCTACACCCCCATGGAGAGATTGGCATTGGCCAAACCAACTAGTTATCTCTTTTGCCAGACAAAGAATTTTGTATAATCTCACAACATCCACTTCTATTAGAAACTTATCTTAATACTAAGTGGTCAATGCCATTCCTTGTCTCTCATTATCAATGCATGGCTTGTAATATTTGGTAGTCCCCTGTCGAAGCCAACTATCAATTTTTGCATTGATGTATTCTACATATGAAGCTCCTTGTTGGTCATGCATTATTCAAATTTGACCTTTCTATATGCAAATGCCTTTTCTGCCCCCCTCTTGAAATTTTTCATCTTTTATGGTACTGCCCTTCCTTCTCTCAACTATGGTTCTCTCTCATCTGCTCACTGCATGATTTATTTCTTATTGATTTCAATAAAAAACTACCCTCCTTGTTCTTATTTCCCCCTCCCCTTTCCTAGTCATTTGGAACACTAATTAACTATTCATTCTCTTCCAAATTTGTAAAAATAATTCTAAACAACTTTACTTTACGAATGGATATGCTTTACCTATTCAACAATCTCATATCCTCTCTTCTATTATTTTTCAATTAGAGCAGATCAAAACGTAAAGCCAAGACATTATTGTGATTATTGTTAAGATTAAAGATCACCTCAAAACTCTTGCAATAGTAAGACGAATGAACCACCTCTCTAGTTATTGTATCTCTTGTTTTGCTTTTACTCCAGCATGTTTCTGGTTACCAGAGTTGTTTTATAATTATTGATGACTGGTTCTAGAGGGCTTGTTTCATGTAAAGTGGCCTCCATACTCTTTGACTCTTGTACTTTGATTTCTTATTTTTGAATTTATGCAACATCTTCAATTTTAAAAAAATAAATAATTAGACAACTTTTTATTTGTTAACAATGAATAATGTCATGTGATCTTGCTCTCCTCTTTAGAGAGCTTTCTCTTTGGGATGCCTACATTAATATATTTTCATGAATTTGTAACACTTTTTGTGTCAAATTTTTATTTTTTTACAATTGTTGATGTAGCATTTGTATTAGTGAAATTTCATGACACTAATTTATATAAGGAAAAAATTCCCTGACACATTCTATTAAAAAATAGGAAATACTTCCAAATGGTGTCAATCCTTCAAATTTGGCAATTTTAAAAATTTGATGCAAACAACGTTAGATTTTATGTCAATAAGTGAATATAAAAATTTGATTGTATCTGTGTCCCAAAAAATGAGTCTTGAAGAAAAATGTGACACATACAGTTCCCACATTTTTTGATAATAATTCTCTCCAAAAAATCAAAGTTAAAATTTCTGATGTAATTGCATCAAAATTTACATTAACCCATACCATAGGTTAAAAGACTAAAGTCCCATCGTCTAATTGGTACAATCATATGTCCACAAACAAAATTGGTCCAAATGGTTTGTGTATACAAATATGACAGTTTGAATGTATGTTTTGTGGAAATTTAGTGATTGAAAATTAGAAATTTAAGGCTTTCTCAAATAATATGAGAAGGAAGTCTTTTGCTATTTAGGGATGCCAGTACAAGCTAAAAGTATGCTCGCCAAAGTGAAGTCATCAATTTGTCATTGCATTTGGTGAGACCATGCCATCTGGTTGCATGCTGAAGACGTTGTAGGGAAATGTGTTATATATTTTATATTATTATTTATCACTCTTGGAACTGTCTGAAAAAAATCCATTATGTTGTGCATGTTTGATGACATGGATGGACAAAGCAAAGGAGGAGGGTGGGTAATGTGAATCAAATTCGTGATCAATTTATTTATGGTGAGCAATGTGACTCAAACTCATGCATTTTTAGTTTTGTGCAGATATTTTTAGGACACCCCCACAACAAGAGCATATCAACATGTTGATAAGAATATATTTAAAAAATAAGGTCTACAATAGTTCTATGTAATGCCTCCTTATATATTTAGATTGAAATTGGAGATGGAAGCCATTAGTAGTAAAATGTTTAAAATTAGTTGGTTGCATTTGGACAACATGATCATAACATCCATTATCATTGATTCCAATTTGTTTCCTAGAAGTGTCTGAAATGAACATGACACTAAAATAGCAAAAATGATTGATATCATGATTCATGAAGAGAAGGTATCCCACTATAATATGAATTATGAAGCTTTTGTTGACATGGTTGACTGATTTTGGCTAGTTTGAAACATAATATGCTAGCAAAGGTTGGAAACTTGTTACTACCCATGTCCTTAGAGAATTACAATGCAAGTTTCCAATATTAGGAAATGTGTAGAGGTCATTATGGACCCTAGACATACATCTAACAAAAAATCACTTTTGATCACAAAAACCATGCTTCTAACAAACTGTTGTTTTTAAACTCATTTTACAACTTAAAAATATTTAACACATTCAGTATTGTTGATGAAAATTATAATGCAAATTCAAATTTTTTGATGTAAAAGTGTCATTTTTTATTTTATTTTTTCATTTTTCACATATTTTTCCCTACAAAAAGTCAAAATTAATAATTTCAAAATTTGAAAAAGTCAACAAAAGTACTCTAACATAGTTTTCATCACTTGTACTTCTGTCAATTTTTCATCGAATGGTTGATGCAAATAGTGTAGACACTCATTTTTGGCTACTTCTGTGTCTAAACAAACTTCAAACTGATTTCTACCAAACTATGTAAATTAAGCCTAAAAATCACTAAACATCCCAAATTCATCCACACATTAGATGTAAGTGCCCAAAAATGTGTCAAGGTATCCCTTTTTGGGGGATTACCTTATACTCAATGATAACCTCTTATAGATTTATCTCCAGTTAAGTTACAACCTAACAAACTGATATTTTTGACTAGTTAAGCGGTGCACTTAACCCAATTCTTGAAATGGCCAAAAGCCTAAGCATAATTAATTAACTAAGTAAATCAAATTAATTGATTTAGTGAAAAATACATGTTGAATTAGTGAATATCTAATCTCTAAAAATCAAAATTCAACAAATATCTAGAAAATTGTGGTCATGATGGTGTCATCATCCTCAAAGTCCAGAATTACAAAATATCAACATAAATGTCATAAAAATAAAAAATGTTGAGCCATACCTACACAAATGCATAATTAAAACCATCATTAATTGCATTTGGACTCCCAACACTAACCCTATCCTAATTACACTTTCGTTAGAGTTAGTTGAAAACCTATAAATACAAGTGCCATGAACATTCTTAACAATTTTTTTTATGAAAATAAAAAATGCCAAATTCTTCCTAGAAAGCTTCATTGCCAACACAAGCTAAGAGCCAACTTCCAAGGGGACAAGAGGAGGTGATTCACACAAAGCATCAAACATCATCAAAGACTATTTATTCACCATACCGAGCACAAGACACTCTCATGTCAAAAAGTAATTGAAATGATCAAGGAAGGTAAAAGTGTTCGATTTTGTCTTCTCATTGCCTTTCTTTTGTTTGTTACTTGCTCAGACTAGTACTTTTGCTTAAAATGCTAGTTATCATTGATTGTTTTGGTTTATCCACTAACAAGAGATTGTTAACATCATCTTTATAATACTAAATTACATATTGGCACATCCGATGGGACTACAAGCCCCACACTCATCTTAGGAGTACTTTGGCACTCTTAAACAATTAAAAAAATTCATTAATGGTCTTATTTTCAAAATTTTTGCCTAATTTTGTCCTATTTATGATTGATTGCAGATTTATAAATTCATCCACTGTCTTTATGGATTTAAAGCTCTATTTGGAAAAATTATCATTTAAAACTATGAAATCATCTCAGAAAACCATGAAAGTACCTCTATTTGGACCCTGCTTTGCATATTTGCCAATTTAGAGCTCTGAGTTGTGAAATTGTAGATGTAAATTATGAAATTGAGCTTTTAATTTTTACTTATTTTAACTATTTTTTGTAACTTTTTGAATTTGTAGAATATAATTATGAAATCATTTGTTCTATTTTGGTATTTTTTCTACAAGTTTAAGATAGTTGAGAAATTGCAAAAGAAAGTTATGAAATTGTAGAGTTGAGAAAACATAAAAATGAGTTGTGAAATTATAGACATGAGTTGCAAAATTACATACCTAAGTTTCAAAAATATAGAATTGAAAAAATGTAGCCCTGAGTTATGAAATCATAGAATGAGTTACAAAATTGCAGAATGGAGTTTTGAAAATGTAGTTATGAAAATGTAGACATGAGTTGTAAAAATGTAGAACAAATTTGTAAAAACATAGCTAAAAAAATGTATACTTGAGTTACAAAAACATAAAACCGAGTTGAAAAATTGTAGAACATAGTTACAAAATCATTCCAGAACTACAAAATCACCACCGTAAGTTTTTAATGTTTTTGCTTCTCAGTGTTTTTTATTTACATGTAATTTTGCAATTTACACTTGATTTTGTAATTATGAAATCATTCCAGAGAGTATATTTTCATGGTTTTTTGAGCTAATTTACAAGTTACCTTCACTATCTTTGTTAGGGTGTGGAGCTAAAAGCTTCAACTGTTTGCACACACGATGTAGAGGATGCTGAAGAACCAGAGCCACCGGCGTCGGCAGTATGACCGACGTCGGTCAGAGACAGTGGAGAAGGAAACTGGTGACGGCAAAGAGTCAGCCGATGTCGGCAACACCAGACAAGCAGGGACCGGTGTCGGTCACCTGTGCAGTCCAAAACTGTTCGTTGCACGAACAGTTAGTTAGTTGAACCGAGTGTTTGCATGCTAAGGGGCTATTTTAAGTCGCGAGCTGTGTGTCTAATTTTAGTAGTTAGATTTATATTTTTGTAACCATGGGATTCTATTTAAAGACCCATGAGGCATGTATTGTAATGATCATATTGATCAAGTAAGAGCATTGAAGCAAGCAAGGTCAAGGAGATCTACAGGTGTAAGGTCAAGGAGATCAGCTGAAGCATTCAAGGAGGGTTAGCAACTTAGGTTATAGAGTTGGGTTTGTGTTGAGCAAGAGAGAGAGGGAAGAAGGTCTTGAGGTGTGGCAAGCCTTTGAGGTGGAGGAAGAAGTGGCATCTTCCTTATTTGTAGTTTCTTCTAGTATTATCTAATACAAGAGTGTGTATTGTCTCTCAAATTCTTTGCTGTCTCATGTTTCTAGTTTCTTAATCATTATGATATATTTCCGTGTTTAATTGCTTATAAACAAGTAATCAATTGTGCTTCTGTTGGATAAGGGGTCTCCTAACAGTTGGTATCAGAGCTACAGTTTGCAGGAAGCAGGTATTGTCTTTTGATTACAGGTCATTCACAGGGTTTTCTGATTGAGTGGGAGTTCAGCAATGGCAGAAGAAAGTAAGCTACGAATGGAGAAGTTTAACGGCAAGAATTATCAACACTAGAGGATGCAGATTGAGGACTATCTGTATCATAAGATCTGTACTTACCGTTGGGTGGGGTTGCATGCAAGCCCACAGGTATGAAGGATGAAGAATGGAGTGTTCTTGATCGGAAGGCTCTCGGTTCCATAAGGTTGAGCCTTGGAGCGTCTGTGATTTCCAGCTTATCACAGTGCAGGACAACGGAAGAGTTGATAAAGTCCTTGATGAATTTATATGAAAAGCCCTCGGCTTCTAATAAGGTATACCTTATGAAGCAGCTATTTACTTTGCAAATGCAGGAAGGTGGATCGGTACATACTCATCTCAGTGATTTCCATGGTTTGGTAAACCAATTAGCTTCAGTCAATATTGTTTTTGATGATGAGGTAAAGGCTCTCTTGATTTTATGTTCTTTGCCTGAAAGTTGGGACAGTTTGGTTATGGCAGTAAGTAATTCTGCATCTGCTTCTAAAATCTTAAAAGTTGATGATGTTGTGAGTGTGATCTTGAATGAAGAAATACGCAGGAGAAGCACAGGTGAATCATCAGGGAATGCTCTAAGTGCGGAAAGTAGGGGAAGGCAAAGGGAGAAGATTGAGCAAGGGAAATCAAGGTCGGGAAGGAGATTCGAGTCCAAAGGTATTACCTGCTGGTTTTGTGGAAAGAAAGGACATACAAAGAAGGAGTGTTGGTTGAGATATAAAGAGAATCAACATGCAGGTATTGAAGAAGCAAAGGATGCAAATATTGTGGTACAGGATGCTCTCATACTTTCTTTGGATAGTCAGGTAGGATCATGGATTTTAGATTCTGGTTCATCTTTTCATGCATCCCCAAACAGAGATTTGTTTCATGAGTATGAACAGGAAGACTTTGGAGTGCTCTATTTAGGGGATGGTACGCCTTGTCAGATAGTTGGCAAAGGGAAAGTGCAGCTGAGATTGCAGATTGACAACACATGAATGTTGAAGGAGGTCATGCATGTTCCAATTCTGAAGCAGAGTTTGATCTCTGTAGGAAGGTTGGGTGATGAGGGATGCACAATAACCCTCACAACGGACTCTTGGAAGGTTACCAAGGGAGCACTTGTTTTAGCTAGAGGTAAGAAAGTAGGTACTCTTTATCTATCTACTTGTATTACTGATTCTACTTCTGGTGCAGATTCGAAGATGTGGTCTAATAGGATGGGTCACATGAATAAGAAGGGAATGGAAGTTCTTGATTCAAAAGGTATGTGTTCAAATTCAGAAGGCATAGATAGAATTCATTGTAGGAAAAGGAAATTTGAGGCTTTTGACAAGAACAGGGAAGTCTTGGTGTTTTTGGAGGAGATGAAGGCCAGAGAATAGTTACAGGCACTGAATAAATCTGAGCAGGGCAGTATGGACAGAGATTTGATCCAAGAAGATCTCACGGATGAAGAATTCATCACTCACGGGAACACACAGGCACCGATGTCGATTACTTGGAACCGACATCGGTCAGTCAGACACTGACATCGATCATGTGCAGACTAGTAGGGTCGGTAGGTCGGACAAGAAAATTCTGACGTCGGTCATCAGGACCGACGTCGGCAGGAGGGACACCAGCGTCGGCCAGGGGTAACGACGTCGGTAGTCAAGGTCAGTGCAGGGAATCGACATCGGTCGGGAGCAGACCGGGAGATGGCCGAGATCGGTCACTGAAACGGATGTTGGGTGGATCTATAAGTCTCAAACACCCATGTGGAGGTCAGAAAAGGTATGTGAACCTCATATTCGTTGTTCACCTTTTTTATATTGCTTACTGTTAGTCATGAACTAGGAAGATGGAGGAAGCAATGCAAGTAGAATCCAGAAACAGTGGGAGCTTGACATGGATGAGGAGTGTGAGTCCTTGGAGTAGAACCAAACAGGTATTTGTTGGTAGAGGTGTCAGCTGGATAGAGGGATGGATTCCCGTTTTAGAGAAGAGAGTGGATGGACATCTGAGACAGAAGGCTATGGTATATGGTCTTGAGTTAGCTGCATGGCAATGGAGGTTTGACCATTGTTTTTTATCTTTACCAGGTTGGATAATATTAGCTACATTATCCTGTTACTGTATTGTGTTACTTTTTGTAGGGTTGCATATATAGGGAGTTTTCTGAGCTAAGGGTAGAGTTGGTTTAGAAGTATGTCATGAAGAGTTTGGGAGCAACAAAATTCTTGTGGCATAAGTGACAGGTATAGCATCACAGGTTTGCGTGGTGGTTGGTCTTCAAGAGTGACTTTGAAGAGGGATACAGAGCCAAAGGAACAAAATAGATGGTGTACAGGTACAGGTACAAGTTGCAGCTATTTATCTCCAAGTGGGAGATTGTTAGGGTGTGGAGCTAAAAGCTTCAACTATTTGCACACACGATGTAGAGGATGCTGAAGAACCAGAGCCACTGGCGTCGGCAGCATGACCGACGTCGGTCAGAGACAGTGGAGAAGGAAACCAGTGACGGTAGAGAGTCAGCTGACGTCAGCAGCACCAGACAAGCAGGGACTGGCGTCGGTCGCCTGTGCGGTCCAGAACTGTTCGTTGCATGAACAGTTAGTTAGTTGAACCGAGTGTTTGCATGCTAAGGGACTATTTTAAGTCACGAGCTGTGTGTCTAATTTTAGTAGTTAGATTTCTATTTTTGTAACCATGGGATTCTATTTAAAGACCCATGAGGCATGTATTGTAATGATCATATTGATCAAGTAAGAGCATTGAAGCAAGCAAGGTCAAGGAGATCTACAGGTGTAAGGTCAAGGAGATCAGCTGAAGCATTCAAGGAGGGGTAGCAACTCAGGTTATAGAGTTGGGTTTGTGTTGAGAAAGAGAGAGAGGGAGGAAGGTCTTGAGGTGTGGCAAGCCTTTGAGGTGGAGGAAGAAGTGGCATCTTCCTTATTTGTATTTTCTTCTAGTATTATCTAATACAAGAGTGTGTATTGTCTCTCAAATTCTTTGCTGTCTCATGTTTCTAATTTCTTAATCATTCTGGTATATTTCCATGTTTAATTGCTTATAAACAAGTAATCAATTGTGCTTTCGTTGGATAAGGGGTCTCCTAACAATCTTGGCCTAAACAAATTTCTAAAAATGTTTGCAGGTTTTCTCAAGTGAGTAAAAACCATATTGCATCCCAAAATCACTCCATCACATTTGAAATTTAGTGTTTTAAAAACATTGTTCATATTACATTTAGTGTTTAAAACATTGACAAATTTATTATTTTTCATTCAAAGTTCTTTTTACAAAGCCTTTATATATTTCAAATTTGGTGTTTAAAAACAATTTATTTTTTGTACTTTCAATTCTACATTTCCATTTTTAGCATTGTTTAACTAAGTCACACGTATGCTCTCTCCCATTTAGGGTGACTCAGAAAAATGACTAAGCTTGTTGTTTATTTTAGCCCATATTTCAAGTCGCATATGCTCTCCCCTTAGTTTATTGAACGTGGGTGACTCAAAAATAACTTTTTCCCCTTTTTATTTTTGACATCATAATCATGAGTTTATAGCCTCTTTTCAAGTCCTTTAGGGGTGTGTTGACTTGGGGTTTCATCTCCTAGCATTATACCAACCCCACTTATCTAGTGGAGTATATGAATTGAATGCACTATTCATTGGGACAAAGGTTGAGTGGTTAACCTGACTAACTAGAAGGGGTTTGGAGTCATGCGATGGTCTGAACATTGGAATTTACTAATCAGTTCGTGGCTAAAGTCATTTAAAAAGGGACAAGACCTTTTCATAACAATTTAGATGGTTTGAATCCAATTAATGGATATTTTATTGCACCCAAGTGTTTTTAGGCACTTGTGGACCATTTAGAAAAGTCAATTCAAAAATTTTAGATTAATTGACCCCACTTCCCATGAATTATCCCATCAATGCTGAGTTGCTTTGATACTCTAAATTCCATGCCACATACAAGTTTTTAAGAGATAGAGGTGGGATTAAAAAACTCTACCCACATGCACTATTTATTTATTTATTTATTAGATTAACAATTAATTCCTTTCAAGAATTGGTATATCGGTGGAAGTTTGGCAGATACTATGCATACCTTGTGTTAGTTTAACATAGGAGCATGCACTTAGGTGATTATTATTTAATTACATTTTGAGTCTAAAATTAATTTGCACAAAATCAAACAAAGTCTAAAACATCAAACAAGCACATGTTACATACACCATTTATACAAAGAAGTGTTACATTGCCAAAATCATCCAAACCATTTATCTTGGCCAAAGAAACTCAAAAACCAATTCATGCCATTTGTTTATGAAAGATGTTGTTACGCTATGCAAATTATTTCAACCATTTTCCTTAGTTTAAACTAATATCAAAACCAATTTATGCCTTTATTTCTATTGAACATTGTTACGCTACCCATTTTGGTTTGGATTATTTGAAGTTTATTCACGACCAAGTTTTTGAGAGTCAAAAGTGTGGATCCAAATTAAAACCTAGCATCATTAAGATGTTCATATAAGTCCAAGACCCTTTTACACAAACCAAGTTACCTTATAAAACCAAGTCTAAAACCCACTTTCAAGTATAGATCTAAATACAATTAGTTTACACTTAAGTCTTGCTTACCACTTGGACTTGAGTGTTTTACTCTTTGTATTTAGTTTATGTTACTTGAATTGGATTTCCAATTGGTTTAAGATATTTTCCTAGCATAAGTTTATACCTTCATTTTTAGATTGTAAATTCCCTTTTTAGGCCAAGATCACGCTCAACCTAGTTTCTAAGTTTTTACCTCAACCAAGCATGCTTTTTGTTTCAATCCAATTGCCTTAGACTTAAGTTAATTTCAAATTCATGCATCGATCAAGTTTAATTTCCAAACCTAGATTTTAGGACGTTTGACAAGGACCTAGATCAATTTCATTTTCATTCTTATACCTAGACTTAGCTCATTTGGCCTTTAGTTTAGTTCAGACCTTTACTAAGATTGGATTCAAGATTTCATTCCAATTCACTTAGACTTAGACTTAATGTTGACCTTTACCAAAGACTAAGTTTATGTTTCTATTTTATACTTATTTCCAAGAGCTAAATGTGTTTTTGTGATAGTATTAGACCATAATCAAGTTTTGAAGAATCCTTTTGGGCTAAGTTCCAAACATTTACAACATTAAACTAGATTTTATGAGATGTTTAACCATTGGTTCAACCATGCCTCAATATACACGTAACAGAGATATGTATAATCATTCATATGAGGGAATTGCCATGAGTGACCCCTTTGTTCAATATCCTTATGGAGATGACATAGCTTACGATATGGATCCATACTCGACGTATGCTACCCACTATACAAAATAGGGGCAAGACCCATTAACACACTACCTTGCCAACATACCTTCTTATCCAAGACAAGAACAAGAAAAAACTACCCAATATATAGATAATGTACCACCTAATGTGGAACAAGTCCAAAAAAAATAACCTTATTATGTGACTGCACCAACCGGTACCACTTATAATCCCTACTTGTTTGATCTCCATATATTGGAGTGTAGAGACAAAATTATTATAAGAGTGGTAGAGGTAGGTGATAAGTCCCATCAGACTTCCCACATGAAAGTCCACCTAATTTAATTAGTTCACCTAGTAACACACCTCTCTTCAAACCATATGAGCAGGATTCATCTATCCAAAATCAGGGCCTTATACCAATGCATAACCAAGAGCTTGTCGTACATGGAAAAGGAAAAGGTCAAATTGTCGACCAATTAGCACAAATACAACAAGTGTATCAAACATATCTTAACCTAGATAGAAATATAAATGCCATGACCATTTAAAATATGCTACTCATAGAGTGAGCTCCCTCAAAATGGGGTAAAAATTGACTCATTGGGTTATGCCAATCCAAACTTGGACCCATTTTTAACCATACATATGTTGTAGACATGTTTAATATCCCTGTAATTGAGGAAGAATCCATAGCTCCATCAAAAGGCCCTTATCAAAACATGATAAGTAACACACAAGTGTATCCTAATCCAAACCAAGGTCAGTCGAATGTTCAAAGGAGAAATTCGCAATAGGTTTTTCCTATAAACACCATGAGTAGTTCACAACAGTAGGGAGTAAGAATGTCTCATTCATAAATGCAACATATAGCCACTCCCCCTCCGCCATCCACTTCCTCAAACACAAAATAATGGAAATCAACCAAACATAGACCAATACTCGACCCCAATAGGTGGTGAACAATACTCCACCCAAAAAGGTGGTGAATATTATTTCAAAACAACAAATACAAACTAATGTGCCACCAAAACAAGTGGTAAGTACTTTATCACAAATGTTATCCAATCAACGATGTATCCTTATTAGTCAATAATAACTAGTGGTTAGTTAAAAATAAGTGCTTAACATTCCAAAATGAGGGCCCAACATACAATAAGTACTCATTAAGAAATAATTTCACCATACCCAACATGTCTCTCACATGAAACAAGGGCCTAACACCTTCAACAATAGACCTTTAGCCAACAACAGGTGCCTTCCATGTAATATGGTTTGACTAGTCAACAACATGTTACCTCTTAAGCCCAACACACATAAGACATTCCCCAAAGCTAAATACCTCCATCCTATCCATAGTTCCATGTAAATTAGAGCTATATTTCTAATTCTAGCCAGAATGTTTACCAATAATGTGCACCACATCAACAATATAACCCTAACCAATGAATACATATTCCTAGTCAGACAACCAACCAAGTGATCATCCCTCAGTCCTCCATTCCTCCATTATACCCAGGTCAAGGTAATCCACCTTGGAATTTCCCAACCACAACCATTGTACCATTTTTAACACCCATGTTTTTAACCCAAGGACTACAACAAATGAAGGATGTAATTATGACTATTCAGATTGAAAATCAGACAAAGAAGTTTAAATTAAGTGTAATATGGTTGTTGATATTTTTTATATAAAAACCTCATAACACCTCGTACCTTAAGGGAGACCCATAAAGTTTTTGAGAAAAAGCTTTAAAAATGGCATAAATACCTTTTCCAAGACCCAAGTGGAAACCAGATATTTTTGTGCATTTTGTAACTTTGCAAAGTTACAAAGTGTACCCAAACCTCCACTTTCCTACTTACCTAAGACCTAGTAGGAATAGGAACTCACATTACAATTTTTAACTTTGCAAAGTTTCAAACTATAATATGGACTCTGCTTTTTGCTCTTCATTAATACCTAGTAGGAATCATAATGCATGTTACAATTTACAACTTTGCAAAGTTGCAAAGTACACCACAAACTCCATTTCTTGCCTTTCACCATGACCCAATGAGAATCAAAATTCTCACTATACTTAGAAACATTGGAAAGTTACAAAGTGTAACCAAGATACTGCTACCTACCTTCAAAGCAATTCCCACCTCCAAAACCCCTCAACAAAAAGTGGAGAATGGGAAACACATTACAAATTTATGAGTTGCAAACTTGCAAAGTGATTCTTATGACCCATTTTCTTGCCGTTTATCCATATACCATTGTTAATAATCATGCTTAGCATTAATTGCATGATTTGGTATAAAATTTATGTTTTTTACTAAGTTAATTAACATTGCAACCAATCTAAAGCTTCGTTGTCAAGTGATATTATGACCCAGAGCATGAAGCCAAGCAACACCACTAACCAAACCTCCATCACTGAGCAATACAAACACTAGACTTGTTAATTATATAATCCCACACACATTCATGGTATTCTTCTAGGTCACCTATTCTTTTTTTAGTCCACGCCATCATTGTTTCTTGGAAAGCTTAAGACTTCTTGCCAAAATTAGGGTTTTATTTGTAGAATGTTTAAAAATATCATCATTGAGATTATTTCTCGTATTTTACCTATTTTTCTCATTCACATGATAAAAACTTACTGCTACTAGTCTATATTATTTTGTTTCTTTAGATCTTTACCAAATAAATCTAGGGTTTTTGCTAATATTATTAAAATCAAGAATATTCCCAAAATATCCCCTGTATATATATAGAGTAAAAATCCCTCTTGAATTCTCAAACTAAAACCCTGAGAATATTTTAATTGGAAAAATACATAAAACCCCCATTTAAATTTAGGTGGGGATTCCCTTTTCTTTCACACCCTGAGTTCCCATCAAAGATATGATGTGCAATTGCAAACCATAACCTTACTGGACCTTTGGTTAGACATTGAAAGTGTAATTTCAAGTTAAAACCCCATCAAACCATTTGGTCAGACTTTAAAGCTGCTATTTTACATTATATTCCTGCTAGAACTAAAACCCTGCATAATCATAATAGTTCTCGACCTAGTTGAAAGAGGAAAAATAAACTATATTTATAAGTTCAAATCTTGACCAACTCTATAATTGGTTTTACTTACCTATTTACCCAGTATACATGTATGGAAAAGAGATGAAGTTCAAGTCAAAGGGACCTAGTGTCCCATCCAACCCAGATTCAAACATCAATGAGATAACTGACATAGATGTACGTCACATAGACCTAACAGACTTTTAGACCATAATCAATGCATAATTCAAGAATGATTATATTTAGAGAATTTATGAGTGTGGTTTAACTCAATCTATAGCCTTCCCACTCTCAGTGCAAAGCCCCAAGCTTATGCTCACCATGACTAAGCATTATGATGCTAAGAAGAGAGAAGTAGTGAATGATAAAGGGGAGAATATTCTGAATCTAGATCCATATTTTATTGATATAGTTTTATTAATCCCAAAATTTGAAATCTACATAGACATTATTCTTGATTCCTCTAAAAATTTCTATTAGGATAATAACTCAACCTGTTTATGGGTTCTAGACAAATAGTGGTTAAAAAACCCTAAATATTTAACCATAATAATGCATAAGACCTTGGCTAGGATATACATCAAGGATGAGGTAGGAGATATCATCATACTCTTACATATAGTTACAAGGAGCCCAAATGCAAAGAATTATAAAGATTGGATGTACCAATATATATGTGTAGTCATATAAAATGCAAAATTTAGTAACTTGAGTATGGCTAATGACACCCAATCTATAGGTCCATTTCGATTTTTCTCTTGACCCTCTTAAGCATATTTTCACAATTTCCCAGTCATCTATAGCTTTCCAGATTGAACCCTTGCTGACCTAGGCTGATCTTTCCATGACAAATCCATCCCCCCAGGTCTCCTACTCCCTAGACAATAATGCCCAAATAGGACTACAATGCTAAAACCCAAGGTGTCCAATTTTTGGCACTGTTGTTCAAGTGCAAATTTGGTTCAAGCAATAATATTATTTTGTATCCTTACCCTAATTCATTTCAACCTAATACAAATTCATTTAACCTATGATAATTAAATCCCTTATAAAAGGCCATTCAAAGTCCATGTAGAAGGGTTGGCACTCATTTACAAGAGAGAAGCAAGAATACAAGAAAGACTACTCAAGCACTCTTCCTACTCTCTGCATACAACCACCCAATAAAATTTAAAGCTTATTCAAACCTTTAAACTAGTCCCTAGTCATTCTAAGTACACCCAATTTTACATTTACTTGCATTTTCATTACACTATTGCACCAAGCACTTCAATGAGAGAACTACATAAGCTTGATCCCTCCACAGAGTATTGGTATGTAGGCAGTGTTCCCACACATGGGGTGTGAAGTACGTCTAGAGTAGCCTTTACACACTAACCCATTTTCCCTATTTGCCAAAGCTCCATTTAATTGCATAAAAAATACAAACACACTAAGAATCACCCCTACAATGAGTTCCATTGACAATGAGGATATGAAATTTGGTATATAGGCTCACACAGATGATGTGAACAAACTATAAAAAAATCATATCTTTGTGATCAATTTGGACAACGGTAAGACCAAGACTATAACACTAAAAAATAGGGTGTCCTATTTTTGGTGGTCTTGTCCAATCACAAAATGAAGTCTAGATCTCAGTTTACGATAGTGTCCCAATCTTGTTCCTTCAATATCAAACTTTGTCTCAGCTGTAACAACCTATAATAAGTGAAGTCATTTTCTCTCACTCATTACTATTTTTAGAAAAGACAAAAATACAACTTGTTTAAATAAATCAATGGCTTAATTATTACATATTATTTACTGATTTTATCTAATCAAACCGATTTATTATTTAGTAATTAAACATCTAATTTCCCAAAAATAATAAATCATTTGGTGAACCTGACTTCAAATTTTGAATAAAAACCCTAGGGTAAATTCCTAGCTAATTTTTTCCATTAATTTTTGAAATTTTTCTTGAATATTATAATAAAAAATTTCTCTCAAACTTTAAAATTTTGTAGTAAATTTTAAAATAGATTTATTTCAAATCCTAGTTACATCAACTAGCTCTCAATAATTTTTTAATAATTTTCCAATCATTTTCTGAATTTTTAGTTGCTTATTAAAATCAAAAAAGCACTTCAAATTTCAAAAATTCATAGTAATTTTCAAAAAAATTATTTTTTCCAAAACCCTAGTTGCATCTACTAGGTCCCATTAAATCACTAATTTTCCACCAAATTTTTGATTTTTCAATTGCATACTTAGCTTAGAAATTTCATTTTAATTTCAAAAATTCATAGTTTTTTGCAAAAATATTTTTGAAAAATTCGTAGTTACATGTACTAGCTCCTACTTTGTTTCTTGAGGTATCACCTTACACTTATAATCAAATTGCCAAAATGATGCTCATTTATTTACAAATTTTTCTTTCATTTCTTATAAATAATAAGGAAACCATAATGGGCCCTATCGTGTACATGAATGACGAAGTCTATCATATGTTAGTACAAAGTTTCATCCTTTGCACTTCATGTTTAATTTTCGTAAGGGATGATATTGCAACATTTATTATTAAAACTACACAAGATTTCAATATTCCTTTTGCAGACTTTCTATCTCTCATATGGAATAATTTTCAATTTTATCATGCTAAACATGTTAGCAATATTATGTTACAAGTCCAAGCTTTTTATGCATTTATGCACAAAATCATGTTATCTATACTTTTCTATTTGTCATATAGAAAAGTCTCTAGATTTATCATACTAAAAACATTACAAAATGTTATGTTGCATATCAAAATTTTCTATGCATTCATGCACAATGTCACATTCTCTATCTCTTACTTGCTATCTTGCCTATGGATTATTCTTTATAAGTATATCTTTACACAAATAATCACCTAAATTAAATGCATTTCACTCTATATTCATGTTTTCTACCTCAATGCATATAGCTTATTGGCTATTTTTGAGTATCTCCCTATCATTAATAGACACCAACAAACACTAGTGGTTATATCCATACCTCCTTCCTTTGAACTTGGTACATCTAGCTCTTATCCCGTACCTACTACCAACTCTATGCCTATAGCAAATCAAGCAGTCCACGCTATCACCCGAGTTTATTAAAATAGGCTGGTTAATTACACCCATGGCTATAGATTTCTTACTTAAACTAACATCCCTTCAAACATAGTTTCCATTCTTAAACTCCTTTAACAATCCAATATTTACAAAGATGTGATGTATACAACCCTTCGTAATACCAGATTTCTCATTTCAGCTGAACCAACTTATGTTACATCTATCCTCAACGCAATGTAATATACTAAAGAACATATTTCCTTTGAGAAAGAGAATTTACCCCCACAACACATCATTTCACAACACCTCCCTCTATATATTCAATTATAAATCAATGATGTAGGGGTAAAATGAGTGTTAGTTAATAATGGTTTAGGACTCAACATCTGCAACATTTCCTTCTTAAACATCTTAATATACACCTCACTATCTAGATCATTATGATATGAACATCAGAGGTTTTGATGACATTCCATGGAAAGTCATGGGTCAAATAACACTTAATCTCACATTAGGACCTAAAACATTACCAACACTTGCCAAGTCATGCCATATGACCTCAACTATAATTTAGTACTTGGTCATCTTTGGATTCATGATATGCATGCAATCCCTTCTACACTCAATGCCTATCTCAAATTTAGTCATAAAGGCTACTTATACACATTCCCAATTGATAATGAACCTTTTAAATACTTTCAGGTCGCTGACACACCATAGAATTATATTTTGCACTTTAATCCTGGCTATTTACCTATGCAACCCATTATTCACAATATACCCCTGGACCATGTAACACATCAACAAACTCTAAATTCTATAATAGCACTGACACCAAATCACCAATTCACCTCACCTTTTGTACTTAAATGCATTAATAAAATGGGATATCATGGCAAAGGCCTTAGAAAGCATGAATAAGGAATCATCAATCCTATCGAGGTATCTACACAACATAGAACACAAGGGCTAGGGTATTATTTTACCTATCCTCATAGTAAACCCTCTTCCAAAAATTCAAAGCATATCAAGTTTTTTCCACCCACTACATCGGTAGATTACACTGTTAATCATATTTCAACATTATCATTAATCTACCTTGATCTCATTGATGATACATCTTGACAAGACATGTTCACATTAGATGAATTTCCAACGATGAATCCCTCTTACAATTTATTGGAGCATATGAGGACCTCCCATCTTGTTATCATAAAAATAGATTTCCTCATCACACAATGCCCATGCATATTTTGGATAAAGTCTAAACTCGACCCAAGACATACCAATTGATTAAAATGATACTATCCTTACCACTCCTTACATACTTGATCATTCCACATTGCTTAATGAAGAAATCATAAATTTCAACTTCAGAACCGATCAAGATCCCCACATTGTCTTATTAGCTACTACCCTTTGAAAGGAATAAGTTATAGATCTCTATCAAAATTTAATAGATTTACCAAAACTTTTTTTTTGGTCTTACTTAGATATGCCAGGAATTGATATATCTATCACTATCCATTAGATTCCCTTATACCCAAATGCTAAACCAGTTAATTTTTTTTTCATAAAATACATCCTAAGGTGGCTCTCTTGGTCAAAGATGAAATCTAATGCCTCTTAAATGCTAGCTTCATTCAATCAATATCACACCCTGAATGGATTTCCAACGTAATCCCTGTAGTTAAACCTAATAGACAAATTCAATGTTGTTCTAATTCTTGAGATTTAAATAAAGCATGCCCAAAAGATGACTTCCCTTTGCCCAATATCGACATGATCATCAATTCTACAGTTAAGTATGAAATGTTATCATTTATGGATGGCTTTACGGGCTACAACCAAATCAAGATCACTGAAGAAGATTAGGAAAAAACATCTTTTACAACACCCTGGGGCACATTTTGTTATATTGTCATGCCTTTCATATTAAAAAATGTTAGAGCCACGTATCAACATACCATGACACATATATTTCATGATTCAATTTACCATATGATTGAGAATTATGTTGATGATATATTAGCTAAATCTAAAAAACAATAACATCATGCTATTGCTTTACAAAAGATCTTTTAATGACTCAAACAATACAATGTTTGACTAAAACCAAAGAGATGTGTGTTTGGAGTTACATCACGTAAAATCTTAGGTTTCATTATATATCAATATGGTATGTAATTTGATCCTAATAAATTCAAATCAATTATTGATATTCCACCTCCCACCAACTTAAAGCAACTTCAATCCCTAGAAGGTAATATCTAAGCAATTCGCTGTTTTGTAGCTCAACTTGCTGATAAAACTTAGTCATTTAATCAAATACTAAAGAAAGATACAAAGTTTATTTAGGACCAATCTTGTCAAGAAAGCTTTGACACAATCAATTAATATCTTCTTAATCCACCCATTTTAGTACCACCTATCCCAGACTAGCCTTTCCTACTATATATCTTAGCAATAGATCACGCATTAGGAACACTCTTAGCATAACACGATGATCAAAATATCGAATGATTATTTTATTACATCAGTCACACATTGGTTGATTATGAAAAAAATACTCCCCAATATAAAAACTATCTAGTATTAGTTTTTTCCATATAAAAACTCTGACATTACATGGTCAATAATGAGACTCAAGTTATCACAAAAGCAGACCCCTTAAAGTTCTTACTGGACAAAACACATCTTTATGGTTGCATCACAAAATGGGTTATGTTATTTATAGAATTTGACTTAAAAATAGTCCTCTAGAAATCAATAAAGGGCCAAATCATTGCAGACCATTTGGTAGTAGCACCACTATTAGATACCAACCCTCTTAGTGACACATTCAGAGATGATTTCACCACCTATTCTACTCATTCAGATATTTGGGCCATGTTCTTTGATGGATCTTGATGTGCATCTAGTGCAGGGGTAGGCATTGTCTTTGTTGATCCTTCTAGTCACACATTTCCTATAGCATATTGATTAATTTTCTCCTGCACCAACAACACTGTAGAATATGAATCACTTATCTTAGGACTATTCACTGCCCAATTCCTCCAAATCAAATCAATTCAAGTATTTGGTGATTCCTAACTTATGGTCAATCAAGTCAACGATGTTTATAAAAAAAAGAAAAATACCTTATCCCATACTATAATATGGTACAGTGTCTATCATCATAATTTGACTACTTTTCTATTGAGAGCATCCGTAGAAAATACAACAAACATGCAGATGTAATGGCTAATGTTGCATCTCTAATTCTCATCGAGATCAATGATGATCAAACAATATTTACAATTAAATGATTATAATCACCATCGATATCCAAAGTGGATTTGTTTTTTCTTTTCATCTTAGCTATTACATGAAGCTCCACAACCCCTAAATGGTTCTTTGATATTTATAACTTTTTACACAAATCTGTTACACTAGACACCTTCTCTCGAAAAGATAAATGTAAGTTAAAAAAATAATTAATCCATTATGTAATCATTGGTGGGGACATTTTTAAATTATCCTTCGATAGACACTATGATGCTTAACCTCCGTAGAAGCCAAAATTGTTCCATCTCAAATACTTGATAGTGAATGTGGTGGTCACTTTATCAAAAAAGCCATGTCACATAAATTAATTTGACAAGGGTACTACTGGCTTACCATGGAAGATGAATGTTTATAATACATGAAGCTATGCGATAAATGTCAAATACACAGTAATCTATAACATGCACCATCACAACAAATACAACCTATTGTCTCTCCATGGCCATTCATGTTATGGGGATTTAAAATTACCCTCAGATTCACTGATGGACAAAAGTTCATAATCATAGATACATAATACTTTACCAAATGGGTAGTAGTAGTTCCACTTCAATTTGCCTCAGGTGAAGACATTTGTAGTTTTACCATTACTCATATTATTTCATGCTTTAGCCTATCGGTAGAACATCATTCAAGAATAAAACTGTTAATTTTTTTTACCAAATACAAAATTAAGTACACATTCTCCACTCTATATTACCCACAAAGAAATGACCAAGCAAAATCTACTAATAAAACTGTCAAAAATAATGACAAAATTTGGAAATGATTGGCACAATCAACTAGTTTTAGCATTATTGGCCTATCACACAAGTATCTGTATGCCCATAGGAGCTACTCCTTATTCACTCATTTATGGCACAAAAGAAGTTTTACCATTGGAATTAGAAATCCCATCTCTTTGTGTCTCCCTTAAAGGTATTCTCATTGATGATCAGTATCATGAAAAACATCTACACCAGTTTGAACATTTAGACAATACATGCATTTAATCTGTAGAACACCTTATAATCTACCAAAAACATATGCAATGATCCTACAACAAATGATTTCACACCAGATAATTCAAAGTTAATGATCTTGTTCTCAAAGAAAACCTTCACAATGTCAATGCCAAAGATGAAATCAAAAGAAAGTTCAAACCAAATTGGCTAGGTCCATATATTATTACTGAAAATATTAGCCCTAAAGTGTATCATCTAGCCTCACTTAAAGGAAGGAAACTAAAAAACCCAATGAATATTATGCATCTACGTAGATTTCATGTCTAGCTTGCCATTTTACATATTACAGTCTACATAATTTATATTCAAAGCTTGATTGTACATAGTTTAACATTTCAAAAATACCAAAAATATTCAAATATATCCAAAACACAAAAACATTTTGATTGTATGCATCATCCATGCTTTAAATTGTTACTACTATGCTAGACTTACACTTGTTATTCTATGCTATTGTTTGTCAATTTATCTACATTACCATGCTTCACTTGATCTCATTTGAGTGTGTGCAGTGACATCCAAATCCTTGACACTCTACCCATTGAGGGGGCATCTTACTTTTAAATTTGAGACATACTTCGATATACACACCCATTGGGGGCATATCTTCTACATGACTACACCATCCAGGTTATGTCATTACTACACTACAAACTCCAAGTTATCATGCTGATGTACATTACTTACTAGTTTACATAGATTACTATATCAACATTTCACTAGTATCTAGCACTTGTGTATTTCTTAGCATATACCTAGTCTTGTACTAAACATGTCTTGCATAATTTCACTCTTGCTTTGAATAGTTAGATGTGATTCTATATTTCTATAATATACATGCTTTCCTTTCTTGCTTAGCATAGCTTGATGATTTTGCATTCTCTCAGTTCTTATTCCATGCCTTGTATGTGTTTTAGGACATTTTCCAATGTCCTTTTCTTCTATTCATGTGTATGTACCTTTGGAAATTTGCCAATATCTCTTGCTTGTACTCTTTTATGTGCCTATGGTCCTCATACCAATCTTGCTTATTTTTATGGTATGTGTATACGGTATTTGAACATGATTTGTATGTTTGATTTCCAATATGAGTGACATGTTCCCATGTCCCTTGTTTGCTTGGCCCTTGGCCACCCTTGTATGCTTCTTTCTTCTTAATTTGTATGCTTGTTTCTTGATTATTTGTCCTTGTATATCATGCATTTATCTTGATTTTTTGGATGCCTTGATGGACATCACGCTTCATCCCTCCTTGAAAACTAATAGTTAACAACTAACATTTTTGATTCCAATTCAGTACATTATACATGTTATTACATTGTTATATCTATCTAGGCATACCCTTGTTGATCTAACAATCTCTCAATACAAATATTGCTATATCTCGAGATATCTTATCAATTATCATTGCTATATCATGTATCTATGCAACATAACATACTTATAGGGATATGTCTTTTGAGGTTAGTCATTACAGGGTCTTCATTCCTCCCCTCAAAAGAGGGGAAACCAAAGAGGGATTTTGTCATAGAGATCAAAGCTCCTAGTGGTCAAAATAACAATTTTTAGAGCACTTAAAATACAATTGAGACAAAAAACTAGGTATAATAGACTAGGTATACATTAGAAAATCCATAACAATCATCAAATTTGGCCTTGGATAGTAGCACCAAAGTTGGACCAAAGAACTGGATAATAGGGTGTCTTATTTTTGGCACTCTTGTCTAGACATCAAAAAAATCATTTTTTCCAGAAACAGACAGAAAGGTGAGTTTAGTCACAAGTTTATCAGCACAACATAGTCTAGATTCAACATGTTTTAGTACAATTTTTTTCTCAAAGAATATAGATATAGGGGGCATCATGCATGGTATAATGGATCTCACTTCTAGTTTTAGGTTAGGTGGTTAGTATAACTTTCAGATAAGAATCCATGTTTTAGACACCAGTGATTGGGGGCAATGTGTGCGGCACATTGATCCTCCCCTTTTTTCAAGTTTAGTTTATTTTCCAAGCATTTCTCAGTAGTTGCATGCCTTACTCCATATATAGGTGGTTAACATCATTTCTTAAGTTTTGATTTCATACAAGCTTAGCTTCCCAAATACCTGAGTTCTTGAGTTGGCTTCCACACAAGCCTATTGCACTAGTTTCGGAGTTGCTTTCATACAAGCCTAATATCCATCTTTTGAAATGGCCAAGAGTGGAATAATTTATAGTATAAATTCAACTATCCATGCCAACATTGTTAGATCACAGTACATTCATGGGATTTAGGATCCATCTCATATGACATCTATTCCATACTGGTATCACTTTATAGCTTCACTTCATGGGGCAATAATGAAGCCAAAGGACTAGCTAGCTTTTGTATTCTTGAGCCACATATTTAGAGGGATTGGACACATAGTCCAAACATCAATTGACACATGCATGATTCATTAAATTCACTCAGTAGGTAATGATGAAGCCAAAGGGCCTACCTTTGCATTCTTGAGACACTTCTAGGGAACTAAGCACTCAGATCCATTCACAATATTACTTTTGGTATAACACACACCCAACACAATCTAACATCACAATAGGTTTTGTATTGGTTCACGTACCCAATGAGGTGTATTCATTCCTTTCTTTTCCTCTCTCTTACCTAGCTTTTGTACATTCTAATTTTAGATATAATATATCTAGTAAGGACTGATCTACTCTATGTTTTTCATTGCAGATTCACACTTCACACTATGCTCTCTCTATACACATCCAACATCACAAAGCTTCATGAGCTTTGCCTTTACATGTAAGTTTAGGTATGCTTTATATTTTTTCATTATCCTAGTATTTTACTTAGAAGCATCACTAGAATAAAAGGGGGTAAATGTAGTCATATAAAATATGAAATTTGGTAACTTGAGTATGGATAATGACACCCAATCCATAGGTCCATTTCACTTGTTCTCTTAACCCTCTTAAACATGTTTTCATAGTTTCCCAGTCATCTATAACCTTCTAAACTAAACCCTTACTGACCTAGGATAATCTTTGTATGAAAAATCCATCCCCCTAGGTCTCCTACTCCCTAGACAATAACACCTAAATAGGACTACAACGTTGAAACCCATGGTGTCTAGTTTTTGATGCTATTATCTAAGTATAAATTTGGTTCAAATAGTCATATTTTCCTAGATCCTTATCATAATTCATGTCAACTTAATACAGATTCATTTAACCCATGATCATTAAATCCCCTATAAAAGCCATTCAAAGTCCATTTATAAGGGTTGACACTCATTTACAAGAGAGGAGCAAGAAAACAAGCAAGACTACTCAAGCACTCTTTCCTATTCTCTACATACAACCATCCAATAGTATTTCAAGTTTATTCAAACCTTTACACCAGTCCCTAGTCATTCTAAGTACATCTAATTTTGAATTTACTTTCATTTTCATTACACTATTACACCAAGCACTTCAATGGGAGAACTACATATAGCTTGATCCCTCCTTGGAGTATTGGTATGTAGGTAGCATTCTGACACATGGGATGTGAAGTGCATCTAGTATATCCTTTACACACTAACTTATTTTCCCTATTTTCAAAAGTTCCATTTAAATACATAGAAGACACAAGCACATGAATAATCAACTGTACAAGGGGTTCTGTTAACAATAAGGATCTAAAATTTAGTACATAGGCTCACACAGATGCTGCAAACAAAACCTAGAAAAATCATATCTTTGTGAGAAATTTAGAAAATAATGACAAGACCAGGACTATAAAGCCAAATAGTAGGGTGTCCTATTTTTGATGGTCCTATCCAATCACAAAATGAAATCTAGATCTTAGTTTTTGATAGTGTCCCAGTCTTGTTCCTCTAGTATCAGACTCCATCTTAGCCATAACAATGCAGAATGAGCTAATTCATATTTTCTCTCACTCATTACTATTTTTAGAAAAGGAAAAAATATAACTTGTTTAAAAAAATTAGTGGCTTAATTATTGCATATTATTTACTAATTTTATCTACTCAGACCTGTTTATTATTTAGAAATTAAACATCTAATTTCCTAAAAATAATAAATCAATATGGGTAATCCATCATAACAAACAATACATTCATTGGGCCCAATTGACTAGTGATTCTATTCATAGATAGTTGATAGAGGTCCAAACCACTGGTAAATTCTATATGACCTCTTACCTAGTCTATATTCTAGTAAGAGGGAGGGCATTCCTGGGATTAAACATAATGGATGATCAAATCAACAAAGTTTTTAACTACTATCCTGACCTCAATTTTTAGGGGAGCAAACAACAATTTATGAGAGTTAATGATGCCTTCATCTACTACATCATAACCATGTTTAAACAAGATCTAGGATAGATAAGGTTTTTTGAAGTTGTAACAACAAAAATAATAAATTGGGGATCATACTTTATCTACTTCCCCACATATTCATACATCAAAGTTAGTGGTTTCAGTGGGTGTCCTTACACCCTTCCTATATATGTAAGCGATAAATGAGCCTTAATGGAAGTTATGAGACAACTAGTGGAAACCCATAAGTTCTTATCAAGAAAGCACAAGATAGGGATACACTTCCCTATCAACATATGGAGATACACCTACCCTACTCTATCTAAGGCCAAATGTGAAGATGTAGAGATGACCCAGATGAAATTAAGTGCTCTCGATGCTTGGCCCTTCTATGATGTGACTAGTTATGTTACTAGTATATTGGGTTCCTCATATTCCCACATTCCCTTTTATGAAGATTATTATAAGGATATGCAGGATGAAGAAGAGGTTCGATTGAGATATTATTCTAGATTGACCTTGAAAAAAATTAAAACTTATAATATGGTACCAGTTCCACAAGATTTGAAAGATGAGTAATAGCTAGTGGATAAGGTATATTATGATAATCAAATCTACCTCAAACCTCTTCCTCAAGTCAAGTGGTCTACACCAGAATCCTTATCCTTATTAGATAGGAACACCCTAGTTATAAATAAAATATTGAACTAGTTAAGGAGAAAGGGGCTTAAAATAACCAAAGAGACCCTAAATATCCCAAACAAATTAAGATAAGTAAAGGATAAGGGTGTATAAGCAACAATAATATAAGGTTCCATCAACATGACTCAAGTAGAAGGTTCAAGTAATGTAACTCAAGTAGATTAGGGAGAGGGACTAGTTGTTTCATATAAAAAGAAATAAAATTAGAAGGCAAGAAGAGCTTCTTCCAGCACCCAAGTCCCAAAACCTAGCTAATGGACCAAGCATTACCAATTTTCATAGGGGACACAACTACAATAACCTCTCTTCCTATTTCCACTAGCCCACTCATACAAGTAATTGCTCCTTCATCTAACCAACCAGTGCAATTGAGTCCTTTGGAAATAAGCCAATCAACATAGCTAGTTATTCCAACTCCACCTTCACCTCCCTCTTCCACATCAATTCCACCTCATCCCATATATCCACTACCACCCCATTAATCACCAACACTACCCAACAATACATGGCTACTGACTCAATCATCTTGACTATAGTCCCATTACCCAACACACCCACTGGGTCAATAATAGATGCATCTTCATCTTTTAATACACTTCCTATTACTTCCACTTTGGTGGTTCCCACTACATTGATATATTCATTTACTGCATTGGACACCACCCTTCCATAGTTTCCCTTGTTATAAACACATGTGCCGAACTATGTACCTATATCATTTTTTACTTCCACACCCATTATAAACACACTCACTCTACCTGTCCAAGTATCCTTGCCTTCTTCCACTCTCACATTTACTCAAAATCCTACCAAAGAGGTGAAAATAGAGATACCCACTAACACAACTATGACTACTCAACCCACCAATTGGGAAGAGATAGCTAAATCATCAGTTGAGGACTCAATGGTAATGTCAGTGGTAGATATGACACTTGTCATGGTAACTACCAGTATAAAATTTTTATTTATAAAATCACATGTAATAGTGGCTATGAGAACAACACATGATTCATTGGTATCCACTCTAAGTTGGCTGGCGCAATCAATGTCAAAGAAGTTAAAATAGATGATATATCCCAACACTCTATATTTTGGTCTATTGTAAGCATCCAAACAACTAAGGACAGGCCCCAAAACCATCTCAAAAATTTCATATGATACAATAGGGGAAAAATATGTGGAGATAACAATTCCCCATTTGACAAACAAAAAAAAGATTTAATGGTGGTGGATTATCAGATATCTAAGGTTCACCTTTGTCATCAAAAAAGAGAAGGACTAAAACATGATGTCCAGATGAGTATGAGTTATCTTTTTGAGAAAATTAATAATAACAAGGTCACTAAAGATGATCTAAAGAAAAAAGTTGAGTAGTTGGCAATTTCTTTAAGAAAATTCATAGACCCAATAAATCTATCTGAATCTACCCAACTAACTCAATCTCTCTCTCAATTCCCTGACAAAGAAACATTTGAGGCAATGACAAAGATTGGAATGATGGGTAGAGCTAAAAAATATTGGGTTGAATAACTAATCACCAAAGGAAATAGAGTGATAGAGATGACGATGGACAATTTCAAAACATTTAAGGATGATCTTGCATTTCTAAAGATAGAGATAAGTAAATATGAAAAAGAGGTTGAAAGGCTAAACCTCCACTTTCCTAAATTGTAGGCCATTGACCTGATAGAAAGTGATACCCTCATGTCTGAAAAGATAATAAAAAAATCCTTCATAGCATGATGAGCTGGTGAGGGTAGCCAAATTTAGAATCAGAATAATCAATGAAAATATTGATAAGGCCAATAGCAGATGTGACAAGGCCATATATGCAATGTATGATATTGAAGATTCAATTTTTAAATTTTCATGTGATGTAATAGATTACCAAGATAAACCTCTTCCTATTCAGGTTGTCCAGGCTAAATTCAAAGAGGTCATTAAGAATGAGTCAACACATGATACAACTTTCAACTTAAATTCCATCCACTGGTTCATCAAGTATCATAACACACTTGATCAAACGGGAAAATATATCCAAGTCTATAGATCTGATTATAGAGAAGTATCTAAGGTAACTATAAAATGTGACATTAGTATTCTTTACATATTTGGTCTTGACAAAGATCGCCTACAAGATATATTCAACAACTTCTCTGCTTATATCAAGAAGATACAAGAAAAAAAGGACAAGGAATCCTTAGAAGTCACTATTGTGGATTGATTATTTGAAAATACATTATGTAAACTATAAGTTTAGTAAGATACATTGTAAATTTGCAAGTTGAAAATTATAACTATCATTTTTACAGCTCTTAACTTTAAGTTGAAAAAGAGGTACTTCTAATTTTCAATTATCTTTCTGTCAAGCTTTAGTTGAAAAAGTGTAACTTGTATTTTGTACTTTTCCTTTTGACAAGTTGAATGGCTTTAGATGTAAAATTTCACATTGTAATTTTCACTTTCCTTTCTATCAAGTTGAATGACTTAAAAGTTATCAAAGCCTCAATTGCAAATTGCAAGTTAAGTTTTAAAATATCCAAATATTAAAAAGCATTCACTTTTTGACCAAGTCATGATTCATTTTGGCACCCCATTTCTTTGGAGAGATTTGTTCAATAGAACTCAAGGAGAAATTTTTTGATTGAAAGAATCCAACATATTTTTATCCTCTTTCAACACTTGGTGAAGTGCCCAATTATTGCAGAGTTCTTTTCCTCCTTCTACTCCACCAAAGATGCCTTTTCAAGCTATGAATGATGGCATTTGTATGGAGACTCCCTGATTTTTTGCTCCAAAACTAAGTGTAAGTGTTTTTTAACTTCCTCTCTCTCAAGAGAGTGATTTTTTTTATAAATATGGGTTTCCTACATAGCCCATGGGATATTTTTTCTATTATTCAAAATTTTTTAGCTTTGAGGAATTTATTTACATGCTATAACCTAGAGAATACTAATAGACTAAAGTTTTGCCTTCATTGTCTTGTGTTATCTTTGTGTATGTACATATATTTATTAAATTTATAAATGATATAAGTCTTGTTTCAGTCATATAGATTCACATGTGGTATTGATTCTATCTTTTTGAAAAATTGTTTATGAAAAATAAAGAACTTTGTTCCTTATTTGATAAATACCCAATTTTACCTTTGGTTTCATATTCATATAATATTGTGCTTCAATAAATTTTAGCATATTAAATGTTAAACTGTGTTCAATCAAGGAAAGCATTAATTTTCACTAGAACCCTTTGGTGCATCACCATTTTCTAGTTTTAAAACTCATTCTAAAACTCTTTTCCTTACAAGTTGAAACACTAGTTAGGAGTAAGATCACTAAGAAGCTGCAGTTTGAAATGAACTGTTCATATATCAGTTACAATAAGTTTAGTGAAAGGAATTCAAAATTATCTAGAGGTTCACATAAATTTTATAAGGTCCCATAACTTGGAGGTGATCCCATTGTGTCATTAGATTTTGCATGTACTACAACTCATACTCTTACAAAACAAAGCAGGTGTAAAATATAATTAATAACAATGCTCATACCCTTTCAACATGGAATATATTTAGATATGATTTCCTCTAGGTTTTAAGCCACCAAATTAAAAAAAATACAAAGGTAAAGGTGACCTAAAGGAACATTTGAAGGAATTTTATGTTACTTTCTAGCCAGTGGCCTTTAGTGATATCTATTTACTTCTTTTGTTTCCTCATGGTCTAGTGGGATAGATCTTGGAGTGGCTACTCCAAATTCTAAAAAAATCTATGCCTAACTTGGATGATCTCTCAGATAAATTTATGCAACACTTTTCTCATAATTTTAAGCACAAAATTACTATGGTGGCTTTGGCCCAAGCAAAACAGAGACCTGTTGAGAGTTTATCGAGATATTTATAGTGATGGAGGGTACTTGATATCCATTTCATCCATAATCTACTAGATGAATAGTTGGCTATAATGTTTATTTGTAATTTAAAAGTGATATATCATATCACTTAGAGCTTCAATATTCCCACACTTTTGAGAAGATTATTTACAAAGGCCTACAAATTGAGAAATCCCTTATCAATAAAGGCATACTCAATTTATACACTCCTAACCAAGGATAAAACCATTATTAAGGCCCAAACTAGATCTGGAACTAATACCAGGGATCAACTTAGAATCAAACCTTGATTTAGATGTAATATCCTATGCCAACCCAAGCTAATACTTCTAAGAATCCCAAGGTTTATAAC
This sequence comes from Torreya grandis, assembly GCA_037957365.1. Taxonomy (NCBI): domain Eukaryota; kingdom Viridiplantae; phylum Streptophyta; class Pinopsida; order Cupressales; family Taxaceae; genus Torreya; species Torreya grandis. Next base: position 1,223,739 of record JARHVA010003381.1, on the reverse strand, counting down.
CACAACAAGAATGTTGTGGGTAATAGAGTTACTAAATTATGCCATGTCTAAATGGTATAAACACCATCTTCTCAACTAGCTACACATATACAACCAATTTTAAAAATGTAGGCACTCCCACCACCTCATTTAAAAATGCCTCAACCAAGAGTAAGACCACCTATAAAGATAATTTTTAGTGACCTATGATAGTCCAATGAATTTATGTGTCAAGAAATAGCTAATTTCAATTTGATTAGAAGGCCCATTCCCAAACCATTCACTGAGGGTGTTTCTTTTCCTGACTAGTATAAAGAGAATGAGTTTTGTGACTATCACTGAGTCAAAAGGCATTCCTTTTTTTGGTGTGTGAAATTAAGGCACCTCATCGAGAATATGTTGAAAAATCTAAAAATTGAGTTGGCTAATAGGGCCCCTACTTATAATCAAAATATAGGAATTTATCAAAACCCTTTTCCATAGCACAATGCCAATAACTAGAATCAACAACATAATCAACAATAACATAAGCCACAACCACAACAATAAAAATAAAAATAAAAACAAAAACAACAATAATGATAATGGCAACCATAATCATAAAATGATAGGAACCAAGGTCAGAATGATAGTTAAAGAGCTTAACATATCATCACACATGACTACAACAAGGTTGTATGAAATATCATGGAGGGTCATATAGCCATTATTACCATTAACCCTAGATCAACAACCAATCACCTTTGGGCAGTACCAAATAATGCCTAATGACCTCCTTATGTCGATAATCCTCCTATCGTCTATGCAAGAAACCAAGCTCATTAATACCCAAGATTTACCATCCTAAACCCTTATTCTAATTAAAGTGGTTCATTACCCAATCTATATTATGCAATCACAACTTGGTGAACTAAAGTTACCATCTTAGGACTACAATCTTCCTCTACCAATGAACCTATCCAAATATCCATGCCAATTAAAAATAATCCAATTACCTATGCCAAGGAGAAAACATATGATATTATGGAATAATTGTAAAAGACACCTACACAAATATCCATTTTATATTTTTTATGTACCTCTACTATCCACAAAAACATCCTTATTGAACTTCTAAGCCAATCCCAAGTGCTAAATGACATTACATTAGATAAATCTCAAGCCTCGATAGGACATTTAGCTCTTGGCCAATAACTTACCTTTGACCAAAGTGACATGTCATCCCTTGGCCCTCTCCATAATAACCCATTATATATCAAAGCTATCATAGCCTGACACAAGGCTAATTGTGTCCTCATAGATAATGGATTAGGCATCAATATTATGTCTCTAAGGTTAGGCAAGCATCTTAGATACATGGTAGTTGACATTTAGTGAGACATCATTGCCATTAAGGCCTATGACAATGAGGAAATGGAATCACAAGGAATAATTTATTTTCCAATTGTCATTGGGACCTTGACCCATGACATACTTTACCATGTTCTAGATCTTGATTTATTATACAACTTGCTTCTTTCCTGATCATGGATATATGAAATTTGGGAAATACCTTCCAAATTAAACTAATGTATCAAGTTCCCCCATTCTAGGATGGAGGTTACTATTGATTTAGACTTACAACCATCTAGTTGTGTAAGCATTTAAAGGCTAATTATAAGATCTACAATTACTACTTTAGCTTAAACCATGCACCAAATATGGATAAATATGTACTTGTTTAATTTATAGATTCCAATTATATCAAGCCAAATAGCCTTGTTTCTACTTTATCTGCACCCCCTCTTGAGATACCCAATCATTTTACCATTTCTAATAAAATTCTAGGTGAATACCTCATGCATAATGTATTCCACATAGCCAAACTTCCACAGGCCCCTAAATCCTATGAAAGACCCAAAGCCAAGTCCATTCTCATGGAATGGAAACAAAAAATAAAGTTGAATGCCTAAGATCATACTATTTTCACACCAACCATTAGCCAAGAACAAGACCCACTTGTCAAAGATGATTCCTAGCTTTATAATGATGACTTGGTTGACTATTACCAAAGCAAAAAGTATCCCATCCCTACTTGAATAATAGATAATCAAGGTTGTGAAGATAAATTCCAAAGGGTAAATAAAGAAGGTAATCTTGAGCCCATATCCATGACAAACACAAAGGAACTTATGATATTGGATTTAAACCACTCGGGGGTGACCCTACATATCTTATCTATGTTCCTACACTAATGACTAGTAATGATGATGGCAACAATGGCATATAATTTGATTATAGTGTATTCAAGGAGTTAGTCAATACCAACCTATTTATTTCTCATGCCATATGTACCATTATGTATATCTTTTGTCATTCCCCAATTTTACTTCATCACTCTTAACTCATTGATTGGGACCAACAAGAATCCAAAGTATCACTTGATGAGTTTGAAAATGATGAGGCCATTTGTGACTTCTTGGGTCTATGAGACCATATTCCTCTCAAAGATCATAAGTAAGGTTTTTTTACCGTATTGGATCTTGCTGCATATTTCAAAAAGTGGGTGAAATTCCTTATCCAAAAACAAAATCAAACATTGAGGTCCCAAAGTAAAAACCTCTTTGAGGCACTTTTGTACTAGGGAAATAGTAAAAAAAAAGGCTAGTCTCTTAGTGAAAACCTATTTCAAGCACCATTAGATGAGGATGTTTATGATTCCTTGCATGAATCTCAGGATGCCACCAATACCATGGTCATATTTGGATTAAAAATCAACATAGAATAACAATAGGCCTTTGAAAAAATTATCTAAAAGTGTTTATTACATGTCCCTTACCACCATTCAATGATTTTGATTCATCCTATATGGGTGAAATTGATGAGATAGTTTGACTAGAGGAATTTGATATTGTGAGTCAGTTTACTTATTTTTTGAATCTCCTTGAAGATGGTTCTACCCTCTTTGTGGAAGACACTTCTGAGGTCAATATTGAAAAATTGATGGATCCAAGGTGGATCAAACTAGGCACATATCTCACTAAGGAGGAACTTGAAGTGATAACTACTCTCCTTAGGGAATTCATTGATATTTTTGCTTGGGGCTATTCCAATATACCAAGACTGGATCCTTCCTTAGGTGTACATCATCTTGTCATACATCCGGATGCCAAGCTAATTAAGCAAAATTCGAGGAAAATACATCCTTGAGTTATCGTATTAGTCAATAAATAATTATAAAAAAACTTAGTGGTAGGATGCATTCATTCCATCAACTATTCAGAGTGGATCTCAAACATTATTCTGGTTAGTAAGAAGCCAAAAGGTATTAGACTATGTACTAATTTTTATGACATCAATAAGGCCTACCCAAAGGATGACTATCCTCTATCAAATATTGACATGATTTTAGACTCTACATTTGGGTATTATATTATTTATCTCATGGATGGTTTTTTAGGTTACAATTATATCAATATCACCCTAGAAGACCAACACAAAATAACATTCATCACTCCTTGGGGAATATTTTGTTATCAGGTTATTCCTTTCAACCTTAAGAATGCTAGTGCCACATACCAACATGCAATGAATGTAATTTTTCATGACATGATGCATAATATTGTTGAAGATTATGTTGATGATATCTTAAGAAAATCCAAGACCAAAGCAGGACATCCATAGGTGTTACACAAAATATTTAAACCCCTTTGTGATTACAAAGTAAGGCTTAACCCTAAAAAGTGCATCTATGGCATCACTTCAACCAAATTTCTAGGCTTCATTATATGTCATATTTGCATTGGAGTTGATCCAACCAAGGTTAAGGCCATTACTAAGATACCACCACCATCTAATTTGAAGTATATTCATAATTTATAGGGCAATATATAATCTATTTGGTGCTTCATTTCTCAATTGGCTGACAAATGCCATCCATTTACCCATTTAATGAATAAGGGATCTACTTTTTCATGGAATGATGATTTATATAAGGCCTTTTAAAATTTAAAATAATACTTGGCCAATCCACCTATTTTATTACCAATTATACCATAAAAGTCATTACTACTCTACCTATTTGTAACTGAAAATGCCATGGGCGCACTTTTGGCCCAACCAGATGAGTAGGAAAAAGAATATGTTGTATACTACTTGAGCCACACATTAATTACATATGATCAAAATTATACAAAAATAGAGAAATAATATTCAACCATGGTCTTCACATCTCAGAAACTATGACACCACATGCTTGACAATAAGACCATCGTCATTGCCAAAGCAGATCTGCTCAAGTATCTACTTTCAAAAATAACTTTATAAGGGTGTATGGCTAAATGGATCATGTGTCTAAGTGAGTTAGAGATTAAGTATGTTAACTAAAATTCCATCAAGGGATGTGTACTTATAGACCATCTTATTAAAGTTCCCATTGATGACACTCAACCACTCATTTTTGGGTTTTTAGGTGAGTCTATCATGACTGTAGCATGTCACATCTCAATTTATCTCTAAGCTTAATAACCTATTAGTTTATGGATTTTCATGGTTATTATTTAAATAGATAATATTTAGCTAGGATTAATTTCATATGTTGATTATGGGTAGTTATATGTTGCTTAATTTACATGATTGATTTAACTATGGAATTTGCTGTACTTTTATATTTTGTACATGATGATCATGTTGTATAATTTATTACAAAAATATTTGATGGATTATATATGTTTTGGGATAAATACCTTCATTATTTTGAGGTAGATGCAGGATAGATATATCCCTCAAAGTGTGATGGAGGGAGGGCACCATTGAAGAGGGTGGAATAGATGGAGACATTAGGGGATGATAGAGGGAAAGGCTAGAAACCCATACACACACCACAAGTAGATTAATATGTTTTGTTCAATGTTTGTTTTAGATAGTTTAGTATGTATTTGATTGTTGATATATATTTATACTATGATCTTGATTTTTGTTTGATGCTTATTTAGTTGTCTGATTTCATTTATGAGTGTCATATTTAGATTTATGTATATGATGTTATTGCTATGCTAAATTTGTGAATTTGTTAATGTTCTATCATTACTCACTACTGTCTTGGATATAACTGCATGTGGCATGATAGTTTTTTTTTGGTATTCATAGATATAGTAGTAGAGGGATTCTATTACTTTTCTTGATCAGTTTGTTAAGTGATTGTTAATGCTTATAAGGTTATTATTATCATTTATAATAGTTGAATAACCTATATTAAGTCATTAATAAATTAGAGTTATTTTTTAACAATTATGGATGACATTAGTTTGGCATGGTTATTATGAGATTAATGATTATTATAAAGCCTTTGTGCTTAGGCAATATACATAATCCTATACAAATTCAATATGTTTGATTTGTGGATGAATTTTTATTTAGTTAATGGTCTAGTTTTTGATTTCAAACTAGTTGAAATTGTCATTCAAAGTCATAATGTTTGATAACCTTTGATAAGTCGATGCCAATAGTTATATTTTTTATCTTATAAAGCTATAAGGGTTGAACTCTTTGATAATAATGATATTGCTAAGAGGATTTAGTAAATTCAATCAACATGCCTAATTTTCAAGGGATATTATAATTATTATTTTATTGTTTAATCAGAGAACTTTCAAGATGATTAGGGTTTTTGTTGGATTGGCTTATGTTAAATAATTATTAATTAAAAATATTCATGTTATTTTGGAAAATTTGGCATGATGACTATTGGTTAGTTTTCCTAAAGTCTTCTATGAGTTTGATTTCATGTGAAGATCCCTCCACCAAGCTCATAAAGAGCATGAGGAGTTTTGGTGGAAATATGAGAATTTAGTTACATGAGGTTAACATGTAGGAGGATATAATGGAGAGAGATGACACCTGGGAAGACATAACAGATTTAAGTATAAGACAAAAAAGGGATTCAAGCTAAAGTGGAAAACATATTCAAATCATTGGCATATAGATTTCTCTTCCAAGTTGGTGTTGTATTTAAATTCCTGGATGATTATATGGATGAATTCTAGTAAATGATTTCATTAGCATTTTAGTGTTTCATTTTTATGAAAATATCAAATGCAATAAATATTTAGCCCTATGGATGGCTTGGCCATCCACATAACTAAACATATAACCCTGTAAGCCCTAGAGTTGAATGGATTGAGATTTTATGTTCTTTGCCTTACTGTATAAAATACCTCAAGGAAATTTTTTGTGTATATACTTGACTCAAATTATGGTAGCCCTAGAAATATTCTACAGGGTATAACTATTTATTTATATGGGTACATTTACTTAGACTTGATAGAGTCTCAGACTCAGTATTTTTATGTCGAACCAGTTTGGATATTATGAACATTAATACATGGACTTAGATATAAAACCATATAGGGTATGAAGATAAAATTAGGGGTTTTAACTCATATTTAGTAAAGATAGTTTTGAAGCCTTTATTTTATTACCAGGTAGTGGATTTTATGTATATTATATTGGGTTATAATAATACAAGTCTGGATAGGGTTTGGCTATGTAAAATGATGTTTAGGTGGAATAGAATGAAACTTGATTTTCGCTCTTTTATATGTTTTATCTAAAAATAAAAATATACATATATAGGGATATGTTTATACATCCTATAGGACTTCATTGACATGAGATATATATACATATCAATGTGTGTGTGTGTGTGTGTGTGTGTGTGTGTGTAGATAGACACACACACACAGACACACACACACACACACACACACACACACACACACACACACACACACACACACACACACACACACACACACACACACACACACACACACACACACACACACACACACACACACACCTACCTTAAGGTTATTGTGGAATTTGTTATATTTAGGTCTTCAAATTAATGTTGAGGATAATTTTATCGTATGTGGATTTTATGTATATAACTTCTATATATTAAACTCACTAAACTAGTTGACTGAGTCGAGTATATGGATAGGTATTTAATTTAATAATTATATTTATATGCTTACATTGATATGTATTTGTAAGGGTAAACCCTATTTATATTATAGGGATTTGTTCACTTGTATAAAAATGAATATATAAATATAAGGTTGAATTAAAAATGAGTTTTGATGATAATTTGGTTACCTATCGAGTTTATTCTTAAGACATATATTTAGATGTATACATTTCTTAAATATTTTTGAAAACTATTATATATATAGTTAGTCGAGTTAAATAAGACTACAAATTCATGACTTATAGGATGCTACAGTTAGCTGAACTTGTATATATGACTGTATACATTTTAATGTACAAACCTAGGGGTATTGAGTTTTTATAAAATAGAACACAGTCAATTTTATTGATAGTGTTTATTAAAAATAAAAAATGTATTCAAAAATTTGAGATGAATAGAGAATATGAATTACTCTTAAAACTAAAGGTTAGATTAAAATCTTATTAAATTATTTCATATACAGTATTATATACTATTGTTATTATGATCAATTGAATATAGGACTGTATAACTTTGTTATAAAGACATTAAAATTGAGTATAATGACAATGAATATATAGGTAAAATACTTTTTTAGGAGTTTCTTTATATTTTGAATAATAAATTATTTTGATTAGTAAAATATTTTTGTATATGCAATACTCTAGTTTATGGACAATGTTTTGTCTAATTAGAGTATAACATGTACTAATCTTTTTGACTGACTGTTGACTTATTTCATTTACACACAACTGAGTATATGGATGATATATAAATATATGAGATATGTTTATATTTTTGACTTAGCTCAAATCTATATGTATACCTTATATATATATATATATATATATATATATATATATATATATATATATATATATATATATATATATATATATATATATATACATACCCAGTTAATACTTAAAAACATATAATGGTAAAACAAATATATATGGGTGTATTTGTTATCATGGCTAAGTTAAGGGTGTGTTAGACTATTTTGATGAAACATGTAAACATAAGTTATTTTGGATTGAATACTAGTCATTTCAATGTTGTATTTAAATAAAATTATTAATGTACTATTAGTATGTGGATATTAAGCTATGAATTAATGTTATTAGATGGATGAAATAACATTTAAAGTTACATATTAATATTCTATAACTAGATGTCTAGATAAGTTTCTTATCTAGATGGTACAATTCTATTAAGGACTATTTATGAAATATATTTATTATTTAGTAATAAATTAGATGATTTAAGATTCACTGCATTATATTTGATGGACTAAATGTATGTATTTTATATTTTCGTACTTAGCATAATTTATATCTGCTAATAGTAAATATTCTATTTGAATATATTGATTTTTATATTCTTATATAAATAACCAAATCTTGAATTAATGACCCTAAATAAATAGTGTGATGGATTCCACTCACTTAATTAGTCCCATTAATGCAAGATGAGGTGTAATTTGATTGAGTGGTGTGTATAAATTTGATTGATCCTAGAGATCAATAAGTATATGAAAACTTTGGCCAAAGTAATGTTTATAGTTAAACATTGTCATTTCATGTGTTTGATATAGTTTGCATGTTTTTAAGATATCTTGCTATAATAGATTTATTTATGGTATACATCATGTACTAGTAATCTTACAACACATGAGTTCTAGTTTGTCACTCTAGATTTTTGCATCATCATTATCTACCCATCCATGAAGGGAGAGCCATTCCCTTGTTAGTAGATAGTATAGGGGATCGATGGTCCATGGTTGGTGTGGAAAAGCACTCGAATGATGCTCTCCCTCCCTAAATTAATACTAAACTAGATAATACACTTGAGATTACCTATGGATACTTTGAGTTTGTATGTACATGTATAGTAGTGGTTGTAATGTTGTATCATTCATGGTTGGATTTGTAATTTTACTTTTATGAAATAAATGTTGTTTTTATTTGCATATTCAATATTGTACATGTTATGATATATTACTGTTATGGTGATCATTAGCTAAATGGATTAGCTATAGACCTTTCAAGGTTAACTAAAAATAATATATTTAATTAAAGATCACTTAGTTAGGTTTCATTATGGTGAAATCTATTAGATGAATATGTGTAATAAATTTTTTTACCCTATTCTAGTAAACTAAGTGGGGTTGTTATATTATGGTATTAGACCTAAGGCTCAAACTCTAGGACTTAATGTGTCTACTAATGCAAAATTATTATCTTATTAATAAGGAAGAATAATGGTGCATATTAGACCAAGATGTGAGGGTACCTTGAATACTAATCCCCCTATTAATCTAAATCAGTTCACCGCTAAGCAAGCTATGAAGTTGGATCAAATCCTTGTAGCCATGTAAGAAACTAGGGACCGAATCATGGACCTATAATAGGAAGTGCATGGGCATGTAAAGGAGAATGCTCAGGAAGAACCTAAAGAGCATCTTGCTGAGTAAGAAAATCCTCAAGAGCAAAGTCATGATGAAGTGCCATAATATTCAAGAGATCGAGTAGCTATAGAATTCACATGAGATATGAAAAAGGTGAATCCACCCAAGTTATATGGAATGTGGTTGATAGATATGAAGAAATATTTTTAAATTTGAAATTACTTTGAAACCACCAAAGCATTTTGGGGAGCATATAATCTTGCTAGTGAAGCATAACTTGGTAGGAAAATAAGAAGTTCAAGCTGAACCTTGACTCTAGCACCACCACCACTTGGAAACAATTTGTGACATTTTTTAGGTCATGATGGCTTTCATGTCTATATTTTGATCATAAGCTTATAGATTTTTAGAATCTTAGGCAAGGAGACCTATCTGTGAATGAATACTAGGAGCAATTCACCAAGCTTCTAGAGTATGTACCTCAGTATTAAATAGATGAGAGGTTTAGAATTATGAAATTTATTATGGGATTAAAACCCCAAATTAGTTATGGGGTGGATGTTCATGGTCTATCTACCATGGATTGGGTCTTTGAGAAGGCAGTCAAGCAAGAACAAAAACTAAAATATCTTACCCAAGTTAAAGATAAGTTCAAGAAATTTTTTGGAAGTTCTAAACCAACTTTAAAAAAGAAGAAGAATTAGAAGCAGAGTGGAGATTCCAAGTGTTAGTTCAAGAACCAAAATTATAAGTTCAAAAGTTGCTCAAGGAATAGGAAACTTGGTAATGGTTTAAAGGGAGGTTTCAATGGAAACCAATAGTCTAATAGGAAAGGACCACTAGGAGGTTGCTTTATTTGTGTAGGTGACCATTATGCTCAAGAGTGTACTCCGGACAAGTTGAAGAACAAAGGTTCTTATTCTCAAATGGGAACATTTCAGTAGTGGATTCATTCATTTGTTGATAATTGTCAGGCTGACTTTCAAACTTCACTTATAGAACTGTAAGGTAATTTGTTTGATCATCTAGTTTCTATTTTTATTAACATAATAGACATAAAATGTTTTCTTTCTCCTATAATGATTAATAAGTTTCCTAAGAAATCTAGAGTTATGGAAAATGCATGATCAGTATAGTATGAGAATGAGTCAAAGGTCAAGGTTGACAAATGTTTAGTGAAAGCTGAGGTTAGGTTGCCTAAATTCACTATAGTAGTAGATCTATTTACTGCACCATTAGGGTTGAATGATGTGATCGTAGGAGTCAATTGTCTTGTAAAACATAAAGCTAAGGCTGACTGCATTTGAAGAAGATTAAGTGTCAAGATGATTTTGGAAATCAGACACAACTACAAGGTGAGAAAAAGGAGTTAAAGCTGAAGAATTTTTTTACAATTCAACTCATGAAAGTTTAGAGAAAGGGATACCAAGAATTTATTGTTAATATAAATGAGATGGAGAAATATAAGGAACCATCCATCAAATATTATCCTTTTTTAAGGAAATTTTAGGATGTGTTTCTAGAGGAATTACTTAAATTATTGCCTAAATGTGAGTTTGATTTCTTGATTGACATCATAATTGGATTGTATAGAATGACAAATACCAAATTGGTTGAGTTAAAGGTTCAAATTTAGGAGTTTTTATTAAAAGGGTTAATTCAACCAAGTGTGTCATGATAGGGTGCACTAGTAGTCTTCATCAAGAAGGATGGTACTCTTTGCATGTGTATTGATTATAAGATGTTGAACATAGAAATGTTAAGAATAAATATCCATTGCCTCGCATTGATGATATATTCAATCAGATGCAAGTGGAAATATTATTTTATAAGATTGATCTTAGAGCAAGGTCTCATCAACTAAGAAATCTTGATAAAGATATTCCAAAAACAACATTCAGAACTCGATATGGGCATTACAAGTTCACACTATTAACTTTTGTGTTGACAAATGCTCCAACAGTATGTATACATCTCATGAACAGTATGTTCAAATATTATCTAAACCATTTTGTGTTGGTATTTATAGATGACATCCTCATATATTACAAGGATGAAGAATAACATCTTCAACATCTAGAACTAGTTTTGTAGCATTTGTAAAAGCACAAATTGTACATCAATTTGTCCAAGTGTGTATTTTTAAAAAAATTAAGTGAAATATTTGGGACATATTATATCCATGGATGGAATTTTAGTGGATCCAACAAAGATAAGAGCCATAATGGAATGACCAACTCCTTAGAATTTTCATGAGGTAAGGAGTTTCATGGGGTTAGCAAGTTATTATAGGAAATTTCTTTCAAATTTCTCTAAGATAGCTAATCCAATCACCTCTCTTCAATAGAATAATTAGAGTTTTGTCTGGTCAAATAAGTGTGAGAAATTTTTTTAGGAGATAAAAAAGAGGCTTTAACACTGGTGTTAAGAGTTCCCAATCTTAATGGTCAATTCTAAGTGATCATAGATTCATCTAGGGATGGACTTGGAGGAGTTTTTATGCAATATGGTTTAGTTGTAGCATACGAGTCCAAAAAACTAAAGCCATATAAGGTGAATTATGACCCTAATGATATTTAACTTAATGAAATAGTATATGCCTTACAAGTTTGGAGGCATTATCTATTGGGAAAACCATTTGAGCTCAAGACTTATAACTTAGAACTCAAGTACATCTTCACCCAATTGAACTTGAATTCACATTAGAGACATTGATTAGAATTCTTATCTGATTATAATTTTGAAATTAATTATATCAAGGGAAAGGAGAATAAAGTTGTGATGCTCTATGCCATAAAAGGTACATAACATCCATGGCTACTATTAGGAGTACTTTTCATGATCAGATAATCAAATTCTTTCTAGGAGATGAATTATATGATTAGGGTAGGAAAACATTGTTAGATAATGCTCAATATCTTAGGTATAAAGGATTCAAGATAGAGAGTGATGGTATTTTGAGGTACAATGGTAGGATGCGTGTGATTGATAGAGAGAATATAAGGAGAATAGTATAAAAGTAACTACACAATGCCCCATATTTAGGACATCCAAGTGTAACCAAGCTCATGGATGAGTTAAGACCTCTCTATTTTTGGAAAATATTTAAGAAAGATGCAATGGATTTTATGTCTCGATGTTTGGAATGTTAGCATGTTAAGGTTAAACTTGTGCATCCAACAAGATTGTTATATGCACATGATATACATGAATGTAAGTGGCAAGTGATTAGTATGGAATTTTTATAAGGGTTTCCATTAGCATGGAACTGACTTGATATGATCTTTGTTGTAGTTGATAAACTAATCAAGGTATCCTGTTTCATATTAGGAAACTTGACAGATGATGCACATATACTTGCAAAGAGATTCATGAAAGAGGTGTACTGATTGCATGGCTTTATGGAAAAGATCATTTCAAATTCAGATATGAGAATGGATTATAAAATTTAGTTGATTATAAATTTAGCACTAGGTATGCAATTTAATTTCAACACTACTTATCACTTGGAAAATGATGGACAAACATAGAGAGTTAACTAGGTTTTATAAGATATGATTCACATGTATTTATTGGATCAAAAATACAAGTGGGAGGAGTAATTTTCATTAGTGAAGTTTTATTACAAAAACACATACCAATCAACATTGAATATGGCTCCATTTGAGGCATTATATGAAAGGATGTGTAGAACACCAATCAGTTGGGATAAGTTAGAGGACATGGTAGTCTTTGGACCTGAGATGCTTGTGAAAATGGAAGAACAAGTTAGGATAATCAGGTAGAGGTTGGATGAGGTAAATGATAGATATAAAAGTTATGCCAATATAAAGAGAATAACAAGGTAATTTTCTGTAGGTGATAAAGTGTTTTTGCAGGTTAGACCTCAAAAAAGTTTGATTAAGTTTATGAAGTCAACTAAATTTTCAACTAGATATGTGGGACCATTCAAAATTATAAAAGTGGTCAATCCTATAACATATAAGTTTGCATTACCATCGGCTATATCTCTTTTATATAATATCTTCCATGTGTTTTATCTTAAACATTATTTGTATACATATGATATTTTTAAACTTTATCAATTACTGATGCTTTCTATCTTGTAGGAACCCATCGAATCTTAATCTCTCTGAGTGTATGCCTTAAAGGGTACACCAAAAAAGGGGTGGGAATATCGTTGGTGTTTTGAAATATTATTGTCCATTTCATCCACTTGCTATTTACACACTTATCTCTTAAAACAATTACCCTAAGTTTTTCCTCCTATTTTGCACCCTTCTCTAGTCTTTTACCACCTTCATTATCCCTTTCCTAACCTAAAACCCATTTTTGATAGTTTAAATTACATAGTTAGCCACATCAACCTTGTATTATTATTGACAAGACTCATTAAGGTCTAGGGGCCCTTGGCCAACCCAGTCCATGACTTAGTTTTTTTTGTCAATTATGATACTTGGTCAACTGGGTCGACCTTGTCAGACAAAACTTTTGAAAGGGTTTAGGGTTAGATCCACCTATATAAACATATTCATTTTTAAATGATTATAGAGATAATAAGAGTTAATTATTATTTTACACTTCTTTGAAATTTGCTCTTCTGCCATTCTACTTGAGGAGTATTAGCTTAGGGTTTTTACTTGGAGAAGAATCTTGTCTTGTGGAGAAGTCTTGGATGATTTGAAATTTATTAGGGATATTTATAAACCACAAAAACCTCTTGAAAAACACCTTTGGCCAAGGGAGAAATTGAGTCTCAATGGATTCATATTCAAGGTAAGTAGCTCTAACTTTGCTCCTCTCTTTAGTAGATAGAAGTAACATAAGTAATAGATTTTGAATATATTGCTCTCTCCATGCATTAGGGTTTTACCTATACATAACTTAATTAAGATTCTATTATGCATGTTTAATTTTATGTTTACTAACCCCACTTTGTGCCACAAGATTTGGTGATCAATAGATTATACTTTTACTTTACTTGTTACTAGTCTAGTAAATATGAAAATATATGACATGGTTAGGGTTATTGCATAGTTTTGCTTGAGTGAAAGATTTGGAACCCTCATTAGTGAATTTATTATGTTAATATATCCCTTAGCTAGGTCTAGTGGATCCATATTGGTCATGACCCTGATTATATAATGTATCCCCAATAGTGTAAGTAGGGTTTATCTTCTTTGAGCTAAGATTGATTTATAGATCTGTGATATTTCTCATTGCATATAATATGTTGCTAATAATTCACAAGTGTTGGATTGGAATGCTTTGTAGATTATAGATATCATGGTGGTCATGGTAGAACTAATCAAAATACTTGGCACTCACAAAATTTGTTCACATAATAAAAAAATATCACAGTACAAGGTCCAGTGGGACCAATATTTTAAAGACAGTGCCACTTGGGTGGATTATGATGAGTTTTACATGTTGTTTCCACATTTGTTTATTTGATAGATTGATATATATATCATTTATTTTTTTCTAAATAATATTTTAAATTTAGAAATTATTATTGAATAAGTGTCATTAGGATGATGACCAACTTTAGGGGGAAAGGATGTCACATTCCAATTTTTGTCTAAGATTAATAACCTATTGATTTATGGTTTTTTATGGTTATTATTTGACTAACTAATATTTAGTTAAGCTTAATTTCATATGCTAATTATATGTAGTTATATGTTTCTTAATTTACATGATTGATTTCGCTATGGAGTTAGTTATACTTTTATATTATGTACATGATGATCACGTTGTATAGTTTATTACAAAAATATTTGATGGATTATATATGTTTTGAGCTATCTTCATTATTGTGAGGTGGATGCAGGACATATCCATCCCTAAGAGTATGATGGATGGAGGGAATCATTATAGAGGGTGGTATAGATGGAGGAATTGGGGGATGATAGAGGGAAATAATAGAAACCCACACACACACACCATAATTATATTAATATGTTTTGTTTAGTGTTTGTTTTAGATAGTTTAGTATGTCTTTGATTGCTGATATATATTTTTGCTATGATCTTATTTTTTGTTTGATGCTTATTTAGTTATTTAATTTCATTTATGGGTGTCATATTTACATTTATTCATATGATGTTATTGCTATGTTGAATACGTGAATCTATTAATGTTTTAGCATTACTCACTATTGTCTTGGATATAAATTCATGTGGCATGATAATGTTTTGTTTTGTATTCATAGCTATAGTAGTAGATAGATTCTATTAATTTGATTGATCAATTTATTAAGTGATTATCAAAGCTTAGAAGGCTATTATTATCATTTATAATAGTTGAATAACCTGTATTAAGTCATTAATAAATTAGAGTTCTTTGTTAACAATTATGGATGACATTAGTTTGGCATGATCATTATGAGAATGATGTTATTAACTAATGATTATTATAAAGTCTTTGTGCTTAGGAAATATACATAATCTTATGAAAAGTCAATGTAGATAGTTTCATTGTTAAATGATTATGTGAGACATCATAATGTTTAATTTGTGGATGACTTTTTATTTAGTTGATGGTCTAGTTTTTTATTTCAAACTAGTTGACATTGTGATTCAAAGTCATAATGTTTGATAACCTTTGCTAAGTTGATTCCAATAGTTATAATGTTTATCTTATAAATCTAACCATTACTTAGAAGGGTCAAAATATTTGATAATAATGACAATGCTAAGAGGATTTAACAAAGTCAATAGACATGCATAATTTCAACGAAATATTATAATCATTATTTTATTTTTTAATCATAATTTTTTTGGGATGATTAGGGTTTATGTTGGGTTGGCTTGTGTTAAGCAATTGTTAAGTCAAAATATTCATGCTATTTTGGAAATTTTGGCATGATGACTATCAATTAGTCTCCCCATAGTCTTCTATGAGTTTGATTTCAAGCAAAGATTCCTTCACCAAGTTAATAAAGAACACAAAGAATTTTGGTAGAAATAGAGGAATTTAGTTGCATGAAGTTACAGTGTAGGAGAATATACTGGGGAGAGGATGCCTGGGATGGCATGGAAGATAAGGGAAAACATAAGAGAAAGAAGGGATTTGAGCTATAATTGAAAATAAATTTGAATTATTAGCATATAAATTTCTCTATCAGGTTGGTGTTGTATTTAAATTCCTACATGATTATATGGATGAATTATGGTAATTATTTTCATAAGGGTCTTAGTGTTTTATTTATATGAAATTATCAAATGGGATAAATTTTGGGCTCTATGGATGGCTTAGCCATCCACATAACTGAACATATAACCTAGTAAGCCCTAGTGTTAAATGACTTGAGATTTTGTGTTCTTTGCCTTACTGTATAAAATACCTCAAAGAATTTTTTTGTGTGTATATACTTGACTCAAATTTTGATAACCCTAGGAAAATTCTACAGAGTATGAATATTTATTTAGATTGATACATTTACTTAGACTCAGTAGAGTCTTGGACTCATTATTTTTATTGGGAAGCAGTTTGGATATTATAAACATTAATACATGGACTTAGATATGAAACCCGTATAGGGTATGACAATAAAATTATGGGTTTTAACTCATATTTAGTAAAGATAGTTTTGATGCCTTTTTTTATTACCAAGTAGTTGATTTTATGTATATTATATCAAGTTATAACTATACAAGTTTGGATAGGGTTCAACTATGTAATTTGATGTTTATGTTGAATAAAATGAAACTTGCTTTTAAATATTTTATCTAAAAAGATAAATATACATAAACAAGTATATGTATATACATCCTACATGACTTTATTAACCTAGGATATATATACATATCAATGTACACACACACACACACCCCTCAAGGTGATTGTGGTGTTTGTTATATTGAGGTCTTTGAATCAATGTTGAGGATAATTTTTTTGTATATGGATTTTATGTATATATTTTCTATATATTAAAATCATTGAACTAGTTGACTGAGTCGAGTATATGGCTGGGTATTTGATTTAATACTTATATTTATATGCTTATGTTGATATGTGTTTATAAGGGTAAACCCTATTTAGATAATAGGTATTTTCTCACTTATATAATAGTGAATATATAAATATAAGGTCAAATTAAAAATGAGTTTCTATGCTAATTTGGTTACATATAGAGTTTATTCTTAGGACATATACTAAGACATTTACATTTCCTAAATATTTTTGAAATATGTTATATATACAATTGGCTGAGTTAAATAAGACTACAAATTCATGACTTATAAGATGCTACAATTAGTTGAACTTGTATATGTGATTGTATACATTTTAATGTACAAACCCAAGGGTATTAAGTTTTTATAAAATAGAACACGGTCGATTTTATTGATAGTGTTTATTAAAACTTGAAAATGTATTTGAAAATCTGAGATGAATAGAGGATATGATTTAATCTTAAAACTAAAGGTTAGATTACATGTCTATTAAATTATTTCATATATTGTATTATATACTGTTGTTATTATGATTAGTTGAATATAGGACTGTATAAATTTGTTATAAAGACATGAAAACTAAGTATAATGATAAGGAATATTTAGGTAAAGTGCTTCTATAGGAGTTGCTTTATATTTTGAATAATCAATGATTTTGATTAGTTGAATATTTTGGCATATGCAATACTCTAGTTTATGGACAATGTTTTATCTAATTGGAGTATAATATATACTAAATCTTTTGAATAAATGTTGACTTATTTCATTTACATATAACTAAACATATGGGTGATATATAAATATATGAGATACATGTAGATTGTTGACTTAGTTGAAATCTATGTGTGTACACACACACACACACACACACACACACACACACACACACACACACACACACACACACACACACACACACACACACACACACACACACACACACTTACTTAGTTAATAATTAAAAACATAGCATGGTAAAACAAATATATATGGATGTTTTTTGTTATTGTGGCTGAGTGAAGGGTGTGTTAGACTATTTTGGTGAAACATGTAAATATATGGTATTTTAGATTGAATACTAGTCATTTTAATGTTGTTGTATTTAAATGAGATTATTAATGTACTGTTAGTATGTAGATATTAATTTGTGAATTAGTTTGATTAGATGGATTAAATAACATTTAAATTTACATATTGATATTTTGTAACTAGATGTTTAGATAAGTTTCTTGCCAGGATGGTATGATTCTGTTGAGGACTGTTTATGAAATCTATTTATTATTAGTAATAAATTAGATGAATTAAGATTCACTATATTATATTTGATGGACTAAATGTATGTATTTGATATTTTTGTTCTTAGTATAATTTATATATAATAATAGGGAATATTCTATTTGAATCTTTTGATTTTTATATTATTATATAAATAACCAAATATTGACCCTAAATAAATAGTGTGATAGATTCCACTCTCTTATTTATTGACATTAATGAAATATGAGGTGTAATTTGATTGAGTGGTGTGTATGAATTTGATTGATCCTAGATATCAATAAGTATATGAAAACTTTGACTAAAATAATGATTATATTTAGACATTGTCATTTCATGTGTTTGATATAGTTTACATATTTGTACGATATCATCTTAAAATGGATTTATTTATGGTATACATCTTGTATTATTTATCTTATAACACATGGGTTCTAGTTTGTCACTTTGGATTCTCACATCATCATTATCTACCCATCTATGAAGGGATAGCCATTCCCTTATTGAGAGATAGTGTAGGGGATCAATGGTCTGTGGTTGGTGTAGAAAATCACTCAGATGATGCTCTTCCTCCCTGAAGTAGTAATACACTAGAGAGTACACTTGAGATTACCAATGGATACTTTGAGTTCATATGTACATTTACAATAGTGGTTGTAATGTTGTATCAATCATGGTTAAATTTTTAATATTACTTCTATGAAATAAATGCAATCTTTATTTGTATATTAAGCATGCACATGTTTTAATATAATTATTATGGTGATCATTAGCTAAATGGATTAGCTATAAACCTTTAAAGTTAACTAAAAATAATACATTTAGTTAAAGATCACTTATTTACATTTCATTATGGTAAAATCTATTAGATGAATATGTGTAATTGATTTTAATTTTTTTTTCACCCTATTCTAGTAAACCTAGTGGGGTTGTTACATTATAGAAGCACCTCATGAATGGAAGTAGTGGAAACTTTATTTTTATGGTTCCTTCACATCTCATGGATCAAGGGTAGGATTTTTGTTTATTACACCTCAAAGAGATCTCATTCCCAAGTCTTTCTATATCAACTTTTCTTGTACCAATATCATGGTTGAATATGAAACACTCATTACATGGTTTCATTTAGTGGTATAATGGAATATATACCATTTATTGGTTTATGTGTATTCTTAGCTTATAATAAATCAAGTTACAGACAAAGTTTAGACCAAGGATGTAAAATTTGTGTCATATAAAGACATGGTAGACACCCTCAAAAAACAAATTGCTCATCTTCAATTTGAGAAAATACCTCAGGCCAGTAAAA
Organism: Torreya grandis; assembly: GCA_037957365.1. Classification (NCBI taxonomy): domain Eukaryota; kingdom Viridiplantae; phylum Streptophyta; class Pinopsida; order Cupressales; family Taxaceae; genus Torreya; species Torreya grandis. The sequence continues at coordinate 1,203,820 of JARHVA010003381.1, read as the reverse complement.
GAAAAATAGATGCCATGACCATGATTGGATATACGATTCAAATTATAGATAAGAAAAATATTATCATTTCATTAATGAACACCTTCTCACACTAGCCCATGAACCTTTGACCATAGAGATGATTTATGATATTTTTGGTCCTAATTTTACCTTGTATACTAAACTATATAATTACCTTTATGACCAAGTCATTCCACCTAGACTATCTCCCAAGAAACAAAAAGCTTTCATAAATCAAGCCTCTCATTATACAATAGTTAGACCTACACTCTATCATATAATCTTAGATGGAAATCTAATTTGCTATTTAAAATTGACAACATATGGATTAATGCTGAGGGAAGTTCATGAAAGGGTTTATGGGGCCCACACTAGTGGGGATTTCCTTTCCAAAAATTTATTGTGTACTGGTTATTTTTGGCCAGCCATGGAAGCCAATGCTACTACATATGTTAAAAAGTGTGTATAATATCATAAGCATGCTAAACTAATACATGATCTAATTCAAACACTCAAACCACTGACCATGCCATGGGCATTTTAAATGTGGGGACTCAACCTTATAAGAAAGATCAACCCTACCTACTCAAATGACCATAAACATATCCATTACCCTAATTAGGTGGAATCCATTCCCCTAATTTACATGAAAGGTAAACAAATATCCAAATTCATTTTCAATCACCTCATTTACCATTATGGTATTCCCTTCAACATTATATTTGATAATGGTAGTTCATTCAAGAACAAGGATGTCAAATCCATTTGTGATGAATATAATATTACCCAATAATTTTCCACTCCCTATTACCTATATGGAAATGACCAAGCATAGGCATATAAAAAGACCATTATCAAGATCCTCAAAAATATCATCAATTATGATGGCTATGATTGGCACTTATAAATTTTCCATGCCCTCTTGGATTACTAAACCAATTTATGTACTCCAACAAGAGCCACACCATCTTCCCTAGTTTATGGCACTGAGGCCATTATTCCTGTTGAGGTTAAGTTGCCTTCTTTATGCATTTCATTGAACCATATCCTTGATGATGAATATTATAGAGTAGTTCATTTATAGGAGCTAGAATTACTGGACAAAAAATGCATGGACACTTTGAATAACCTTCAAACAGACCAAAATTGGATGCATGGATAATATAACAGGCACATCTAACACATATATTTTGAGCTTGGTGATATTTTACTTAGAGAAAAACAAAAAACACCAATGTTAAACAAAATAAAAAGGGAAAGTTCAAGTCTAACTAGGTAGGACCCTATATCATTACCGCTAACTATGGTTTAGGAGCATATAGGTTAGCTACACCACAAGGAGATGGACTTGAGGAACTAATGAACATAATATATCTCAAGGTTTTTTTGCATGAGTGACCTGAAGTATTGTCTATGAGGATAATTTACTTTATGTCATAATTATCCCTTTGATACTATACTATGCCATATGCCTTTCTCACCATGCCTATCTTATTTATGTAAGGTTTTAATCTCTCATCCTTGTTTTGACCTTGGTTCTGATCCATTTATACTACATACATCATTAGTGGTCGGGTTTAGATGTAGTTTCAATAGTCAATTTAGGCCTTGGTTTATCTAGTGCATTATTTAAAGTAGTCATCTCTTTGGGTGTTATGATAATGGGCATATAAATTACATATTTTCACTTTTGCCATTTTTTTTTACCATTATACCTTGTCGTACCCTTATACTTATGCCATTTTCCTATTTGAAAAATAGTTATTACCTAGTTAGATTCCTCATTGTAGGGTGAACTATAGTGGCTTGTGGTCTATTTGGACTATGTAGGCATCATTGAGTGTTTTCTAAGTTTAGTTTGGGCATCCTTATTCCAATCATTCTCACTTTTTTATAAGCAACCTAGTCGAATGTTCTTCACATTTTATGAGCAACTTAAGACCACACTATCACCATTTTATGAGTTAACTCTTTCTGTATCTCATAATCCTCCATTGAGTTGAGATACCTAAAAAATAAAAATATGGAAATATGTCAAAAAATTCCTAAACAAACCTAAAACATTAGGTCATTCAGTCTGTATCCATGTTACTTAGGACATGCATCTCCTAGTCATTTGGTATAATTGAATCTCTCACATGGGTCACATCATGACCATTTTCATTTGCCTATTCCTTTTCCCAATTGTGTTCCCTCCTATTTTTAGGAGAACTACATCACTTTGAGGTTTGCATAGACTATATAGGTAGCACTTAGATGCATGGGGCATCCCAATTTAGCTTAACTGGTCTCACTAATTAATTTTATTTATCAGTTTAATTGACATTTTATTGGTATAGGTTTGTCTCAAAAACACTCTCGCCATTTTGTGAGTCATATCATCTTATGCTCTTGCCATTTTTTGAGCTTATTCTTGTGCTAAACCTTGGATGTAGTGAACACTATGAATTACCAACCTTTTTCATTCGTGAATACTCTCCTGTTGTCTTTCACTATGGTCTTAGCCTAATCTACTCTCTCACAACTTTGTGAGTTCCTATGCTAGATGTTCTCACAATTGTGAGAACCAACCCCTTTTGTTTCATGTTCTCACTATATTATGATCACATTCCTATTTTTCTCTATTAATCACTCTCTTAATTTTCATCATTTTTCTTCCCAAATATTTGGAGAATTACATTCATCCTAAGTTCCATATTTGAACTTGTGTCCATGGGAATATATAGGTAACATCCACTTGAGTAGCACATTTGGAGTTAGCTCAGACACCCCTTCCTCATTTTTCTATTCCATATTTCCAACCTATCATATTTATGCCATTGTTCTCTATAACCTAGGGGAAAACTTTTTACCAAGCATAACACTTATCTTACACATGCACAATAGTGACAATGAGTAGTTTTGGTTCATAAATTTTATATATTCTATTTATTTCTTACATTTGACTTAGATTAGTTTATTTATTGCATTTCCTTTAGATTAATTTGGTTATCGCATAATGTTGTGTGCTAAGGATAATTATTTTAAACTTGAGTCTTGATTACTACTTGGGTTTGAGTTATTTATTTTTTGAATTTATATTATGTTTTTGTACCTCCCTTCCCCTCGGTTGTCATCAATTTATTACATTATGTTTACACTTAAATATTGATTGACTATATCTTGTACTTAAGTTATGAGTATTTGTATTCACTCTTACACTTAGTTTAACACATTATCATTAGACTTGGGATTTGATCAATCATATCTCATGCCTAAGCTGATTATATTTATGTTTAAATTAAGTTTTTCCATGCATATGACACACATTATTATTATGGTTTGTTTATACTATGATGCATAATGTCACACGATACAACACAAATTAGGCCAAATGATCTATCAAGTGATGGTTACTATGGTATCTCCTCTTATTCCTAATAGACCTACCCAAATTCCATGTAAACACATAGTAACTAAATAAAAAATTTATACTAATCATTGGTAGTTAGGATGTGCATCTTTGTACTAACAGGTGCTCTAGATTTTCCCTATTCATCTATGCTAGCTCATCATTATTCAATATTAAAAGTTAATTGCATGAGTTCCATTTGCTAATTTTAAATAAAAATTCAAATTATTTAGATTAAACACTAATCACATCTACCATATTGGGACAAAACTGGTTGTATCACACTCAAATATTACCTACTAGGGCACACATTGTGTTAAGGATTAAAATTGCCTTGTTAGGGAAAATCCTTATTTAGACCAATAGATAATGTCATTTCCTATTTTTAAGGGATAATTAGATGAAACTATTTATCTCTTGGTCCCTTGAAGGGGAAACCAAGGCTCACCAATCTACCCTATTGGTTATCTTATGACTATTGGCTTGTAATAACCTACAATTGTCAACACATCACTTTTTAAACATTAAAATTTTCAACACAATGAATTTTTAATTATTTGAGAATATGTTACTTTTCCCGTGTCCTACAAGACATACTAAAATAAGGGAAAAATGTAGACACTCCTTTTTGACCATTTTTGTGTCTAAATGAACTTTAGATTGATTTCTACCAAACTATGCAAATTAAGCATAAAAATCACTTAATATCCCCAATTCATCTACACACTGGATGTAAGTGTCCAAAATTGTGTCAAGGCATCCCTATTTAGGATATTACCCTACACATAATGATAACCTCTCACAGATTCATCCCCAATTAGGTAGTGCCCTAGAATATTGACATTTTTGACAAATTAAGCAGGGCACAACCCAATTATTGCAATGACCAAAAGCCTAAGCAAAAATAATTAACCAAGTAAATCAAATTAATTTCTTAAGTGAAAAATACATGTTGAATTAGTGAATGTCTAATTTATAAAAAACAAAATTCAATAAATATATAGGCAATTGAGGTCATAATGATGTCACTATACTCAAAGTCAAGAATTGTAAAATATCAACATAAATGCCATAAAAAATAAAATTTTTGAGCCATGCCTCCATTAATGCATAATTAAAGCCATAATTAATTGCATTTGGACTCCCAACACTAACCCTATCCTAATTACACTTGGGTTAGAGTTAGTTCAAAACCTATAAATACAAGTGCCATGACCATTCTTAAGAAAGTTTTTTTGTGCAAACAAATAATGCCAAATTCTTACTAGAAAGCTTCATTGCCAACACAAGCAAGCCAAATTCCAAGGGGATAAGAGGAGGTGCTACCCATAAAGAATCAAGCATAATCAAATACCATTTGTTTAAAATACTGAGCACAAGCTGATCTCATGCCAACAAGCAATTTGAATTGTCAAGGAAGGTAAAAGTATTTGATTTTGTCTTCTCATTTCCTTTCTTTGTTTGTTACTTCCTCACCCTAGTACTTAGGATTAGAATTCTAGTTATCATTGATTGTTTTTGTTTATCCACTAAAAAAAATATTTCTAACATCATCTTTGTAATCCTACGTTATAAATAGTGTCACCAAAAAAATGTCATCACTAACACAAATAACATCAGGTAAGTTCTACTTCAGGTACAAAAAACAAAATCTAGATAAAAAAATCACAATTTTGATGTTAAAGGATATAAATCTACTAGTAAGCTATCTGTAGGACATTAGTCATATTTTTCAAAGCCATCTCATCTTGATGAATTTAATGATTTATTAAGGATATTATCTTCTTATTTGATCAGAATTATCATACAGATGTCTTTAGAGTTATTCATCAATTCATTTCATTAATGATCCTCCTCCTTTTATGGATGTAATAAGGGTAAATTTTATAAACCCTCCTCTTTTGATGGAAATTCATCTCATGGATGATCCGTGTCCTTTATTTTTTTAGTTGTCCTTCTTTAATGGTGACACTTGAAATAATTATGTATTATATCACATAACTATATTTGCCATCCTTTAACATGTATTTGGAGTAAATTGAACCAATTATGTATATATTTTTCATTCCTTCCCTCCCATCCAAGGAATAATTCCAACATTTACAATTTAAAGTCTACCTCTTCCTAAGGGAATAAAAACTGTTCAATGTAAATAAAAAATTTTCAACATCAAGGATGGGGCCATATTCATTGACCTAATTAATATTTTGGACATTCCTTCACCATTTTTAACTGTTTGGATTGAAAGAGTTTTTCTTTTTTTCGGGGGGACAGGTAGTTGTAAATTCCTCCTTGCTTCCCTCTATCCAAGTAAATCATAAGGGAAGATGTTAATGTATCAGAATACACTTCATAATATTTAATTTGGATAGTTTATATTTCATATGTTTTCAAATTAATTTATTATTTTTGTATTAAATGAATATTTTAAATCAAGATATTCATCCAATTTATTGATCTTTCAGTTAGATGTGAACCTCCTAGTGAGGTGTTTTGTACACTCTTAATGAGTAATACTTAGGTGTGAACCTCCTAGTGAGGTGTTTTGTACACTCCTAATGAGAAATAATTTGGTGTGAACCTCTTAATGAGGTGTCTTATACACTCCTAGTGAGTGACACTTAGGTGTCATACTCTCTATAGTTAGATTCAATTAACTAGATTGTTAGTCTTCAATTATAAACTAATATATTTTTAATTTTATAAGGATTCATATATTCAAATAAAAATAACAAAAATTTAAGTGATAATGTGTCTTAATAATCCATTTGTGTGATCATATTATGTCATGTGATTATGTTTCCAAAATTATTGTGGTGAGCTTTGATGTTTTCACATCTAATCCTTGCTTTCATATATTTTTATATTATTTCAGTTGTTATGAAGGTGATTTCAGAGGATCCAAAATATTTCAAATATGAAATTGGTAAACTTGAGTGGGATGAAAAATGGAAGAATAATATTATTCCTAAATGAAGCATAAGACTTGGGAATTAGTCCCTCTTTTAAAAGGAAGATATTTTATTTGGCACAAGTGTGTTTATCAAATCAAGAATGCATAAAATGAATCAATAGATAAGTAAGAGGTACACTTAGATGTAAATTAATTATCTCAAGTTGAAATTATTGAATATTCAAAGGCCTTTGTACATTTTGTAAAGATGATTTCTATTCACCTTGTCATTTCCCTTATTTCATCACGCCATTAGATAGTGCATCGAATGGATGTGAAGAGTTCATTTTTGCATAGAGATATTCCAAAATAAATTTAAATGGAATATACATAAGGATATGTTTATGATTATTCACTTGTCTATAGAGAAATGATTTCTCTATGGATTCAAACATGCTCCTCAATATTGGTGTGAGAAGATGGATACTTTATTACTTTCATTAGAATTTCCTATGTGCTACTCAGATAAAAAAATGCAAAAACAAAGGTTGGGTGATTAACTCTTGCTATTTGTGAGTTATTTAAATGACTTGATGATCATAAGGAGTTACATATATTTTATTTAGGGAGATATGTAGAGCATGATGTAGTTTGAGATGTAAAATTTAGGGACACTCTACTATTTCCTTAGTCTTCAGTTGTCTCAATTTGAAACCATGATCAATATTTTAGAGCCAATGTACTTGTTAGAATTTCTCCATTGATTTAATATGCTTGATTATATGCCTTCACCATTACCTATTAGTTTGGAGTCACACTATATATAAAGTGTTCTACACTTAAACTTAATGTTATTTTATACTGACAATTATTGAGCAGTCTTCTATATTTGAATGATAACCACTATGAGCTCTCATTTTTTATTGGATTTGTCTCTCAATTTACATAGGTAATGTTATGTTGTGGAGCCTATTTTGACATTACAATGTATTTAAACTATTTTACATTAAAATGTATTGTACAATCTTCATGTATTCTCACTGGGGTTTATCTATACTTGTATATGTGTGGTGTCATCAACCATGATTAATGGGGAATCATTATGGGTTGACTTGGCCCATGGTTTTGGTACCCATTATTTTATAAAGCTACTATGTTGGTTACCTATTGATGTATTATATATGGACATAAGTAATACATCAAATATATAGAGGTTTGAGAAGGTGAATAGTGTATGCGAATTTAGGTGCAAATTTAGGAGAGTTTGTTGAGCACAACTCCAAACAATATTTGTGCATTGTAATTATGAGAAGATTGATCTAAGAGTGGATTTTACTCTTGTTGGATTGTAATAAAATTTGAGAAAGTGTTTTATGGTGGATGTATCCCACATTAGGTGAACTATGTTAAATCCTATCTTCTTGTTGTGCATTTTTTTAATTTCTATTCTTTATGTATATTTGTTTATATCTCTTATTATTATGATTTTATGAAATTGTTCCAAATAAATTTTTAATTTATTCATAATAACTGGTATCAAATCTTCATGTTGTGTTTTCTGAAGTGTTGACTAACAGGAAGGGTTATTAGTTTAAGTGTGAGCTCTAGATGATGATAATAGATCAAAGGTTGAAATTTTCAATGATCAAAACTTTTGTCTATGGAAGATGTAGATGGAGGATTGCCTCTATCAAAAGGACCTCCATGCTCCACTAGGAGGAAAAGTAAAGTAACCAGTGGGTATGATAAATGAGGCTTGGGAGCTGCTTGATAGGAAAGCACTTGGGGCCATCTGGTTATGCCTTGCATCTTCAATCACATTTAATAGATCATAGGAGTAGACCATAGAAGATGTCATAAATTCACTAGGGAAGTTACATGAGAAACCCTCTACTTCTAATAAAATATTTTTAATGAAAAAGTTAGTTAATATGAAGATGTATGAAATGGTTCAGTTATTGATCATTTGAATGAATTTGATACGGTTGTATGTTGAAATTTATAAAAATTAACTTTGATGATGAATTCAGGGGATATAATTTTTTTGTGTTCTTTACCAGAGACTTGGAATAACTTGGTAATGGATATGAGTAACTTGGTCTCTAACAATGCCAAGTTGAAGTTTGAGGATGTCATAGGAGTAATATTTAGCTAGGAAATGTGATGGAAAAGTTCTGGGGAGACTTCTACTTTAGGTGACACTTTGGTAGTGGAGAGTAGAGGGAGACAAAATTATAGAGGAAAATGAAAGTGTGGAAACTCAAATGGTCTTGGAATGTCAAAATTAAAGAGTAGGATTGCATGCTGACACTATAGAAAGAAGGGCATGTGAAGAAGGATTTGTTGACCATTTTTGGTCCTACAAGCCAAAAATCAGTCTCCCTTTTCTTTCCTTACTGTCCTAGTATTTAATGTCTTCACCTTTCTACAATTATGCTTTCCCCCTTTTGAACAGGCCTATTTCTGTAAGGAATGAAATGATTTGAGTCTTGTAGATGTTTCAAGTTGATCCATAGATCTATCCCACTTCGAATAATTAGTTTTCACAAGCCTTTTAGCAAAGGAATGGGCTGGTTTCAAAGGGATGCAAGTCTATCAGCAGGCTTTGAAAGACATTTTGGACCCAAGATACCCTTGTGGAGGTTAGAAGTGCATTGAAAAATGACAAGGCAGGAGGGCCCAAAAGGTAAGTTTTTCTATGGAGGAAGACCAAGCCAAAAGGATAAATATTTCCTTCAGACTTTCTATTTGAAGGAAATACATGAAAAAGATAAAGAAGAATCAAAGGATGAATTATTTCAAACAAAATGCCTGAAGGAATTCCTTTAGAAATTTTGTCTGAATAAATTCACAAGGAAAAAACACAAGGCATAATTCTTTCAGACAAAAGCCCAAAGGAATTCCTTCAGACCTTTGTTTAGAGGAATTTCCTAAAGAAAAGGACCAAAAATAAAGGGTCAAGACTTTGAAGAAAGATTTCCTTCAGACATTTTATTTGAAGGAATTAAGAAGACAAGGGAGCCTGAAGGAACCCGAAGGGTAAGTGCCCTTGTGGAGGACTCTCAGCTGTGAAAAAAGGGACACCTTCCTTTTGAGAAGGTTTAAATTATGAAAGGCCAAATAAATTTCCAAAGGGGTGATGTGATAAAGATGTCAAAATTAGCGTAGAGAACTAGCCATTGGCAGTTCAAACGTATCGTGATGGGTGCACACATGTCAAATTCAAGGCAACAAACTAGTCATTGGCTTTCAAATGGAAATGGGCATATGGATGTCAAATTTATGGTGGTGAAATAACTATTTGGTTTTTTACATAGTGACAGGCCCGTAGACATCAATTTTGATAGGATGCATCAACCATTGAGGAGAAGCCAAAGGACTAATGCCTTTAAACAAGTGGCTAAAAAGAGCTCAAATCATTGAGAAAGGAGCCCCAAAAAAGATAGAATAATAACCCAAGAGCTCAAAAGAGCCAGTAAAAGACAACATATAGCAAGGAAAGAGGGAACAAGACAAAAACTCTAGAACACAGCCATGCACACATACGATAACATTTAGAATGTTCTAAAAGATGCACCCAACCAAGCATAGGGGAAAATAGAACAGCCTAGGTGGCAAAAGAAAGCATCGACAAAGGAGTTATTCTAGTGGTTGAAATAGTCTCTACCAAGTGGTCATCAAGGAGTGCAAATAGTGAAAGCATGGCTTATTTTTTTCTTATTTTACATTAATGAGTAGATAGTCATGTAAAACCCATGCTTTTGCAATGATTTTTAATACAAGGCACTAAAGTCTAGACTGGTGACATCTACAACATGGTTATTTTAGGGTTTTCTAGAAGGATGACACCAGTATGATCAATCTTCCTCTTCCTAATGTATTCAATGCAACATGGGCCACTTGTTTTGAAAGGTACCAAAGTCTTTTCATTTATGCTATATATTTTAATCTCTCATTTTGTAAAAGATATCTCTCATCTTGTATGGTGAAGCCTTGTAGGATTTTATCTTGAATCAAGACATAGCATTTTTACCTCCATTTGAGTTTGTGCTTTTGCATATGTCTATGACTTTGTCTTATGTTAAGTCATTTTCCTTCATGCTCTTACATAATGTTTCTAGCATGTCTAGTGTATTGTGAGTTCTTATTTTGTAGGTCAGCCATAAGTGTCCAAAATAGAGTATAGGCGCATGTGAACACACTGCCATAGTGTGTCTTAGAACACCTCTAGTATTTCTTCCTCCCTGTATCTCCAAAGGACCCCTAGCTCACTAATGCAGAAGAGTTTCTCATATCAAATGAAGTGTATATCAGTTTATTCTTGGTGTAAAGTGTATGTCAAAGCTAAGTAGATCAACCATTTTGGTGTATCACTGCTTTAGTTTAGGTCCTATTTTCAGTAATCCTTCTCTCTTTTCATCCCCCCCATTGTTAGTAGTAGTAGTAGAAAACCTTCAAAGATGCATCAAAGGGAGCTAGCCCTTATCTAGAGATTCTCCCCTTAGTTTTTATAGACCCACAACAATAGGGAAGTATCCATTGTGTCATGTGGAAGATAGAAGATCAACCTCCTATCAAGGGTGCAATCCACAGTGTCAATAGTTTTTGGCATGCCTAGTGGGACCCATTTTAATACTCAAAAAAGTTTTAGGATTGGTGTTGGTCCTATTACAACAAGAATAAACCACTAATCCAACATCTAAATTTTAATCAGGGGATTGTGGGACAAGTTTTTATTCCAAAGAGTTGAATAATCTTGGTGTGTTCTTCAACCAACCAGCCTTTGAAGGCTTTTTCATCAACACCAATGGTGACTCTGAGTTGAATCAATTGGTTAAGCAGTCCTGGTACCATCAAGAAATCACATTTTTGGTATGTATAATTTCATTGCTCAGCATCATGGGCCTTGTGTTCCTTCATATAACTTTGATAAAGCTCAGGTTGTTCATGAAATCACCTCAAGTAGCTCTCCTAGTTGCCCTTCAACAGTAATAAAAGTAACACTGGAATTCAAGAAGCAAGTGATGGAGATAGACAGATTGGATGAGCAGTATAGATATCAGTAAGAGCTTCTATACAAAGAGGAGTGTTTGTTTAGGCAAGCTCATGCCTTGTAATCCATAAAGGAGGATGTAGCAAAATGGAAGAGTCCATTCATTCAAGGCAATCAGCCTTGTGTGCCTTCTCCCATTCCAAAGCAGCCCCCTCTTATTCTAAAGAAAGCCCCCTCTTGTGCACCAAATCCTTTCTACTAGATAACACTTGCTCAGTCTAGCTCATCTGATGTAGTAACCACTCCTGCTCTTAATACCTTACACCTAGCTTTTCAACACCAAAAGGCATTAGAGCAGCCTCCCATGGAAATGAACCTTCTCAATTCCTTAGATTGTGAATCCTCCTTTGATGGGAATCACCCTATATCTTTTGGAAAGAAACACATCTCTCTTCAAGTATCTCTTCCTGTGTATGAGTAGACCCTTCCCAATCTCCCTCAACCTCCTCAAGTCTCTCAACATGATGTCAAGATTCTAAGTTGGAGGAGGGAATACCATGAACCAACCAAGGCCCTTGGAAATGGTGAAGCTGCTCCTACTCATGGTGATCCTCATGATCTCCAAGAAAGGCTCTTCCAAGAGAATATAGATAGGCAAGTTGTAGAGTTGGAGTCCAAAATGAGATTCCTCAGCCAAGGTGTGATGGATGGTTTAGGCCAAGCAAAAGATCCTACGTCTAAACACACCCCATCTACACTCCTCCAAGAGAAATATCAATCCAAATTTGATATAGATAAAGTGCTGGCCAAATGGAAGGAAGAGAATCATTCAATTCTAGCTCAAGGACTACCTCCTCTTCCACATGAGTTTATCCATCATCTTTCCACTTCATCCCTTCTCAAGGAGGAACCTATTTTATAGGAGGCAAGTGAAGAAGAGAGGATTTAATTTTTAGCTACCCAAGAGGCTATCATGAGCAACAATGAGGAAGAAATCATCATGGATGATCCTTTTGAAGACATCATCAATAATGGAGAAGACACAGGTCATGCATACATGTAGATGCTTTAGCAATATGAAGAGGAAAGTAAGCATGGTGAGCTCTCTCCTCCCTTGTTTGATGAAATCCCTTGTTGGTTTGATGAGGAGGATGACCATGCCATAGAACTTGAGTTGGAGGAGGATCAAGAGCATGTCTTTGAACAACTAGAGACTCTTGTTTTTGAGCTAGAAAAGGAGATACCTATCCATCTTAATGAAAGATTTTGAAGTAGAAAGCCTTGAAAAAGAAGGTGATGTTCTATGGGATGAGCAATCAGTCTATGATTCCATTTTAGACATCACAATAGTCACCCTTGTTCAATAAATCCATGAGTAAGTAGAAGATAAGTTTGACAGTTTCGTCAATGAGGCAGAAGGGAACAAGTCAATCCATGATGCATATCAAGGGGGTTATGAGCTAGATGATCCCTATGATGATGAGCCAACAACCATTGACTTCTTGGTGAGATACACTAACATGAAGGGACAACATGAAAAAAGATTCCAAGAGAAAGATGAATATATATATATATATATATGTATATATATATATATGTATATATATATATATATATGTATATATATATATATATGTATATATATATATATATATATATATATATATATATATATATATATATGTTGGAAGCATGTTTGACCTTGATTCATTTGGATATAAGCCAATCAAGGTGGCAGACAAGAAGAGTAAGTCACCAAATCTCCATTCCATTCAGCCACTTGTCTAGCACCATGAGTTTTCTTGCCATGAAGGAGACTTAAGAAGTTTTCCCTTTGATCCAAGAGGGAGGCAAATGTATCTTGTTAGTTGTACATTATATTTTGCTTTCAATTATGTGTCTTTCATTTTCCCTAAGTGCTGTTTGCATGTGTGTGTAGTTTTTTAGCCTTTGTTGTGTGTGTTCTCCTTTGTGTTTGAGGTAAAGTTTTGCTGGTTCATAGATATTTATATGGCTATTGCTAAATTTTTTCAAGCTATATTCTAACTCCATGCCCAATGGACTTAGAGGCTACCAGTCTTCTTCAGCATAGCAGGCATGCTTCCCCTAGGAATAACTAAATTATTGACCATTTTTGGTCCTGCAGGCCAAAAATTGGTCTCCCTTTTCTTTCCTTACTATCCTAGTATTTAATGTCTTCACCTTTTTGCAATTGTGCTTTCCCCCTTTTGAATATGCCTATTTCTATAAAGAACCAAATGACTTGAGTCTTGTAGATGTCTCGGGTTGATCCACAGGCTTATCTCACTTCAGATAGTTAGTTTGCACAAGCCTTTCAGTAAAGGAATGGGCTAGTTTCAAAGGGATGCAAGTCTATCAATAGGATTTGAAAGACATTTTGGACCCAATATACCCTTGTAGAGGGAAGAAGCACATTGAAAAATAACAAGGCAAGAGAGCCTGAAAGGTAATTTTTTCTACGGAGGAAGACCAAGACAAAAGGATAAAGATTTCCTTCAAACTTTCTATCTGAAGGAAATCCAATGAAAAAGACAAGGAAGAATCAAAGGATGAATTCCTTCAGACAAAATGCCCAAAGGAATTCCTTCAGACATTTTATCTAAAGAAATTCACAAGGAAAAAATGCAAGGTAGAATTCTTTCAGACAAAAGTCTGAAGGAATTCCTTCAGACTTTTGTCTGGAGGAATTTCACAAAGAAAAGGATCGAAAGGAAAGGGCTAGGACTTTGAAGAAAGATTTTCTTTAGACAAATTGTCTGAAGGAATTCCTTTAGACAAAATGTCTAAAGGAATTAAGAAGACAAGGGAGCCCAAAGGAACTCGAAGGGTAAGTGCCCTTGCGGGGGAATCTAAACTGTTAAAAAGGGACACCTTCCTTTTGGGAAGGTTCAAATTGTGAAAGGCCAAATAAATTACCAAAGGGGTGACGGGTTAAAGACGTCAAAATTAGCATAGCAAACTTGCTGTTGGTAGTTCAAATGTCTAGTGACGGGTGCACACACGTCAAATTCAAGGAAATAAACTAGCCATTAGATTTTAAATGGTGATGGGCCTATGGATGTCAAATTTATGGTGGTGAAATAGCCATTTGGTTTTTTACATAGTGACGGGCCTGTAGACATCAATTTCAATGGGATGCATCAGCTGTTGAGGAGAAGCCAAAGGACTAATGCCTTCAGACAAGCAGCTGAAAAGAGATCAAATCATTGAGAAAGGAGCTTGAGGAGCCCAAAACAAGATGAGAAGAATAAGTTGAGAGGTCAAAAGAGCCAGTAAAAGAAAAAATATAGCAAGGAAAGAGGGAACAAGATAGAGAATCTAGAACATGGCCATGCACACATACACAAAAATTTGGAATGTTCTAAAAGATGCACCCAACCAAGCACAGGGGTAAATAGAACATCCCAGATGGCAAAAGAAAGCATCGACAGAGGAGTTATTCTAGCAGTTGAAATAGTCTCCACCAAGTGGTCATCAAAGAGCACAAATAGTGAAAGCATGGCCTATTTTTCCTTATTTTACATTAATCAAAAAATAGTCATGTAAAACCCATGCTTTTGTAGTGATTTTTAATACAGGTTAGGTGCTAAAGTCCAAATTGGCGACATCTACAACATGGTTATTTTAGGGCTTTTAGAAGGATGACACCAGCATGACTAATCTTCCTCTTCCCAATGTATTCAACGTAGCATGAGCCACTTGTTTTGAAAGGTGCCAAAGTATTTTCTTTTATGCTATATATTGTAATATCTCATTTTGTAAAAGATATCTCTCAGCTTGTATGGCGAAGCCCTATAGGATTTTACCTTAAATCAAGACATAGAATTTTTACCTCCATTTGAATTTGCACTTTTGCATGTCTATGGATTTGTCTTGTGTTAAGTCATTTTCCTTCATGCTCTCATAGAATGGTTCCAGTATGTCTAGTGTATTGTGAGTTCTTATTTTACATGTTAGCCAGAAGTGTCCACAATAGAGTATAGGCACATGTGAATAGGCTACCATAGTGTGTCTTATAACACCTTTGGTAGTTCTTCCTCCCTGTATCTCTAGAGGACCCCTAGCTCACTAATGCAGAAGAGTTTCTCATATCAAATGAAGTGTATATCAGCTTGTTCTTAATGTAAAGTGTATGTCAAAGCTAAGTAGATCAACCATTTTGGTGTATCACTACTTTAGTTTAGGTCCTATTTTTAATAATCCTTCTCTCTTTTCATCCCCCCCATTAGTAGTAGTGGTAGTAGAAAACCTTTAGAGATGCATCAAAGGGAGCTAGCCCTTATCTAGAGATTCTACCCTCAGTTTTTCCAGACCCACAGTAAGAGGGGAGGCTCTATTGTGCCGCGTGGAAGACAAAATCTCATCCTCCTGTCAAGGGTGCAATCCACAACATCAATATGATTGTTGGGCTCTTTAGAACAAGAATAAAAATAAGGAAGACACCAATGAGGTAAATATGACAACAAGTAATGTTTGTCATGATGTATTAATTCTCTCCATAGGTAATATTGATGAGTCTTGGGTTTTATATTTAAGGGATTTTTTTCATGCTACACCACATAGGCATTATTTTATTGTTTATGTTCAAGGTGATTTTGGACATGTTTATCTTGGTGATGATGTGCCTTGCAACATAGTAGGAAAAGGATGTGTTCCAGTCAAGATGAAAAATGAGAACACTTGGCTATTGAAGGATGTTAGGCATGTGCCCAAGTTAAGATGAAATTTGGTATCCATAGGGCAGTTGGGTAGTGAAAGTTGTATGGTGACTTTTATAGTAGATTCTTAGAAGGTGACCAATGGTGCTCTTGTGGTAGCAAGAGGTAAGAAGGTTGGTTCCTTGTATTTATCAAGTAGTGATGACTATTGTAATTTAGTTGTTACAAATGTAGATGCAACTTTATGGCACAATAGGATCGACCACATGAGCCAAAAGGGCATGAAAATTTTGAAGGATAGGTTACCCAAATTGAAAGGGTTTGATTTATATTTTCATGAAGATTATGTGTATAGAAAATAGAAAAGGGTAAAGTTTCTCAAGGTTGGACCTACGAGGAAGGAAAATAAGTTATATCTTGTTCATTTAGATGTATGGCGGCCGACTCAAGTATTTTCCATTGGTGGGTTATCTTATTATGCCACTTTTATTGATGATGCAACTGAAAATTTTTGAGTTTATGGTATTAGGAGAAAATATGATATGTTTGATACATTTAAAATATAGAAAGCTTTGGTTAAAAATGAAATAGGTCTCATGTTAAAATGTCCCAGGTCAGATAATTGTGGGGAATATTATAGTAATGAAATTTTTGATTACTATTTTAGGAATGGAATTCATAGATAGAGGATAATTCTAAGAACTCCATAGTATAATGGAGTGTTAGAAAGGATGAACAAGACTATCATGGAGCTTTCTATGAGAATGAGGTTGCATACAAGACTGCCCCTTCAATTTTGGGTAGAAACAATAAACACATATGTATATCTGATTAATAGAGGACCTTCATCTTCTTTGGATGGAGGCATACCTAGGGAAGCTTGGTTTGGTAAGAAGGTTGATTATTCGTTTCTTATATTATTTGGTTGTGAATCTTTTATTCATATTGATAAAGATGATAGGACCAAGTTAGAGGTTAAGTCTAAGAAATGCACCTTTATTGGTTATGGTGAGGATGACTTTGGTTTCCAGATTTGAAGTCTTAAGGAAAAGGATTTGGAGTCTTAAGAACAAGAAAATATTTTAGTCTAGGGATGTAGTATTTAATACAAAAGCAATGTATAAATAATAGTTATAGGATCATAAAGAGGATTCCATAAAAGAGTACATAGTATTGGAGAACATTGTAGATGGTAAAGTGTCAAAGCAGCTAATTCAGGAAGTTACTCCATAGGAATCACAAACTCTTAAGGTGAGAACGTCTTCTATGGTAAGAAGGGAACTTGAATGATTTTCTCCATCTCTTAATTATTTATTACCCTTTGACAATGGATAGCTATATTTATTTGAATAATAAATATAGGTAGATGTTAATAAAAAGTGGGAATAAGCAATGGATGAGGAACATCAATCTCTAATGAAAAATTGGACTTGGGATGTGGTAAACCCACCTGAAGGTAAGAGAGAATTGTAGAACAAGTGGGTGTATAGAATTAAAGATGATGATGGAAGAAAGAAAAGTTACAAGGCTTAGTTGGTGGTAAAGGGGTTACACAAAAGAAGGGAATTGATTTTGATGAGATTTTTGCTCTAGTGGTAAAAACTTCTATTAGGACTATTCTTAGGATAGTGGTAGTGGAAGACTTGCACTTAGAATAGCTAGATATGAAGACTTCATTCCTTCATGGTGATTTGGAGGTATTATGCATGGAGAAAACATAGGGATATGAGGTCACAAGGAAGAAGAACATGGTGTATAAACTAAAGAAGAGATTGTATGGCCTGAAACAAGTTCCATGCTAGTGGTACAAGAACTTTGATAGTTTTATGATGGAAAAAGAATACTCTAGGTGTCATTCAAACCATTACATATATATCAAGAAGTTTATGATGGTAGTTACATTATCCTATGTCTGTATGTGGATGACATGTTGGTTTTAGGTAAGAACATGTAGGAAATAAAGGTACTCAAGGAACAACTTAGTAATTCATTTGCTATGAAGGATTTGAGTGCAAAAAAAAAGATATTTGGTATGAGAATAACTTGAGATGGGAAGGAATTCAAGCTAAATTAATCTTAGGAAGAGTACATCAAAAAGGTATTATAGAGGTTTAATATGCAATATGCTAAATTGATTGGGACTGTTTTGGCAGGCCATTTCCAATTATCAAAGGAGTAGTGTCCCAAGATAGAATAAGAGATAATATAGATATCCCATGCACCTTACTCATTATTAGTTGGTAGATTTATGTATACCATGGTGTGTACTAGGCTAGATATTTCCCATGTAGTGGGAGCAGTAAGTAGGTACATGAATGATATAGGTAGAGAGCACCAGTAGGCAGTGAAGTGGATCCTTTGATACTTGAGAGCGACCATGGGGATAATTTTAAGCTACAGTAGATTGGACACCACTTTACATGTTTATGTAGATTTAGACATGGCTAGATATTTAGACAACAAGAGGAGCACAATAGGATATGTATTTACTATAGGTGACATAGTAGTGATCTAGATTTCATGACTACATAAACTTGTGGCTTTGTCAACCATAGAGGATAAATATGTTGCTACGATAGAGGCAAGCAAAGAGATGATTGGGTAACAATAGTTGATTAAAGAGTTGGGGCATAAGTAGGAGGAATGGAAGTTATATAGTGTTAGTCAGAGTGCTATACACCTAGCAAAGAACTCTACTTTCTACTCTAGGTTAAAGCATATACAGTTGAGGTACCATTTCATCAGGACAACTTTGGAAGAAGAGAAGTTAAAGCTAGAGAAGATTCATACTAGTTAGAATCTTGTAGAAATGATGACTAAGGTGGTCACAAGGGAGAAATTGAAGCTATGTTTAACTTTGGTTGGTCTTCACAGATGATAGTGAAGGGTTGAGAAACTTGTTTAGAGGAAATCAGTCTCCAAGTGGGAGATTGTTATGTTAGGGAACCTATTTACACATTAAAATATATTTCAAATATTGTAAATTAAAATTTACTATACACTCTTAATGTATTCTCACTGGGGTTTATCTATACTTGTATATGTGTGGTGTCATCACCCATGATTAATGGGGAACCGCTATGGATTGACTTGGCCCATTTTTTTGTAAAACTATTATGTATACTACCTATTGATGTATTATATATGGACATAAGTAATACATTATATATATAGAGGTTTGAGAAGGTGAAAAATGTGTGTGAATTTAGGTGCAAATTCAAGAGAGTTTGTTGAGTGCATCTCTAAACAATATTTATGTATTATAATTGTGAGAAGACTGATCTAAGAGTGGATTGTACTCTTGTTGGCTTGTGATAAAATATAGTCAATTTTTTCTTCGTGGATGTATCCCACATTGGGTGAACCATGTTAAATCCTATCTTCTTATTGTGCATTTTTTTTAAATTTTTATTATTTATGTATCTCTGTTTATAACTCTTATTATTATGATACTATGAAATTGTTATGCATTAATGTTTGATTTATTCCTAATAAGTCCTACATGAGAGCCACTATAAATTAATAAAGTATATACTTCACCATTTATGGGATACTATTCAATTTGGGATTGAGCAGACTTGAAGGGGTCTAGCTCAACATGTTTGTTACACCAAATGAGATTGAGTTGGCAATGTTGATGTTTATAAGATAATTTATGGCTAGTTTATCATCTCATTTTTTGTCCTAACACTTGGTTCATTCAATAATAATACCAATATTGCATTATATTCTACATAGGAAGAGTATAGAGGATCAATTCTTACTAGTTAGGATGATCTATGGATATTTCAATTATTGACCAAGTTTGGCCTTTATAAAAAATAAGCCACTACCATTTGGTGTGACAATAAAATTTCCATCCATATAGGTCACAACCACTTTGAAGTCCACATGCATTTAATTTAAAAACTCATTCATTATCAAGAGATTAGTTTGCATTATTTTTTCACACATGATCAAGGTGCAAACATTTTTAATAAACCATTAGCAATCACCAAGTATGTTAAACTTTGGTCATGGATAAGGATAATAGAATTTTTCATTGAGGGGGGATAATATACAATTAATCCTTCTTCCCTTAATTATCTAGATTAATCTTAATAGGGGATGTTAGTGTATAGGTATTTTCTTAGATCCATACACATTAGGACTCATGTTTTCCTAAGTTATATTTTTGTTTGGCAGGATATTGTAACCGAGTCTAAGAGAAGAGCTTGGAGCTTTGGATTTTAGGGAGACAAAGATTCACCCTCCATTAGATAAAATTCAAGTTTCCTTATGGAATTTTTCCTTTGGTCCTGTTGGTTTCATTTAGTTTTCTTGGTCCTCTTTATGCCCCTTGATGTATGTGTTGGTGTTCCCTGCTATTTTTGGGTTATGTGACTTAATTAAGGCTTGTTTGGTTTTGGTTTCATTGATTGTGATCTAATTTGTTATTTGTCTCATTTACTATGTTGTTGGTATTATCTTTGGGATAAGTAAATTTATCATTAATGTGCACATAAATCTTTGACTCTTGGTAAGACTTTATATGGAAATTTTGAAGGAAAATTAGGAGCCAACTTGTTCAAATTACAATGAGGATAATACAAAGGTAGTGTATGATGGGAAGGGAATTAAATAAAATGAAAAATAAGAAGATACAAGATCATTCTTCTAAAAAACCTAATAAAAAAATTGGTAAAATTATTGGTGTGAATTAATCACTAAGTGAAGCATTACAGGTTGAGGAAGGGGCTAAACATTTAGAAGGAGCCTAATTAGTGCAAGAAGGTTATGGTACAATCAGGGAACAAGAGTCTAAGAAAAATATCAAGTAAAATGGTAAAACCCCTACTATTATAAAAATGTTAAATTGGGGCTTTAAGGAGGATATTAATTAAGGATTTAAATTTGAAATAAGTTAGGTGAAAAATGTGGGGATATTCTTTGTTTGCCTTAATAGAATGATTTGCCTTCTATATGTTTCTTTGATAACTGATTAAACATGATTTGGGTGAAAAAAATGAGTATCTATGTTAGTTTATATAGAATGATGAAAAAGGGGTTTTTTTGGTTCTATTTTAAATCTCTAATATTATAATGTGTGTTATAAGTTAACCATTCTAGAATATGGGATAATTAGTTTTTTGGGAAATTCTTTAGAATACTAACTTGGAATGTAAAGATATTATTTTAAAAACTACCTCTAAATGGGTATGAATTTAGGTTGTACCTCTGTAGTTGGGGAAATTCTTACCCCAAGCCCTAAAAATATTAGGACAAGTCTTGAAATTTTAATAAGCTAAGGCTAATCTTTCCCACATAAATGTTATGGTTTTGAATTCCTTAAAACCCATTTAAATATTTCATAAAACCCTAGTTTTGAACTTGGTAGAGGCAAATTTTTCATGCCCTATTATTGGCTTGGGAAGTTTGAATTCATTTTTCTTGTGTAAAAATTATGGCCATTTAAAAATAAAAACTGCTCTCTCCTAGCTCATAAAATAAATCCAAAAACTACCCCTAAATTTTATAGTAAAGGGATTGAATCGAAAGATCAAAAGGAGACTAATAAGGGAATTGATATGCCTTAAATTGAGTAGAAGTGATTGAAACCCCTTAGATAAGGGATGAAGTGATTCCTCCTATCCTTTAAGTGAATAATGGAAGGCATGTGGTTAGTTTTAAGGTTGTTGTGGGTGTTGGAATGTCCAACCCTCCCCTAATGGACTCACAATTTATTCCTCCCCTTATCCCCCATATCCCTTATTTTATATCCTTACTCCTCTTCCCATCCATCCTAAATTTAATCCACCCTATTGGACAAGATTCACCCTCCCTAATGGATATTTGAGAGTTTAATGAGATTTTTTCCTAGTAGTGGAGAGATAAAATTTCTTGACTGGTCCCTCTATATGGGAGGGGAAAGAATGTCTAAGTAATATGAAATTATTATTTCTAAAACTACAAATAATACCAATTCCCCATGAATCTATTTTTATGACAACCCTAATGGTTTTATATTTAAAGAGATGTTTGAGATTCCTATTACATGTTATTCTATGTGCATGCCACCATATGAGACAAAAAAAATGTGGAAACCTACAACCTTAATTGAGGAAGGTAATGGATTTATAACTACATAAAAGAGTAATGTATTATCTAAGCCTAAGTTAGGAACTATGATATTTAAGATTGAGATGATAATTAACATTATCATTGAAAATTTCGTGACCACTAAAGATGATAAAAAAATAAAACTATCTCTTCAACAAGTGCTGATGATTATATGAAAAAATATAGGGACCTTAAGATGCCACCATTTATTAATAGTCTATATAAAAATAAATGGGGACCCAAGCCCCCATCCTACACCAAGTAATTATTTTATTTTTTATAATAGTCATTAGTTGGAATGTCAAAGGGTTAGAAACCCAAGACAAGAGACCCATTGTGAGATAGTTTAGGCATTATAGGGAAAAATTAAATTTTCTTATGCTTCAATAAGTACTTAAAGAAACTAGGTTATCCCTTGAACATGCATTGAATTTCATTTGGACTAATGTTATTCATTTATCTACTAATCACCCAAAAGTGAAAGGAGGATAATTTATTTTACTTGACCATAACTGGGATGATTTAGTTAGTGACTCATGGATCTCCCCTTATAATAGAGTAGCTTGTGTTATTTTGAAGTAAAAAGAACAAATTTTGGGAATTGTTCAGTGTATGATAATAATGACTATAGAGATAAAATAAATGTTTATAAAAAGTCAAATTCTAACTTGGAGGATGTGCCTTGGGTTTTTTGTGGTGATTTCAATATGATTGAAGATAGGGAGGAAAAGTAAGGGTAGAGGGTGGAAGGGAGGGTGAGGGGGTGGCTCTAGTGTGTAAAGGTAATGAGCTATTCTTTTGGTCAAAGTTTATAAGGATTTATAAAATTTATGATCCTTTTTACATTGGCAAATTCAACAATAATGGATTTTTTTCACACAATGTAATAACTAACAATAGAGCAAAAGAGTCTATTCTAAACTAGATACATTATATGTTTATAAATATTACTCCATCCTACTACCATCTGATGAGGGTAACCTAGTTAAAGTATTGTCATTCACTATTTATGATCACCATCCAATATAAATTCAATTTGATTTAGTTACTCTTTTTGTCCAATATGAGAAAGAGTGGAATGGTCCTTATATGTTCAATATATCCCACCTCAAAGATGAGGAATGCTCTAAAGGTATCAAGACCTCATGTACTATTTATAAATCCCTCTCAAGTTCAACCTCTAAAATTTTTACTTGGAATAATTTTAAGGAACTTAACAAACATTTTATGAGGTCTTTCAAGCAAGTCAAAGTAAAAAGGAGGAAAAAACCCAGGGGGATTCAAGATTAACACATTAATATAGATAATAGGCTCCAAAACTACTCTCACAACAAGTTTTTTTTAACAAATAATATTTGTAGCTTGGTGAATATTGGGGATTTATGGACTTGGGATTGGATATGTGGTTAACATCAGGTTACAAAATAATTTGAACCCATTCACATTATTTCTTTCTCAAATATCCAAATGATTTCTAATCCTAATGGGGTTTTACTTTTGGATCACCAAGAAATCAATGGTCTAGAATTTTAAACAATGTTTAGATTGCCACAAATTATGTGGGCCCTAAGATCACATTCACCAAAAATTTAGAAATGAATTTTTAAATAAAATTAAATTTTATGTTATACTCAACCCAAATGTATTAAATGTAGTGGTATATATATTTAAAATTAAGCATTATTTTCATCCTTGTGAATCAAAACTTTGACATTGTTTGATAAATTGGTGAGTATAAAAGGATCTAATAAATAGGTGATTTAAAATACAATTAAATTAAACACTAACATATGCAAATAAATAAATCTATTGATCCAATTCAAAACTCTTACAACATTGTAACTTACAACTGGTAGGTAAATTTGTTGATCCAATATAAATCATGTTTGTGATCATCTTTACAAAATTATATATTAATCAAATTTTATTAGATATATATGCTTTTATAAGTTGTGATGATTTTTCATCCATGTGAATTTTTTTAAAGGGAGGAGGGAGAAGGTGGCTACAACTAGGCCATATAGAGTTGAAACCCTAGATAGCTATATGGATTATACATACATCTAGGGAGATTGAGGGACTCAACCACCCTATATCTATCTATATAATCCTTTGCATTGTTCTACATTTGATGATTTTACATTATGTGTTATTTTTATTATTTGTGATGATTTTCCATCATGCGATGCTTTTCTAATCCAATGATAATTTTCCATTAATGTGATGCTTTTATAGAATTTAAGATCATGATTATTTTCCATCATGTGATGCTTTTCTAAGCTCATTATGCTTAAACACTCATTTTTTGTCTTTTTATTATATGTGCATTCCTTTCCATCTTAGCGATCATGCTATATTATTTCTTTCATATGTATCTCTTTAGAATATTTTTTTTTTTGTCTTTTCTATTGAAAATTGTATAATAAATATTTATATAGAATTATTAAAAAAATATAATCTCTCAAAATGAAGTTTTTTGTTGTTTCTACCATCCATTTTTTCTATATTGGATGGCTTCATTGCCTCTAAAAACCATGACACTTTGGCACACTTGCAACAAGATAAAAAAACCTCTAAGAAGGATCAATGTAAAATAAAATTATGTAAGAAATTCTGATTTTTTAATGAAGATTATGATATATCCTCTACTTTAGTTGAATGAATTTCATCCCTTGCATGTTAGATTAATTTTTATAATTGAAAATAAAAATAACACTAAGGAGGAGAGAAAAATACAACAAAATTTTAAACATTTGTATGTCAAACTATTGATCTAAAATAATAACATAGGAAATTATATATTTGAAATTTGAAAATCTATACAAAAATCTTATAATATCTTCCAACATCATAGCCTCATGATTTAAAAAAGTTTTTTGATACATGTTAATGTGATATTGGTGGACCCACACCCAATCTGAAACACAAGTGGCGTTTTAGTCTCTATACCTCCACTATGCCATACAACCAATTATATGTCACCTACAATGGGTAGCCTAAAAACTGGTGGGATTTAAACATGGGCCACTCTAATACAAATGTATTTTCTTCAATTGTTACACCATAATTTATGCAAGTTTAAATTACAAAACCCAAAAAAACTTCCAATAGTAAACCAAATACTAAAACATTATATATTCTACAGAGAGATATAACTAGAAAAAAACAATCAATAGGTTTGACCATATTAAAAAAGAGAATCTACACTTTTACCATAGTCACCAAGTCCAAATATTTCTAAAGTAGATACCTCCTTCATATTATTAATGACATTAGATGAAGTGTTTATTCCCTTCATGATATTTCTCTGAGTCAAAAAACTTGCCTATTGTTGGAGAAGAACTACAATAGACTCCACATCTCTAAACACAATCCAAAACTAAGAACTTGTAACTTGAGCTTCCATATTTGGACATTATCTTTAAGAAAAAAATTAGTATTATGAAAAATCATGCCAAAGTAGAAGTCCCCTCCACGTAGATACTTTTGAATTTCTTCTACTTAATCCACCAAGCTAAAATATTATTTCTTAAGAGCTTTGAATTTTGAAAATAGAACGACACCCCCATTATACCCACTTGGAAAATTAGAAGATTGAAAAATAAAAGAACCTAATGTAGAGTCTATAAAAACTCTAAACTTTTTATATGTGAAAATCTATGCTAAGTTTCTCACCAAACCTTTATCATGGAGTATAGATAATAGATTACAAACAAATACTGACATCACTATAAAACTAATCATGTTGTGGACATCAAAATTCAAGTATTTTCCAATGAAAATAAGTTAGATGGTAGTTTCCACCTCAGTTATACAGATATTAAATATGATTGTCAATATATTTCCAGAGATAAGATCCCAAAAATTCATTTCATCTTTTCCCAAGTCTAAAAAAAAAGAGTGAAAATAAATTTTGAGCAACCATTAACCAAACAAAAATTTACATGAAATAAGTGAGGAAACATGAGCCTCAAAAAAATAATTGAAAATTTAAATTTATAGATATAATATTAAATAAATAAGGGCACACATTCATTCAAAAAACCCCATTAAATCCTATCATTAATGCTAAAATCACACCAATCTTGCTCTGTAACATAATACCTATAATTTCATACTAGGGAAAAGGATTTCACACAATGTGAAAAAACCATCTGACTTAAATTTTAAATTCATATTAATTATAAAATCTAAGGACCATATTTTCCATATTTATAGGGGTGAATTAAAAAAATAAACAACCTCATCCAACCTACATTCATTCATTCAATCTAAAAAAAGGCACTACCAATTTCATTGGGAATTAAGGTAAAAAGACCTTGAATTCTTTAAAATCAAACCCAAATAGAAAATAATTTTATAATAAAAGCCTAAATTCTCAAATACCAACATGGGTGACATTAATAAAACTCACCTAAGCCATCCCATAAAATTTAATTTTAAAATTAAATTAAAAACTTCAAATGATGCTATCTTCAATTTCCATCTTTTGAGCCATCAAATTGACTTCATTAATTATAAATTTTTCTTATCAGATATTATTATTAACTATGAATATTTATCATGATGCTTCAACAAAAGTATTTTCAATGATGCTTGACCAACATGATTGTCAACCATGTAACACTTGTCAAGCCTTATGATGCTTGTCAAGTCATGTGATGCTTCAAATTTTGTTTATCAAGTCATAGATTGACAAGTCTTGTAATGATTCATCACTAATTATGCATGACTAGTCTTGTGATGCTTGATAAGTCATGTGATGCTTCATTATTAATTTATGTTTAACAAATCTTGTGATGCTTTACAAGTCTTGTGATGTTTATCAAGAATACGATGCTTATCAATCACACAATGCTTTTCATGTCTGTTATTCTTGACTATTGTTTCAATGGTTGTAAATAATTTTTTAATTTTCAATCACACAATGATTATCAAGTCACATGATACTTAACAAGTCTTACAATGCTTGATTTTCAATCATAACATGTTGTTCAAAATTATCTCCCTTGGATGCTTCTCAAGCATGTGATGATTCTTAAACATGTGTGATTCAACCATACAATGCATTTGGATATCGTATTGATTTTTTAGACATGATTATTTTTAAGACATGTGATTTTTATGTAGATATTTTTTAACAATATTAAAGTTGCCAAACAATTTCACTACATTATAAATATTAAGAAAGATTTATGTTTACATTCATAGAAAAATTATATATTTTTTTTATTTTTTACATAATCACAAAGGCCAATTTTTTAAGATTTTCCACCTTAAAAAATCCCATTCTACTTAGATTCACCTCCTAATCTATAAATAATTTATGTATTTTTTAAATTTTTTGCTACCTCACAATTCTAAGCTACTAGATGACATGGTTTAGATTAAGCATAATCATGGATTAATGTAAAAATATGTTAATAAATGGACTCAAATTAGATCAAGACTCATTTGGCTCAAATTGGGGGATAAAGGGACTAAATATTATTTTAGGATCCTAAAAACCGTTTAAACATGTGAGAGAAAAAGACAGAGCTATAAATATTGGAGAAGTGGTTTTTTAAGATGTCAAAGAGACATAATTTAGTTTCTTTTCCTTCTACTCAAAGTTGTTTACTTCAGATCATTCTATATCTCAAATAGAATACAATAAAATATTTTTCTCTAAAATCATTTTCTATAAAGTGTCTGCATGTGAAGCCACTTCCCTTTATATTGAACTCTCACTTTTTGAAATTAACTTTGTTATTGATTCCTTACAATAATGATAAGACATTAGGTATTAATGGATACCTAGATTTTTTTTACAAATATTATAAAGAGTAGATTGCACTTGAGATTTTTAAGGTCTATAGGGAAGTCATATAAATTAGTTATCTAGGTAAATAAATCAAGAGGGAGGTTTTCAAACTAATACCAAATGAAGGTTAATCCTCCCATGTTAAAAATTGGAAGCCAGTTACTTTGATTAATGTCTCATATAAAATTCTTTCCAAAACACTAGATAAAAGGTTTGCCTCTATGCTAAAAATTATCATCTTAGTTACTCTAATAAGTTTTTTTGGAAGAGAGATATATCTTGGATAACCTTCATACTAGCTGTGAAGGCATGAATTGGGAAAAATCTTCTAATTATAATGTTTGTATGGCCTTACTAGATTTTGAAAAATCCTATGACAAGATTAAATGGAATTTTATTGAGATGGTGTTGAGGGATTTAGGTTTTCAAAATAGATTCTATATAATGGTAAATTCCCCCTACCATGATTCCAATACTATGGTAGAAGTTAATGGGGAGATAAATGAACCTTTTGTAATTTAAATATATAATAAGCAAGGGCACCCCCTAGGCCCCACATTGATTTTTATAGCTACTAAAGTACTTTATTTATTACTTAGGAATGCATCCATTATGACTCTAGTCAAGGGTTTAACTCTTCCAAACCAAAAAATTCTTATTGATGTGTTTTTTGTTAATGATACTACATTTTTTATTAGTCTTGAAGATGATAATTTCCAGTAGGTTTTTCCTAGGCTTGATATATTGTTTAGCCTCTAGTTTTAAAGTATATTTGCATAAATGTATGGTTTTAGAGTGGGTTGGTTCTCCCAAAAACTAGATTATTAGGTTTGGGTGGTCTTGGAAAGGCCTTTCTATGATGGTGAGATATCTATGGATTCCATTTCCCCTTTCTCCATCTTTCAAAGAAATATGGGAATGTTATTTGAAAAAATTAATGAAAAAACTACTAAATGGTATAATTATTTATTATATCTCCCTAGAGAAACTCAAGTGTGTCAAAAATTTCTCTCATCCTTAATTATTTACTTTTCCTCTTGATAGATATTCAACAACTACTAGTCTGACAAGCTTTAAAAAATGGTCAAGGACTATTTTGTGTTCTGATTCGAAAGGGAATAAGAAAAGACATTATATGGCTTGGGAAGTGTGTTGAAATCCTAAAATGATGGGAGGAATTGACATTAATAATCTAAAAAATACAAGGGATCTCTATAGTTATAAATTGGATTATTAGATCATTCAATGGAAGTGAATGTTCAAATGTCTTAATCATAAAAATATCCCGAGAGGAACCCCTTAAGGAAAACCTGTGGAAGGGACTTTATATATTTGACCTCTTGATTAGATAATTCTCAATTATATTTTATATGTTTACCTATTTTTAAATCCCTATGGAAGGCATGGGAGAATGTGAAACATTTATTTATAACACAACCTCTCTTCATTGGGCTTATCTCTAAGTGTCAAAGCTACAGGTCTATCTGGTGAAACTTGAAGCACAATGACATCCCCCTTGTTTTGATGATAAGGTGTTTTTATTTCTTATGTTATTCTAAGGGAATTAAATATTTTTATCATGTCCACTCCTATGGAAGATGATTCTCTTTGGAATAGTTGAAAACTACTTAAAACATTCCTCCTCATCTCAAAACCTACATCTTAATGCTTAGGGATATTAAGAGTAGTTCAACTGGGCTGATTATAGAAAAATATGAGGTGTTCTAAGATGAAATTAAGTGGATTAAAGACACTACACTAAGTGAAATCACTATTAAGCACTTATATGATAAAATTTCCTTCTCTAAAAATATTTACATTGGTCTAAATAAGAAGTGGTATTTTTTATGATCCTTTGTATAAGTGGAATTTTAGGCTTGGTGTGATTTGGGCCTCATGTTTAGAACCCAAAAAATATTTATTTAGGTGATTTATATTACATTAAAATATTTTTATTGGGTATGTGTTATCTAAGTCTGAGTTCATTAGTCCTTACTATACCTTGTGTGTGGGTATTGAGAATGTGGAACATATTTTATTTTCTTGTCGTTGTTTGGAAAAATTGCTTTATTCCTTGGTCCAATTTTTTTATCTCAAGATATTAGATGGATAACATTGATTTTAGTTATATATATTTAAATAATATTCCTATGTTTTTAAAGAAATTATGGTTTATTTTCTCCATTGAAATTATTTGGTTTATATGGAAACAAAAAAACCAATAAATGTTGATTTTCTCTATTGAATTCTTTAGTTTATATAGAAACAAAGAAACA
Organism: Torreya grandis; assembly: GCA_037957365.1. Classification (NCBI taxonomy): domain Eukaryota; kingdom Viridiplantae; phylum Streptophyta; class Pinopsida; order Cupressales; family Taxaceae; genus Torreya; species Torreya grandis. The sequence goes on along the minus strand of JARHVA010003381.1, from coordinate 1,173,686 downwards.
AAGAATGTTTTAAGGAAAAATAAATGTAATTAATAACTTCAAAATTAAATTCGTACTTTGTATTCTCCATATGCATGTTTTATTATAGCTGAAGGTGCCTCAATTAGAGTTAATTTTTTTTTGAAGACTAGAATGATGAAGCTTTATTCCAATTACCTCATAAATTCAAGAGGTTATCAACAAATCAATCCTCTTGATTAATAAGTGCTCTAACCCCATGTAGTAGAGGTGGATATTTATGATCAGTGTGTGACTTGGTAAAGGTTATCTATTTTTAATAGGTTGATTTCCTATATCTAATACTTGTAAGAATTTATTAATTTACTATTAATAAGGGACATGGGGTAACATGTAGTAAGGATGAGCTGTTGGATGTTTTAAAAATATATTTATAGAACTTTGAACAAGCCCAAGTTATTTCACCTTTAAATAATTATATCCTAAAGGATTTGATAATATTGGTAAAGGTAAGGACCCACTTAGCAATAACTATTTCCCACACTTTTTTATGGTTGGGTTGAATGTGGCATAACATGGTTACATTGGTTCTCTCTCACCATGGCAAGAAATTTTCACTAAAGAAAATCTCATAATTATAATTAGGTTCTAGGATATTATTAAAAATAGGGATCTTAATAAGAAAGAGGACTTGATTGATCTAATTAATAATTACCAAATGGGACATACCATCAATAAACATACTAGAAGTAGTGCTAATGTAAATATGGGACTTATTCTATTTGAAGAACCTATTATAGTTGAGGAACCTGATTTTGAAAGAATGGGACTTGAGGATGATGGTGATAACCTTAATGATTCTTCCTTCTATATGAACATGGATTTGGATGTTGGGCATAATTTACTTTAAGTTTTCTCTTTTTATATTTCTGTAGCATTAGTATTTCTCTCTATGGAGAGATAGACTTTAACATACTTTTAGGTGTTTATTTTTTATTAGTGTTCTCTTGGAGAGTTGAGGATTTGTTTCATGTCTAATCAGTTGTTCATGATGGATTTATATTATTTTAATTAACACTCTATGAATATGAAAACATGTTATAATTTTTATTATTGTGTAAATAAATATTGTAAATGCAGATAATTCATCAACATAAAAATATTTAGTTCAACCTTATTTGGTGTTAAATAAAAATTAGTTAACCTTAATTAAGTTTATTGCATGCCCTAAGTAACTATTTGTTTGGATTTATTCCAAGTTGAGCTTATTAAGTTTGAATAGGGGAATATTTTTTTTTTGTTTGTCACTCCATGTTTCACATATTCATGTAATATATGATGTACTTGAACATTTTTCACATGGTTTCATGCTATGATTTTTTTGGTATAATATTATTAATATTTTTTATTATGTAAAACTTTATCGAATTTGTGTGACTATGGAAGGTATTATGGCCAAGGTTGATCATAGATATTTTTTTTTGATTTGATATTAAATTTCAACAATGTTAAGGTCAATTAATAAGTACTATGTGTAATAATATTTAATTTTTTTAAATACCTAAAATAATAGACAAAAGTAAACAATCTAGAGCATGCTTTTTTATACCATCATAACCTTTGATAAATGTTTTTGAATATGTAAGATCATCTTTACAAAATATAATGTTATAAATTAATTAAATTTTACAAACATTCAACCCTCCTTCATAATCTATCATCATGCCATCTTTATCTTCCCCTGTTATGTTGTAGGAGCATCCTACGAGAGTCAACAATTTTACATCTTTAAGGATGAACAAGTCTATTTTTTTGAAATTTACAATTTTAAAAGTGCCAATGTGCAAGTGTTTGAACACTTGGAATGGTATGAGGAAGAAGACAAATTTGGTATCATTAAATTAGGAAGTTGATAGAAATGAGAATGAAGCTATTATATAGTTGTGTGAGACCTTGAGCACAAGGGGAAAAAGTACATATGTTTGAGTCATATAAGTTAGAAAAGTTTTGAAGAATGCACAAAGTGTGTGAAAGGAAATATTAAACATTGAGTTTCTAGATAAGGATAAGTAGAGGATTACACAACCACACTTAAGATGAAAGGATTGTGAAGTGTGGTCGAGAAGTATACACGTAAGGATTAGACTAGCACAAATATGATTACAAAAGTTATAATTATAAAAATAATCCCAAAGGAAATTTAATCACACAAATAATGGCATGCTTAGAAGTGTGAGTGAATGGATTCAACATGCTGATTTTGGTCAAAATTTTGGGTTGCACAAGATTACACAAGGCAAGTCATGAATAATTTCCTAAGGTATCAGGGCATGAGTATATATAGGTAATAGTTATCTCTCATTATAAGTCACACTTATTTTACATGTAAGAGATAATGTGCACATATGGAGGTTCACAAATAAATTTTAGTGCATATATAGAAAAATATCTGCATAATAAATCCAACATACAACAAAAGTTGGTACAACATAGGTGTTTCTATGCTATTTTCGCTTTCACATTCAAAGAGAGAATAAGAAACTAGAAGAAATGGTCTAAGGCTTGTATGTACCTGGATGAAGTCATGTGCACCATAATCCAGATGTTGTGAGAACTCCTCTTTGGTTGTGGAGGATGACACCTGTAACAAAAAGAGACTTGGACAAAGAAGGCGTTAGATGAGGAGATGGTGGGTTGCCAAGCAAAAGCTTGATTCTGGAAGTACCAAGACTTCCTTAAGGGATGTCAACCCACTGACTAATAAAAATAATGTCTGATGAAGAACAAAATGATAAAAGACTGAAAAGGAAATGGAAGAAAATGCTTACCTAAATGATGCTGTCAGGCTGGTCACAGTCACCGGCATCGGTGTTCCTACCGGCGTCAGTTTTCAAGGTCTACCGACGTTGGTTATTCTATCAACATCAGTTAGGGTAGTGGTCTCTACGGTCGGTGTCGGTCGGGGCAGTAGTCGGTGGTCAGGTCTGTGGTTTGTAGACAGGTTTGAAAAGGGGTCTGGATGGGTTTTCATGCTATTTGGATGGTCTGAGAGAGTCTGGTTTTGGTTAATGGTCTGTGCAGAGGTTTGGGAAAAGTTGCAGGGACAATGGACAGAGTGTATGGTTAGATAGAAGATAGAGGCAATAGGGAGACAGAGAAATAAGGACCTGTTGCTGGTGTAGAAGCCTGTTGTGTGAGGGAGAGTGAGAGGTCTGGTTTGAAGATTAGCAGATTGATTGGCAGAGTGGTGGATGGTCGAAGACTAAAGATTCAAGGATTCAAGAGTCGAATCAAGAGCAAGGGCGAAAGGGGGATAATGAATGGAAAAAACCATTATGAAGGAAACTGACGTTGGCAATATCATCAACGTCGGTCGACAGTTGACTGACGTCGGTGGCTGGAAGGCAGGAAAAAGGCTAAAAATAGCCTTTCGTCCATTTTCCCAACTACCAGGTCAGCGAGTCTGAAGAAGAAACTGTTGAAGGTGATTAAAATGGATGAGAGGTTAAAGGGGAGAAGTTGGAATGGGGGTCTAGGCATTAATATTGGCCATGTGGGGAATGAAGGGAATCCAAAGAAGGGTATCCAAGGGTGGTGAGGTGGCAAGGGAGAGAGAATTATTAACTTAAAATAAGATAATTATTTCAAATTAATAAGACATGGGTTAGGAGTGGTTAAGTGGACCAAAGGGGACCAAGGGGGGAGTCGACCTAGGGAGTAGACACAATTTTGGTGTCTACATTTGCCCCTTTTTGTTTTATTGGTTGTTCTAGGTGAACTGCAAGACAAAAATAGGAGTTGATTGCCCCAGGTGTGAGATAAGGTTGATTTCATCTTGTTGGTTGTTCAAGTGAACTACAAGACAAAAATAGGAGGGTTGGTTGCCCCGATGTGAGATGAGGTATTCCCCATCAAAGCAGGAGTTGAGGGAAGGGAACCTGGAATCAGGTGCTGATTTGACAGAGAGTGGATGAGGATGGATATGGTTAAGGTTGAGGTGAACACTGCAATAGTTGTGATTGTGCGCATACCCCTTCACGGGATGGTCATGTCAAATGATCACAGGTCGAGGGTCGAGGAGTGCCAAAATTAAAATAACTGGGCCCCAACATTTGGTCATAGCTGATCGGGTTATTCAATCTAAGCTGAAGCTCCAATGGTCATCATGGTCTAGGTATCTCGGGCTCAGGAAGTGCTCCTAGAAACATGAAAATGTCACAAGTAGTGGGGATCAACCAGTTTGTGATCCTATACTTGTGAAGGTCAAAAATAGTCTGTGCACAAGTTTGCTAACCAGTCGTGGGGTAGCATACATGCAAAAAAAACCAAGGCAACGTTTGTCTTGGAAGTGGTCAGGGTCGGAGGAGATAGTTATGATCTCTATGGTCATTGGTCGAGGTGGAGGGATGAACGAAAGAAAGTGGCCGAGCTAACCTCAGAACATTGAGTGCTGCCTACATAGCCCTTGTGTGAAGGGCCTCAAGCCAATGTAGTTCTCCCTAGAAGGGAGGAAGAGGGTCAAAGGTATGGATTGGTCTTGGTCGAGGTCAAGATCATGGTCAAAGGAGGTCAAAGGAAAGAATGGTTTGTCCATCAAGGAGACAAACAAATGAGGGTGGTCGAGCTAACCTCAAAAGACGTCGTGTGATCTGAGTGCTACCTACATAGCCTCGGTCTTAGGGCCTCAGACCAATGTAGTTCAGACTAGGAGTCAAAGTGGTTGATGATTCGCTGTGGTCATGGTCAAGGTCATGGTCAAAGGATAGAATGGTTTGTCCATCAAGGAGACGAACAAATGAGGGTGGTCGAGCTAACCCCAGAAGACAGTCATGTCATCTGAGTGCTGCCTACATAGCCCCAGTCTTAGGGCCTCAGACCAATGTAGTTCAGACAGAGGGGTCAAAGAGGTTAATGATTGGTCTTGGTCTTGGTCAAGGTCATGGTCAAAAGAGGTCAAAGAAAAGAATGGTTTTTCCATCAAGGAGACGAACAAATGAGGGTGGTCGAGCTAACCTTAGAAGATGATCGTGTCACCTGAGTGCTACCTACATAGCCCAGGTCTTAGGGCCTCAGACCAATGTAGTTCAGATGAATGGGCAAAATGGTTGATGATTGGTCTTGGTCATGATGAAATGATGAAGGAGAAGAAGATGTTACAGCCTTTTCCATGTTGTGTGATGGTGTATTCTGTAACATTGGTTGAGGGGTCTTTCATCCTTAGCAATTTTCCATAGTCGTGATGGATGTATGCTAAAAATGAATTGAGGTCTTTTTATGCTTCAGCAAGTATTGGTTTATGCTTAACATAAATTGTGTCTGGTCGATAGTTTCCATGTGTATTGGTGTCCTTAGAAACTATGTGAAATGGACTAGGTCATGTTGATGGTCTGAAAATGTTTTGGTTGGTTTGGTTTGGGTTTGGTTGGATATATGATGATTGGGTTGAATGTGTGACCAAGATGTGTCAAAAGTGAAAGGTGAATTGCTCTTTCATTGACAAGGACTAGAATGATGGCATATGTAAGGGGTTGTTTAGAAATAAAAGACCCATTTATGCATTGCATCATTGACTAGTGGTTGTGTTAAAGAAGCAATCGAATCACTTGACATTAAGTGAGCTTGAAATCCCTTGAGTATGTAGGGGTGATAGGTTTGATTATGAGATGGAAGGGGGAACCCTTTTTGGCAGGAACAACTTTTCCCCTTTTATAGGTGACCCCGAGAATGACTATAGACAAGTCCATGACTCTAAATTTTTATCAGTCAATTTTTTTTTGAAGGCAGACTGATCAATGCGAGAAGCCTACGAGGGGATGTTGTCTTGCTTTGTGGTCATGTCATGAAGCTGATCGATGCGGGAAGCTTCAGAGATAGTGCTGTGTATGTAGCAAAATTTAGGGATAGCCATCCTTCGAGGGAGTGGTCTATATTCTACTTTTTATGTTTTTGATATGACTTTGGCTTAGCTGTCCTTCAAGGGAGCAGTCTAGTAAATACAGCAATGATGATGCAGTTGTCCTTCGAGGGAGCAGTCTACATTTATAGTTTATATGACCTTGGAATATGCATCCCATTTTTATATATATTTGATTGATTTGCTGATTGGACTTTTGGTCATGGACTTGACTATAGAGGTTTTGAGGGTTTCCCTTTTATTAGAACAAAGCATTCATGCTTGACAAAAGGGTTAGGATTAAGGGTTGAAGGAGATAGGAATGACGGTGATAGGGACTACTCAAGGGATCAAGCTCAAGTTAGACGTCAAGTGAATAATTACTTGACTAACAGTGGACTGGTCAAAGATGCAAGGCATAAAAGGGGCTCAGGTTCTGACAAAGTCCTGACCCATGATTGTGTTATGATGTAAGGTCTAAATCAATTAGGAGCAAACTTGCCCCATTTGCTTCATTCCAAATTGGTCACATGTTGATTGATGTTGAAAGAGTTGGTTGATGTTTGGTCAAAGTTTGGGGTCGATGCTGAAGAAGTTGGTTGATATTTGATCAAGGTTTGATTGGATGATGGTTTGAACATTTGGTTGAAGATAGATTAAATGTTTGGTCCAGGTCAGGTCAACGGTCTGGTTGAGGTCAGGTTGAATGTTTGGTCGAGGTCGATTGATATTGGTCAATATTTGGTCGAAGATAGGTTGAATGTTTGGTCAAGGTCGGGTCGATGCTTGGTTAGGATTAAAAGAGTGATTGATATTTGGTCGAGATAGGGCTGAAAGGTTGGTCGAGGCTTGGATGAAGGTTGAATTCCCCTAGCGGCTAGGGAGAATGTTTGATAGATTGGTTAAGGTCAGTTGAGGCTTGGTGGCTAGATTAACTATGTTGATGTCGAATAAGGGGGTTAAAGGTGGCAAAGGGACCATAATCGGGCATGGATATCCCGATTTAGGTGATAAGGTTTGAGAAGCAAGGGTCGGTGTTGATGATTTGTCGAAGGGGTGGTCAAGAGGATCCATGATGAGAAGGGAATCCTTTTTCCGTTGTTGACGAATGACAACTTTAAGAGTGCAACAACGCTCAGTGTCATGTCCTGAAGTGTGATGATAATGACATAATTTAGAGTTGTTGAACCAAGATGGTCTTGGTTTGAGAGTTGATGAGTGGGATGGTGTTTTGGGTTTGTTGATAGTGTGGTCAAGAAGAAGGGTGTCTTTCTCCAAGCACTGGCAAATGACAACCTTGAGGGCACAACAATGCTCAGTGTCGTGCCCAGGCATGTGATGATACACACAAATTTGAGTGTCGTTGAACTAGGGAAGTTTTGGTCTGAGGGATTGATATGGTTTAAGAGGCAGGAGATTGATGCGAGAAGAATGCAACAAGTGCCATAACAGTAGGGCATAAAAACCTGCTAATGGGTCTGAGTATCTTGTTGCAGTGGTGGTTGATGACTTTGGTTTGAGAGGCATAAGAGGTGTTGGTCGTACCATCATTTTCATGGGTGGAGTAACCACATGCGGAGATGGCACTTTGGTGGTGATAGGTGTTGGATGTTTTGGAGGAAATATGTGTTTGATGGGTTGAGAGAGTAATGGAGGCGACTTGCCTCTGTGAGGTATGGGAGTAGGAAGCACCCCTATTAAAGTGGACGAATGCGGGCCCAAAATTGAAGGTAATGATGAAGGTGGGGGAGGAGTCCTCCTGTGTGGTTTAATGGCCTTCATTGGTTTGGGTTGAGGACCACCATTGTGCGAGGTGAGGTTAGATACGGGTTTGGGTTCAGATGTGGATGGAGGCGAGTGAGATGTAGCAATCTCAGACAAAAGACAAGAGGAAACTATGACTGGGTCTTCCTCAATCAAAATGGGTGAAGAGACTAGTTCTTCTCTTGGTGGAGAAAAAATAGGAGAGTGTGGCTCCGCAGTTGGATAGAGCGTAGGAATGGTCATGGTCTCGATGTGTGGTCTAAGCGTGGGGAATGTATGATCCCCCATTAATGACAAAAAGGATGAGGGTGAGGATGCTTTGTGGGTGCCATCAAAGCATCCTCCAATATGAGAGAGGTTGATGGAGGACTAATAGGAGAAGAAAGTTCTTCATCTTGTGGAGGAAGAATAGGGGAAGAAGGGTCTTCCACCTATGAAGGAGGTTGGTCAGGGACAAGAGAAAAGACAGTGTCGATCGTGCGTATATCATGGTCTTGAGGGTCATTGGTCATGGTCTGGACATTGTTTTGAGTAGGTGGGTGATTAGGGAAGGGTTGTTTGAAGATGTCAAGGTTTTGGTTGGCCAAAGCGTTTGGGTTGTCCAAGATGAGATCCCCCTTGTCTAGCATGTCCTGGATGATGTTTTTGATGGTTTGACAGTTGTTCGTGTCATGGCCTTTGACATGGTGATAGTTGCAAAAGTCATTCTCCCTGTACCATGTAGGGATAGGTGTTGAGGGGTCGAATTGAAGTGGTCAGATTGATGGGAGATTGAGGACCCCCTGCTTGACAAGTTTATCCAAGATAGAGGCATATGACTCTCCAATTGGAGTGTATTGACGCTGTATAGATCGACGTTGAAAATGTTTATTGATGTAGTCTGATGTTGAAAATTGAGGTCGATTGGTTGAAGATGATGGTCTAAAGATGATAGTGTTTGCCGACCCCTTGGACTGGGAGTGGGCAGAAGAAGGTTTGGACGAAGAAGGGTCATTAGATTTTGCGTTGTTATTACGCAATTTGACCTTATTTTCATCGATGGCACAGAGTTCAAGCTTTCTTGCCATGGTGAAAGCTTCGTTGAAAGTGCAGAATGTTTGAATCCGCAAGGTAGAAGAGATGTGCCTAGCACATGCTTGAGAAAAGAGCTCAATGAGCTCAGGTTGAGGCAAGGAGAAGGAGAGCTGGTTGATCAGGGCTATCCAACGGGCGACAAAATTGACTATTGATTCGTCATCAAATTGCCTGATGGAATAGAGGTCTATGATTGAGACTTGTTTGGTGATGTTGATAGAGAAATAGTCAAGAAATAATTGGGTGAGTTGAGCGAATGAAAAGATAGAATGCCTGGTAAGAGAGCTATACCAGTCAAGGGCGGGGCCAGAAAGTGACATGGGGAACATGCATAGAAGTAATGCATCGTCATGGGCTATGAGATAACAAGTGTGTCTGAACGCTCGATGATGTTTTTGTGGGTCTTCCTTACTCTGAAAGCAAGTAAATTTAGGAAGCTCCCACTGGTTGGGATAAGGTCAGATGGGCACAAAAGGATGGATGGGTTTGTTGCAAATTTGCTCATATGACAGAGCATTGCTTGAACCAGAGATAGAGGTCTTGAGACTAGACATTTTTTCTATCAGCATTTTGATTATGTCAGCTGACAGATTGGCAGGTGGGGCACCCCCTAGGTTATAGGGTACCTGGAAGGTGGTCGAAAAGGTGTATGACGTACTTGGTTGCGCTTGTGTAGGCACAACATATGGGTAGTGCGTCATAGGGATAGATGTCATGGTTAAAGGGGCTTGTGCCATGAAGTTGGAGGACACAAGTTGACTAGATACTACCAGAGGTGGTTGAGTGGCGACATTAGTAAAAAGATAGGTTGTCACTCCCGTGTGTATAGGTGCAAGAGTGGGCGAGGTCGAGACAATCAAGTTCTGGTATGGTGCTAAACTTGGTTGAATTACGTGAGGTTGAGGGGGTAATGATACCCCGATAGAGGTAGGTTTGAAAATAGATGGGGAGGCCAAACTTTGCGTATTGGCCATGGTCGAGTGACTAGTCGAGACAATAGGCTGAGTCATGATGGGTTGAGTAGCAGGTGACGTCGATGTCATTGCCGCTGCAAGTGAAAGGTCCCGCATTTGGTTTCTTATGAGATAGTTTTGGAGGGCTTTGACATTGAGGTCCAAGAATCTTTCAAAATCTTGGTCCCCTTCAGGGACAATGGGGGTCTGAGTTGGAGTTGGTCGAGTAGGAGTTCTTTCAGTCTCTGAGTGGAACTCCATTATAGGACTGGTTATGGATGGGGAAGATGGAAGTGGTTGATGCCTCGCATGGTCAAGAAGAGCCTTGGTTTGACTACGTGTCAAAACCATTCAAGGCAAGAAGGGTCAGGTTTTAGAAACTGTTTTTTTTCAGTTTTAGAAAATCAGAATGTGGTTTTGGTAGAAAAAGGGTCGGGTTTTAGGCTGCTATTTTGAGAAAAAAGGATGATGACAGTGACCGACATTAGTTGAAAAACCGATGTAGGTGATATCAGATGGCCGACGTCAGTCAGATAACCAATGTCAACAAGGAAGGGTTACCGACGTCGGTGATAAAATCGATGCTAGTGACTGTGGTTTCTAGAAACCCAAAAGATTTGAGAGTTTTGGAAAAAAGGAAGAAGAACGTCCTCACAAGCTCAAACAAGTAGATACGAACAAAAAAATAGAGATGGAGACAGGCAGACCCTAAGCGTTAAATCCTAAGAATCAACTTTTAGAATCTTGTGGCTTATGCCTTAAAGTGATGTTTGGGAAGATTGGCTTGAAGAATGGGTCCTAGAAGAGGTAGTCTATGGATGGTTTCAGGTTTGTTTAGGCACTCAAGAGTCTGGGTTAGGTTTGATACATGGCCTGGTGCTAAGGAGCAAGCTCCCCTCACTTCACAAGCCCAGTGATAAGCTGGTCTCACTTAGCCAAAATATACCTTCCCTAGAGATTATCCTCCACCAGAGAACGGAGTGGGATTTCCCCTTGGTGATGAAATCCAAGTGAGATTGCCAGGGAGGGGTAAGGTATCCGCTGGGTGATGAAATCCTAGTCGGGCCTTGTCTCAAGTATTGTTTGATGTTTGATTTGTGCAGGTGGTTTAGTTGTGTAACATAAGTGTGATTAATTCATGATGCGGTCTAATTACTAGATGTGGACTAAGAAATGCAAGCAAGCAGAAATGAAATGCAGTGTGTTTTAATCCCAAGTTGAAATGTTAGTTCGTATGAAGACAAATGGAGAAAGGGGTGAAGAGTATGATTTTTGACTAGTCTATAATGCAAGAAAAGAAAGAAGAGTTCTTTTTAATCCTGCTTATGATGTCGTTTAGAAGATAGAAGAAAGAGATGAAAAGGGAGAAACCTAATGCACCCTATATGAAAAGAAAGAAAAGAACCCAAGGAAGACCCTAGGGTCCCACCGGGCGTGCCAGAATGTTTCTATGCTATTTTCGCTTTCACATTCAAAGAGAGAATAAGAAACTAGAAGAAATGGTCTAAGGCTTGTATGTACCTGGATGAAGTCATGCACACTGTAATCTAGACGTTGTGAGAACTCCTCTTTGGTTGTGGAGGATGACACTTGTAACAAAAAGAGACTTGGACAAAGAAGGCGTTAGATGAGGAGATGGTTGGCTACCAAGCAAAAGCTTGATTCTGGAAGTACCAAGACTTCCTTAAGGGATGTCAACCCACTGACTGATAAAAATAATGTCTGATGAAGAACAAAATGATAAAAGACTGAAATGATTAAAGACTAAAAAGGAAATGGAAGCAAATGCTTACCTAAATGATGCTATCAGGCTGGTCACAGTCACTAGCGTCGGTGTTCCTACCAGCGTTAGTTTTTAAGGTCTACCGACGTCGGTTATTCTATCGACATCGGTTAGGGCAGTGGTCACTGCGACCGACATTGGTTGGGGAAGTAGTCTGTGGTCTATAGATAGGTTTGAAAAGGGGTCTGGATGGGTTTTCATGCTATTTGGATGGTCTGAGAGAGTCTAGTTTTGGTTAATGGTCTGTGCAGAGGTTTGGGCAGAGTTGCAGGGACAATGGACAGAGTGTATGGTCAGACAGAAGATAGAGGCAATAGGGAGACAGAGAAATAAGGATTCGGGTCTGGCTTGGTTGACACTCTTGTCTGGGGGGTGATATTACTGGAAAGCAATAATTGAAAACATAATGAAAACACATACAATATACATACCTATGGCCTACAGAAGGAGTGCTGCTAATACCTGTCCCTGTTGTTGATGTAGCCTGTGTGGAGGACCTATTGCTGGTGTAGAAGCCTGCTATGTGAGGGAGAGTGAGAGGTCTGGTTTGAAGATTGGTAGATTGATTGGCAGAGTGGCGGATGGTTAAAGACTGAAGATTCAAGGATTCAAGAGTCAGATCAAGAGCAGGGGTGAAAGGGGGATAACGAATGTAGAAAACCGTTATGAAGGAAACTGACACCAGCAATATCACTGATGTCGGTCGATAGTTGACTGACATCGGTGGCTAGAAGGCAGGAAAAAGGCTAAAAATAGCCTTTCATCTATTTTCCCAACTGCTGGGTCAGTGAGTTCGAAGAGAAACGGTCGAAGGTGATTAAAATGGATGAGAGGTTAAAGGGGCGAAGTTGGAATGGGGGTCTAGGCATTAATATTGGCCATGTGGGGAATGAAGGGAATTCAAAGAAGGGTATCCAAGGGTGGTGAGGTGGCAAGGGAGAGAGAATTATTAACTTAAAATAAGATAATTATTTAAAATTAATAAGACATGGGTTAGGAGTGGTTAAGTGGACCAAAGGGGACCAAGGGGGGAGTCGAACTAGGGAGTAGACACGATTTCGGTGTCTACAATAGGCAGATATAATTCCATCAAACTAAGTTCACAATAATGATCCATGCATGAAATACATGGATTAGAGTGATACTCTAAGAATTTATGGTTTTAGTTGTAAGTCTAAAAACAAGCCACCTAAACCTACCCATAGCCACATAGGCCATAGACTAATTGTGTGCAAGGCAAGTAAGTGCATAATATAAAAGCTGGTGAAATAACTACACAAAAACCTACCTAATAGGAAGATCATATTTGGATGGCTCAAAAACCTCATAGGGGCTATGTTACATAGGTAGGCCAATAATATTTGGCACATTTTAGGTGTGGACACACAATATGCCATTGATGAGGTTGTCATTGGAATCAAAAAGATAATTTAGAATTCTAACATTTATATAAAGGGAGTTGGGAAAGCTAAAGGTGGAATGAGAAAATCCTCTTTCAGAGAAGGTGGTGACTCTGTACATATATCTTGATAGAAGAAGGTATGTATCCTTGAGTGCATGGTATCTAAGAGAATCCATCATTTTGGAAAGATAGTTCCATATTGAAGGACTATATTAAGAGTATATCTAAGAGATTCATTGTAATATCTAATAAGCTTAGAATATTTTGTAACCGCTAAGTTAATGAATGAAAATAAGCTTTTTTATGAATTAATTTTGTAAGTAGAAAGAGAGTATTAGGCTAGCTAGTTAATTCATCCCTTCAGTAAGTTGCCTAATCGTGATTACATCATCTTATCACTACTATAATATTTATTGCAATTCATGCTATAATTTAGGTTGAAATTGGGTTGGAAATTGATGATTTTAGGGTTTTTACATCAAAATATTTAATAAATCACATTGAATATGGTGGTGCATAAATGACATGATTATACATTTTTAATTATTTTGCATCTGAGTTATACTAGGTTTACATTTAGATTGCACAATTAATTGGCATTAGGTTTGTGTTAAAAATTTAGGTCAAGTTTGTAGTGACAATTGGCTAAAACAATTGAATCAGTAACTAGGTAGAGTGGCACCTAAAATAATTCAAGGTTGATATGATAAATTATGAATATAAACCCTAAGATCCATGGAAATGTAACACTACCCATAAATCAAGTTAATCAGGGGTTTTGAACCAAGGACTACTTCATACAGGGGCCTCCTTATATATATATGTTTGTGTCTGTATGTTTATAATATTTATTATAAAAATGATTAAGATGAAGATGAGAGGGGAAAGTGTCAATGCAATCCTTCAATTTACTTATAATAAGAAGCACAAATGTCAATACCTTCCTTCAGTTTCCCATAATTTTGGTCTTCAAACTACTTTAACTAGAATCAAAACCTTGACTTCAAATATTCTACCTGGTTTAAATCTTCTAACACCAGTGTAAAGTCCTATTCTTATGGAAATTAAATGTGATGTACTTTTGACCATGAATAACCATTCAACTTAAGATATACATCATACCATTCCTTGTCCAAGGATTTAAACTCTAATTGTATACATTTTTCCTCATTACTTTCCTTTCAAACCCAACATAATTAAACCAAGATTTTAGGCATAAACAAGCTAAAAACCCTCACATTTGAATTAAATACAAAATCAAGATTTCCACTATTTAAAAAAAAAAACCCTAATATTAACCATTAAAATTCAAGTCCGTTAAAAATAATTAACACAAGCTCTCTCAATTTGTTTTTCCATTTAGTGAACTTCAAAATTTATGTGAAAACAATCATTGAAGTTGGTGCTAGTTGATTTCACAACACACACTTATGGAAAGTGAAAGAGAATGGAAAAAAATGAAAATGGAAATGAGTAAATTATGACAACCACTTTGATATTTTTACACAAAAATTATGAAACCAGGGAAAAAGTGACTACAGTTAAAAGTAAATCTAAGGGTTGGAACTTGGACATATGTTGGAGATTTTTTTATTTTAGATAGGAAAATGAAAACATAACCAACCACATGAATTATGGTAGTGGATTATTTGAAAAAAATTGTCACAAAAATGGCATAGGTCAACTCTAAGTAAGAAACTACCCCTTTATTGAAATGTAATATGAATGATGGGCAAGGTTGAATAATGATTAAAGACACTGAGCATTACATTTGAAATTCAGAGTAATATTAAATGATAGGAAAAATAAAAAATAATTACTTATGTCCTATGTATTTATAAAAAAATTGTGTCACAAAAATGGTGCAGGTCTTCTCCAAGTAAGAAATTACCCCTTTTGTGAAATGCAATATGAATGACAGGTGATGTTTAATAATGATTATAAAAAATGAGGAAAGCTAAAAATCATACTAAGATTCAAAGATAAGAAAAATCATATTACGATGAAAATATGAAAATTATACAAATATCCTTGTACTTCCATTAGTTAAGATATTTAAAAAGTGAATCATATAATAAAAATAATGAAAAAGCATTAGTGTAATTTTAACAGGAGGTATATTCAAGGAAAATACTCACATAATATTAAAAGCAAAGTCCTCATTTTTTCTGGAGCCACTTGTCTTAATATCAATACTTCATGATTTTATATGGAATATTTCTTCCCAAATTCTTCTTCTTCATAATCACATTTTCATATCCAACAATAATTTCCTTCAAAACCAAAAAAACATATACATTGAAAATGAAATCTAATATATACCCCACAAAATCAAAAATAATTTTATATACATCATAGATTCTATTATTCAATATAGGAAAAAGAAGTTACATTATATAATAACAAAAAATGAATTAAAAGAATAAGTAGTGTAATTTTAAATTGAGGTGAATTTGAGGGAAAATTATCCCACATAAAACTAGAAACAAAGTCATTTTTTTTCAGAGTCACTTATCTTAATGTAAATACGTCATGAGTTTGTATATCATCTTTATTCTCAAATTCTTCTTCTTTAAAATCACTATTATCATATCTGACTATATTTTCTTTCAAAACTAAACATAAAACATTTATACATAAAAAATAATGTACATACCCAAAAAATCTATAAAAAATGTATATACATCACAACAATAATGATTATATGTACATATTAGGATGACCTATAACAATCTTATTTCTCTCAATAGACTAGGATACAAATAAGGTCATAAAAATAGAGTTTACATGTACTTGGAAGAGTGGGTAAGGATAAAGAACAAAAGTAGACATAACAAAGGGTAATCCACACTCAAATTTCAAGAGAAAATGGTTCCAAATCCTAATACTATGACATGGAGTATGGCTCTCATTATGGCTCAATATAAATTAATGATTGTAACAATGACTACAAAGGAATGTACCAAGGATATAATAAGGATACCAAATATAAGGAATTGATGAACAAGGATGATCTAGATCCAAAATAGATATAAGTACTAAATTAATAAGAAGATAAGTGGCGCAATGGTCAATTAATAAGAAGTCTATGAAACTTAAGGCAATATATGAAAAGCCTAAGAAACCCTATAGTTATACTAACTTATTTGGTATAAGGGGGAACATAAGTAAGGACAAAAAACACATCTACTATAATAATATACAAATAAATATCTAATATACTAATTAAATAAAGGGAATATAGTAGAGATAGAGATATTTACCTTTGGGTGGATTTGTTAGTGCCTTAATCTCCCCCTTTAGCTCAAGTGGTACTTTGTAATAGATGTTGTAGGATGAAAACCACAAATGAAAAGAATAAGACCTAAATATCCTTAGTTATTGATTCAAAATACTAGAATATATCCTCAACAAGACTCCTATTGAGCTTCAAATACCATAAATAAGACTAGATCTTTAAGATAAGACTCTAACCTTTAATTCATATATTTACTATTTAAGTTAGAAATTCAAGTGCAAGAAAAGTAGATGAGTGTGTTATATGGTTTAAGGATGAAATATGATTCATATATATGGATCTAATACATAAAATTAACCCTAAAATCAAAGCTGATAGTATCGACCAAGTTGATACAATCCAATGGGATGTTGGCTAACTCAAAAAATTATGAAAACATAGATAGACTCAAAATTGTATTTGTTAGGCTGATGTAATACATGAAAATATGGGTAGGAAACAAAAAATATTAGCCTATATGAAACAATAATATATATAAGGTCACTAAAAAATTATATCAGCTTGGATGATATAGTATAAATACAATATGGATACAAATATAGATAGAATAAGAAATAAAAAGACTCATAGGAGGTATGAAGGTTATATGAAGGAACACATCTCTCATAAAGTATCATGATATGATCCCACCCCATTCTTGATGCACTTTTTAGAATGTGCATTCAAGGAGATTGATGCATCAACAAGCCCCTATAATAAAAACTATCAGTGAATGATAAATATGAAAAATATCAGGTGTATACATATGCCCCAATTGAAACTCATCACATGTCATAATAGTGTAACATGAGATGGTGTATTTAGAAAGATACATAACAACATGAAAGATCATAATTGAAAATAAATGATGATAAATGAATAATTGAAAGTAATTTATACATATCTTGACTTAAATTTTTTCATAAATGATACATGCAAATAACATAGACTTGATTTTAGTGGGTGCAAAAACTACATTTGAGAAACCCTAAAGATACAAGGCTAAAATGGATAAAATAAATGCAGGTGTATGTATGATAGTCAGTATATATAATTAAATGAAAATATCTTAGAGGAAGATTGTAAAACCCTAATAAATTGGTAAGTTGAGATCGATAAGGCTAAATTAGAAACAAATATTCAAGGGAGCATATAATAAAATGACTATAAAAATATTTAATGTAAGATGGGTGGAAACCCAAATAAAACAAAGGGAGAAAAGTAATATAAAACATCCTAAGTAAGATTGGTGAAAGCATAAATCAAATAAAAGGGAGTGAAAGATAATTTAAAATTACTATAAAAACATCTAGAATAAGACAAGTGAAAACTTTAATCAACCAAAGACATGTAACAAAGGAAATTAAAGGCTCTAATGAGTGAAAACATGAAATCAATGATGGTGGTAAAGTAAAATGTAGGAAGGTGTGACCATTTAGAGACATAAATATGATGATCAATATGTTGTGGATATAAAGGGTAATGGTCATTTGTGAGGAAGGCCTAGTTGTATTCCCTAAGGTCTTACAATGCATCTCATAAACTAAAAAACCAAGACGCATCATAAAGAAAGTTAAGAGTCAAATCTGAAGCAAATAGATAGAAAATTAGAATATAGAGAAGAGGGATGTGATAAAATAAAAATAAATATCCATAAAAGGGATAGTGGGAAATATAAAATAGAGAGATAAAGATGCAAGGCACCACAAAGGTGATGTATACATCCTTAGCAAAGATGAAACACTCTAATCAAGTGGGCAAGGATAAGAATTGTCAACATCAAGGACATATAGAACCTCCCCTGGAAAGTGTAAGCTTGAGATAATAAGTAAAATATATAGATCATCCCATGAAGGATAAATACATGAAAAATAAAAATAATCCTACCTTCTCATAATGTGTTCCTTGATCTTTAGGACCCTTTATAGAGTTATCAATTTACTATGAAAATTGGGTGCTGACATGAAAAAATATGTGGCACTAGAACGTAATATAAGTAAGTAATGATGTGATGAGACCTCCTACCCTAGTTTAATAGGATACTACACCCCAATGGACCTCAAATATATCATGAGTCTAACTATAGAGTTTGAGATTCCACTAGAATAAGATATGTGACAAAAAGATCACATATTTTAGTGTGATTTGAATTTTGAGATATAATTTTACCTTTTAACATTATCTTTTTATGATATGGCTATTCAATCTTGATTTTTTTAAATTTTTTTCCTCCTCCACAAGGATTTGAAAAAATAAAATTTAGGTGCTAAATATGATTAACACAAGAGAGCCTACACTTAGTTATTAAAAAGGATAACCTAAATACCAATATGCATAAATAATCCTAGACTTGCACCATATAAAAGAGTGCAATGTCAAAACCAACCCAAGTGTGCCTCAAGTGAAAATAAATAAAAAATGGGGATTGTAGAAGGTATTTCTATGTGAAAGTGGTGATACAATGAAGATATACAAGTAGTTAACCAAAAGAATGAAGAGTTTTGCTTCAGAAGTAACTAGGCAAAAAGAGGGCTCTATAAATACATGGTAATGTAAGTCAAATCATGAAATAGAAACCAAAGCAAGGAAAAACAATTAAATATGGTAATCATGCCACTAGAGAAGTCATATTAACCTACAAACATTTTATCACAAGGACTAATAAGATAAATCATTCAAAAAGTGGGGGAATGCTAAGAGATGCCAAATAATCAAAAGGAAAGTAAGGATAACTATAAAGTATGGTAAAATATGAAAAATAGACCCTAAGGTGCTATCTAAGATCTATGATAAGAACTAAGGATAACTATAAATCATCTGAAAAGAGGGGGAACATAAAATGTTAAAAAATAAACCCTGAAGGTGCTACCAAAGATCTACAAGGGAAACTAAGGTTGAATATAAATCATCCCAAAATAGGGGAAAGCTAAAAGACTAAAAAATAAAACCTAAATGTGTTATCGAAGATCCACAAGGGAAACTAAGGCTGAATAAAAATGAAATAGATTTATTTTAAAATTAAAATCAAGAGGATGGCCATTTGTGAGGAGGGCTTGGTTGGTTCCCAGGTCTTACCATGATACTCACAAACTAAAAAACTAAGAGGTATTAAAAATGACAAGATACCTAAGGACCGAGAACATGTAATAGGAATTATGCTAAGAAAATTGGAGGTGTAAATAAATCAAATCTAAGTTACAAGATAATCAAGTGTTAGGATTAATAAAATATAATCTAACTACGTACACGAAAGAAACTATGTGCAAGAAATGAAACTAGTATGCACAATACATGGTTGGATATTTGAAAAATTATTGAAGTTGGATTTATTTATGACTAAGCCATTTGGAGGAATCGTAGGCATCACATGATTCCCTAAATGGTAATTTGATTTAGGGATGGGCATTTTAAAATTTCTCAAAGTTTGAGTCCAGAGAAGGATGGGCATCACAAGATGTCCCAGCATGTGATGTAAAGTGAGAAGATGAAGGATTATGATTGATAACAACTTCAAAATCAACATATGGATTGCCTTTTATATCAATTTATATGTAGATCTATCTTACATAAATAAATTTAGGAGTTAGGGAAATTTTAGGATCCTTGGGAGGTGATTATAAATTGTGTTGTATGATATTAGCCAAGAAAATATAGTCTAGTGAATTAGGACTTAAAAAACCTGTATTAAACAGACTGATATAATTTTTATAGATATAATATTTTCACTTTTATCATTTACTGATGTTTTATATTGTATTGGATTTTTGATGCATCAATATCCTTGAGTACATGCCTTAAAGGGTTCACCTATAATGGGGTGGGATCATCTCATCTTAATTTGTAAGAGATGTTTGAATACTATCCTATCACACCATCATTACTACTATTCTAACCTCTTTCAAGTCTCTATCTATCTTTATTCACCATATAATTCTTATCCGAACTCATTAGATTCCTTATATCCTATGGTATTGGCCTAGATGATACCTATATTTCATACATCTGTCTCCCTTGTACTATGTCATCTAGCTTGATATAGTTATGAGTGTGTCTTTTAACATTTTTACTATATCATCCTAGCTAATACTATATTGTACCAACCGACATCTTAAAATTGTATTAGCATGGCCAATATCATTGGCTTAGAGTTTAGGATTGGTTCTAGGTATTGGAACCATACATATATAAAGGTCACATTTCATTCTCAATATGATATATTACATTCATATACTCTTTTTTCACTCACATTTCTTCCCTAAGGAATTAGTTAGGAGAGTTCATGGTTTAGAAACTTATCTTGGAGGTCTTATCTTATGGTGTCATTGAAGCTCAATAGGAGAGGTCATTGGGAATTATTAGCCAAGGATATCTATGTATTCATTCAACCATTTTAGGTATTTCAATAATATCTTACAAAGTTATACTTGATTCAAGGGGGATTTTGAAGCATCGACAGGTCCACCCAAGGCAAGTATTTCTATCCCTATACTCTTTCCTTTACTTAGTAAAATATATGTTGGTTATTACTTTGTGGATGTATGTGTGTATCCTTAATTAGGATCTTATTTATAATGAATAAACTAATATAGATATAATAATTATTAACTTATCATTTATCACTTTAGGTTTCATAGACCTCTAATTGGTTGACCATTGCACCTTACCCATTTATAATCACTTAACCACAATTTATTTTGTTTGTTTCCTTTTACACCCATTTACTTTACTTGTATATCTACAACCATAGTTACAATCATTTACCTTTGTTAAGATCTAGTGGGAGTTATATCCCTATGTCATAGGCTTAGTATTTGGAACCCTTTCCTCTTGAAATTTTAATTGTAGGTTACCCTCTTCTAGATCTATAGATATAATCGGTCCTTACCTACTCTTCCAAGTATATGCCGGATCTATTTAATTTACCTTATTTGAGCCCTAGTTTATTGAGAGAAAGAGGATATGTGTACGCCATCCTATCCCATGCATACATTTTAGTGAACCTATTGTGAATCTTATCCCTCATTTGGTTTGATAAGTTTCATTTTTTTGTTATAAATTCTTAGCAATATCTTCCAAACCATCATACATTTTTCAATCCAAATATATTGGCCAACATGATACCATTTCATGTTTGTCTATTAATGGTATCAACTAGCTTGATACTGTATTATGTGTTTCAAGGCTGTATCTACTAATGCGATATAATTATTTATGTGTTTATGATTGTATCAACCAACCCAATATAGTTTTGTGTGTGTTTATAATTGTAATGCTCAAATACTCATAAATTTTATACAAGACTTTGGGAAAATTAATTTGCATCATTCTATTTTCCTTCTCATTTACCATGCCTAGTATTGCTACTAATATGGTTGGCCTCTACTTTAATAGGCCTACCCAAAGTGCCCATGTTAATATCAATGTAAATTCCACATCTAGTACATATAAATAGGCTACTCAAGCCTCCACTTATAATCAAAATTCTCCCATTCCTAATCAAATCATGTTAAAAGAAATGAATTAAATGACTAATATTCAAGATATAAATAGTGATAAGATGATGCAAATGTAAAACCAAATTTTGTAAATGAAAAATTACCCTCAACAACTTCAATGGGGAGTGACAAATCCAAATGCCCCAAAATTCCCTTAGAGATGCTCATGGTAATATTATTCCACAACCACCACTTCAAAATAAATTCATTGAATCCAATGATCCCACTTTGCACTTGAAGGCCTTTAACAACCTTTAAAAATACTATATTAAACTCAATAACTTTGGTGCTACTAAGCTACTGGCCAAAACATTCTTTGGTGATTCCTTAAATTGATATAAAAAACTAAAGTATAACTCCATGTTTAATTTTGAAGACTTAGTTAACACATTAGTTCAGGGGTTTCAATCCAATTATCTACCTAAAAATAAATTCACTCACTTCATCAACTACAAGTAAGTAGACAATGAGACTGTCCAAGTCTTCATCAAGCATTGGAAATATTTAGACCAAAAACCTAAGCATAACATATTATAAGACAAACTCTTCCACATTTTTATCAAAAAATTAATCCCAAACTATAAGACATCATGAGGACTCTTTCTTTAAAATCATTGAAGGAAGCCCTCAATCAAGTTAAAAATCAAGGTTTCCTTATAATACATTTCAGGCCTTTATAATCCAATCTTGGAACTTGAATGCTTATGAGATCTAAAAACAAAAATGTTACCAACAATGGTGTCTTATATAATTATGATTCTAATAGAGCCATTAATGTTATTTTTCTAGAAAACTTTAATAAAGTGATTATTTCCCCACCTCTAAAGGGAAATACATTCCAGAATCCTTCTCATCCTTCATAAGTCAATATTTGTGAAATCCATTAGCCTCTCTCCCTAACTAATCTTAGAAAACATATTTATAGACCATTGACTAGAAAGTTTAACACTTATTATCCTCATGCTCATAGGTATTACCCTCAAGAAATTTGTTGGTTTCATGTGAATTGAGGTCATTCCCATGAGACTTATAAACACCTTACTTTCAAATTCTTGTTTGGTCCAAAATTCATCATGAATCCATGATTAGTTAATGACACCAAGTTATTGATAAGGTATCTAAGGATCATGAATCCGAGGTCAAGTGTGACTCACTTCACCAAGATAACTCTCACCTTTCCATTTAATCAAATCCACTTCCATGCTACACTTAAAATTAATAGCTTAAAAATCAAAATTAATCACCTTCCCTACCAATTGCTAATGTTGTAAAAACCATAGTTAATCATGATTATTCAAATGATGAGGAAAACTTAGTCAATATGAACACCATTATATATGTAATATCTTATATCAATACTTATCCTTTTCAGACTCATATTGATTATGCTAATTACAAAATAGTTCATGATAACCCTCCAAATAGCTTGGTAGGCATTGAATTTAAAGAAATTATAAATTTTGTACCTTTAGAAAACCTATGTACCTTTAGAAAACGTAATTGTTTGACCAACCTAGTATATTTTTATTCATTCACAACTTACCTACCAACCTGGTGCATTTAACTACCTTCAAAAATATATCAACCATCCTAATGTAATCTATTTATCCATCAACATATTTTAAAATTTTATTGACCAATCGAGTATAATCCTCTATTTCTAAATAAAGGCCAATTATATCGACTAGGCTGATACAATCTGTTATATACACTAGTTCTATTTATATTATATCTACCAAATTAGTGAAGTATATTTTTACCTTAATTCTCATTTTACTATAGTGGATAGGCTAATATAATATGATTTTGATATCTCTATGCAACCAACTATATCATGTCCATACTGTTGGCTCAGCCTAACTCAGCTATACTAACATTACTGAGATTGCATTCTTTGATTCCTAAATAGATTCAGTCTAGGTCAGTCTCTTCTCTAGTTTATCAACCTATAAATTCATTCACTCTTGTATAGCACTACCTAAATCCAAGTTAAATTTAGTCTAGGGAATTTAGATAAAGAGTTTATAACTTATCAAATATTCTTAGCATAATAAAATCCATAAGGCCTAACTCCCACCATGGATAGCTGACCACCCTAGTATATTAATCCTAGGCATGTTTGTTGCCTTCATGGGATGAGTATGCATTCATTAAATACATGTCAAGCTCTTTAGTAGTAAATTAATGCACTTCATCTCAAAGGAACTAAGATTCATAATATTTCAAACATGCTACCATGGAATATTACACTATATCATAGCCCTAAACATGGGGATGTGTATTTTATTTGGCATTAGTGTGATGCATGTCACATAAATAGATGTAGAATTATATAGTAGAATTTCAAATAATTTTTGATCCCCATTCTATATTCACAACAATGTTTACATTATCCATCTAAGATAGAGGAATAACCTCCCCTTAGACTAGAACCATCTTATATATTATAGGATATGTGTGCCATGGCATCACATATTTATCACATAGATTATTCTCATAAGAGCTTGTACGCCAAGTAGTCCTATCAAAACTCTCAAAAATAGTATAAGTGATCATGATCCAAGCCATATATCAATTGTAATGAGATTAACATATATTATTGATGATGTATGTTGAGATAATTTATAACACTTTTGAGCAAAAAATTATTTCATATCATTTCTTTACATTGTCACATGATTATATTTCATATTATTATTTTTATCATAATGTAGTGCTTGTTGTATATATATTTCTTATATCATGCTCTTTTATATTTTTTAACACTTTAAGTTTTAGTATGTATGTTTTTTTATCATTTTAAAACCAATTTATAGTCAAACTTTGTTTCCTTGTGGATCTTAGGTATCACCTTTAGGTTTTTGTTTCTACAGTTTATATCACCTTACAGTCAACCTTTTTTTCCTTTTGGATCGTAGGTATAACCATCAGGTTTATTTCATCACAACTTTACCATTTTTCAATTTGCCTTAGTCTCTTTATGATTCTTTGGTGTAACTTTTCATTCCCCCTCTTTTGGGATGAATTCTCCTATTAGTGCATGTTAAACCCTATTTAAGTTAGTACAATTTCTCTAGTGACATGATTATCATCTTTCAGAGTATAGCCTAGTCACTTATAAATAAAATTTATCTCTTTATGGTCAACTATCAACATATTTGTCATTGTATCACCCTTTTCATAGGTACAAATCTTCCATGATTCCCCCCTTTTTCCATTTTCCTTTCACTTGAGGCACACTTAGGTTGGTTTTAAAATTACACACTTTCAAGTGGGAAAGTCTAGGAGTATTTTAAGAACCATGGTCTTTAGGATCTCCTTTATTGTGGATAGATGTAAGATTTCTTGTGGTAGATATATATATCACCCATGTTTGGTATTTACAAATATATATGGAGGATGATAATAAAAAAATCCAAAATATTTAAAAAAAAAAATATTAAGAAAAGGCAATGTTAAAAGGAAAATCAAATTTTAAAATTTTGATCTTTTTTGCACATCTCCTATTCTAGTCAAAGCTCAAATTACATAGTTGGCCTCATGATAAATCTAAGGTCCATTTGGGAATGGTAGGCTAGTATACTAGGGTAGGATATCTCATCTCATCTCATCATTCCCTGTCTTCTCACATTCTAGTGCCACCTAATTTCTCATGAAAGTATCCAATCTTCATATTAGATTAATGACTTTGTAAGGAGTCCTAGGGAATGAGTAACATGTTGTGGGAAGGTAGGATCATTATAGTTTTAATGCATATAAAATTCATGGGATGATATATATGTTTCAATTGTTAATTTAAATTTGTGCTTACTAGGTGGGGTTTCTTAGGTCCTTGATGTCGATATATCATAGCCTTACCCACACAACTGGAATGCCTTGTCTTCATTAAGGATCTCTAAAACACCATTTTGGTACCTTGTAACCTCACAATTTCATCATATATTACTATATATCCCCTTGAAAAATATCACTCTTATCTAATAACATCTCTTTGTATTCATTTCACTTTTAAATTTTAAATCATTTATAATGCCACTTGGATTTTTAGTTTATGAGTTGAATGTTAAAATATTAGGGAATACAACCATGCCTTCCTAAAAAACACCCATAACCATTTAAATCCATACCATCCTAGTAATCATAGTTATGTATTTATATGGTTATGATTTCCTACATCATATTTTAAGAATAGACATTGATTTCAAGTTTTCACTCATAGGAGTCTTTAGCTTATCTTACAATTATTTATATCCTTGTTTATTTTAAGTTGATTTAATTATCACACATTGGATGTATTTTTCAATTATTTTTGTCTTTATATATGTTTAATTTAATATGACTATAATTATCTTACATTGGATAAAATCTTTTTCATACATATCCTTATTTGATTATCTTTTACATTTTCTTACATTAGAAATTTTCTCTTTCTAATTATTTTTTGCATCTTATGATTTGTCTTTTATTTCATTTTGATTTTATTTTAAAAATTTTATTTACAATGTTTTACATACTTTGTCATAGGATTTGGTGTGTTTTACATTCATTTTTCATCCTATTTTCATCTTATGTTCATTGATTTTTATATCTACCTACTTAAGATATTCATTTTTATATTTTTGACCAGGTATTTACTCACATTTACTAGACAAGAATAAAACATACATCACATTTTCACATAACATAATATTTAAACATAAATGTGTGCTAAAAATAAAATAACTCATACAATATTCTCATACATGTAAATAACAAAATGAGTCATAAAAATATATCTCTATCTAAACATCTCAATTTATTACATTAGTACATCTAAGTACATCATATATACATAAAAAATACATATGAGTACAATATAGGACATAGATTATGGATCACCTTAAATCCAAGGTGGATGAGGTACCACGCTAGCCATAGAAGCTCTAGATTGAGTAGCCTACAAGCTTTCTCATAGTGTATTAGTTTACCACTACATACCCTAGAACTATCCCTCTAGTCAAGCCATCTTGACTATAAACCTACTACTCATCCCATTGTATCCATGTGCACATATATTTTTGTGTCTAATGCTTACCACATTGCATCCTCACCCCTACTACACCTATTGATTCCACCCCTTAAGCCAAAGCCTGCTCATGATGATAGAGCTCCTTAGAAGCAACAGAGGAAGAATACTCATCATCATCCTCAGAGGGTTCAAAGGGAGTATTAGGCCCCTCTTTGGATCCTGATGCTATTCATGTGGGCACAAAGATGATGAGTATTAGGACAAGTATATTGAATCAGTATAACTATCCTTCTTCTAACATAGCAATATAATAATGATGGGGGAGCATCCACGTTTTTTTATGGGGTCAAGCTAAGCCCATAGGAGAGTATACACAAACCAAGGAATCCATCCTTCTCAAATAATCCCACCTCCAAGCCTTTATATAGGTGAGGAATACCTATGTCAAAGAGAATATGGGGAGGTGGGGTTCCTAAGAGATACTGACCAAATGAAACCAACTTGCATGTGTTTTAGTTGATGGTGCCACGAGATAAGGCATTCTTAAAGTATCATGTTAAGGAAATATGAGGTATAAAATCTCATGGTATGTAACCTCCACCATGTCCCCTATGATGTCACACATATATAATATAAAAAAATTATATCTCTCACATGTATATCAAAATATGAAGTACATATATCACTAGTACATAGCATGTATATCTCTACCTCTAGGAAAATAAAAGTGATAACACAAACTCAAAACAATTTATAACCATAGTAGTCCTATCACCATATCTACCCTTTATGTGTGTTTTTGTGGCTACGTGCTATGATGAATCCTCACCATCTCCTCTATGAAACCAATACAACCTATCAAGTAGATTTACACGATCACTTTCATATGGCCCAATTTTTTATCGAGTCTACTTGGGGATATATATACCACCACAACATGGTTGATGTTTAACCACCTCCACCCTCTACCTACATTACCAATTATCACCTACATTATAATTTAGCCATAATGAGATGATGACATCTCACTATTGGGGCTAAAAATAGCACCTGTTATTCCTCCACTCCTTAGGTTTCCATAACATTTCAATCCCAATAAGATGGGACTATAAAAGTGCTACCAAATAAGCTAGGCCAAACTTTCTTGGGATGTAGTCACAAGGATTTGAATCTACCCACATGTGTAATGATCAATAATTTGACTTTGGCCCTTCACTTGTATTGTGGTTGACTATTATTGGCACACATCCATAATGTCTCTATAAGGTGTCTATATAATTTGATCCTATTTTATAGTCTCTAGTGCTATCACATGGGGGATTTCTATAAAAACATGCTATTGTGCCCATATCCTTACCCATGGGAGATTATCATCAATCACATGAATAATCCCACTGGTATATATATTGAGAACCTATCATAAAGCTAACTAGAAAAAAGAATAGTAGGCCTCATTGGATACTAAACATGACTCAACATGTTGTAAAAATCATACACTAGTTACAATCACATAACAAATCCCATGTCAAAAAATGTGCCTTGATCTAACATAGATTAACACATGGTTATAATGTACATCAAGATAATTCCATTAGAATTATGACATAACATGCATGTGGTCATAAGTCTAATCAACACCTTATATATATCTAGAACACCTGACATGTATACCTAAAACAACCATACAATGAGCTTGCACTCATCATACCTATATGGCCCATTAACCCATCAGACTATCTCCCTCCACTCATTTGTGGTCTTTGGCATTGTTTATACCATAGGATTGCTCATAAGACAACCCCATAATAACATGAACATCCTTTGAGGTGATAGCCAACTCAATGATATCCCCATACACCACCCACATAAAAGTATCAATGGTCCTCTCCCATCACCATAAGAACATGGAAATAAGATCCACATAAAGAGGAATGCTTCACATTCACATAATCCTTCCAAACCCTAATGTCATCAACTAGGATTGGTACACCATTAATAGTCTATCTGGAAGATCTAGTAGCCAAATAACAACAACATTCTACCATAGTCTATGTCACCTTTGTAAAATATCAAACAATAATGTAAAATCATATTTTGATCTAAAAATATGAATTTGAGATTGAAAATCAAAGTAAAAAATTACTTTAAAAAATAAAAAAGGTCCCTAAATTCTATTTTATTGGTAATTTTTCCAAATTTTTACTACATTGGTCAAGCATCTAATTGCACCGGCCATGCTTAAGCTTTATACTACACTAGCCATACCCTATGGTATTGGATAAGGCAAATTTTCTACTACACTAGCCATACCATATGGTATTGACCAACACACTTTTATAAAAACATTGGCCATACCCTATGGTATCAACTAGGACATCATTAATCTATATAAGTCATACCCTATGGTATTAACCATCTCATCATTCAACTACATCAACCATAAATTTTGGTATCAGCCATGATTAGCCTTTATACTACATTGACCAAGTTCTAAATGTTATTGACTATGTTTATCTTCCTAACACTACAAGACATACCCTACAATATTGACTAGTAATCTAATTTTATATTGCATTGACCATACCTTATGGTATCGACCAACACTTTGACTAACTATATTTAGGTCATACCCTATGATATTGTCCAAGAGTTTATTGTTCTTCTTAAAAATTTGTATCAACCTAGATGATATAGGTCTTCATGGGAGGTGATTTCTTTCCCTAGCCCTAATAAATGCCCTTATCCCTAGTTTTGAATTTTTGTCAACTACCCATTCTACATCCTAAATTTAGATTCATTTTTACACTTCTTGGATTGAAATATATTACACATATTTACCCCAACACCTAGATTTCCTAATTTGATTCATTTTTACCCAAAATGACAAAATAAACAATAAATGTAGCACCTAATTATAGGAATCTGACTGTAGCTCAAAATTCTAAATTTGGTCACACAAAGCTTTGGGTTGTTTAAAAATAACAAATGTGCAAGTGAATAGTTTTTACCTATTTATAGTAAAATTTTAAAATTTTGAAACTTTTAGTTATTTACCATAAGGTTATATTTTTACCATATCTTTGTTTTCATAGGTCATTTTCACAAACCCAAAGAAGCCTTAGAAGCTTGGTGAGATAGAGAATTTTTATGTGCTAACATATTTTTTTGCAAAAAAGTAGATTTTTATCTTATTTTTAAGGTTTTCCTCTCATTATTTTAGTTGGATTAATTTTATTACCTAAAACACACATAACATTATCTACAATTTTTTTGAAGGTATGCAATTTAATTTAATTTTCTTTCATTTACTTTCAACATTTATTTTTTAGTAATGATCTTTTATGTTGCTATGTTTCTATCCCAAAGCACCATCTCATGTTACACTATTATTACACATGATAAAATTTAGGTGGGGAATACATATACACATAATATTTTCAATTTTATAATTTTCTAATGATTTCCCTTGTAGTGGGTTGTCACAACATCAATCTCCCTGAGTGCACTCCTTAAAGGGTGCACTGGGAATGGGATGGGATTAGCTTGTGTTACTTTATGAGAGATTGTTTAATATTTTTAATTTAAGATGTCTTAAAATAATGTTATTAAACTATTGAAATTGAAATGATGATATGGACTGATCTTATACTAAAATACAACCAAATAAAATATGCCACAAAATTTACATAAAATGGAAATTTGATAAAAATAGTGAAAAGGCCTAAGGATGTGCAAACCTCCCATAAAAATGTTTTAATTCTAACTATGTAAGTTCACTATAATTGTAAATTATGTGAAATTGACCTACAGATAGAGTCATATTAAAAATAGTAATTTATAGTTTGTTAGGATAAGTATACAAGAGGTGGATATGGGCACATTGTGGCCTTAACAATTGACTTTACTTATGTCTTGGTTGACTGTATTCCTAATTTATTGATGTTGGTCTATGAGATGGCCTAAAAGGGTTGAATGTTAAACTTTATGTTCTATGTTATCATGCAGAAGGCCTACAAAATAAAAAATCTTAGATATTGCACATGCACTACATCATAATTAGATAAAAAAGGTGGGATATAAATGGGTTAGTGAGGATGGTCAAGGTCACTTTAGAACCTCTATGCAACTGAGTGATACTTACATAGCCCAAATGGGCCTTAGATCGATGTAGTTATCCATCATAGAGTTATTGTGTGATTCATGATTATGTAACTACAATTAATATAACTATAATATTCATTTAAATGCTTGATAATAGATGCCCTTGACATGAAATAAATAGTATTCATACTTGGCTTATGACTATTATAATACTACAAAGTTGAAATTGGAAGTAGTGATCTTTTGATTAGTGTAAAGTGTAATTGTTAGAGAGCTCTAGTGGAAGGATAAATAGTGGTATTTATGTTCTCTTATAGGATACTCTTTGAAATAATTTTATTAATAAAATTTATAAAATACATGGGAGAGCCATTGTGAAATGTCTATATTCGAGTAAGTGACCATTAAAACATGGGAGACAAGGCCAAAATAGGGGGGAAAGATGAAATATGACCCTATCTGACTAATGTAGACTTGTCCTATAAGACCAAAGACTATTGGGATAGGTCTAGTAGGAGCCTAAGGGATGAATGTAATTAAAAAGGGATTTCTATGTGATATTAGTAGTGATTACAATGCAATGAAGGATACTTTATAGATTGTGAGTTAGCACAATGAAAAATAGATGACATAAGGGTAAGGATGTCAAGAATAAACATTATCAAACACTTGATGATTAAATTTATGTGTCTACATATTTACCCATTTTATTCTTATGATGCTCAAAGTGAAATTACTAGATTAAATTAGATGTAAACCTTAGTATGTATACACACTTTGTTAAGAGATGTGAAGCTTGATTGTGAAAGATACCTTAAAGTAATAAAATTGCAACAAAAACACTAAAATAATATTTTCCCATATTTAAAATTAAAAAAATTATATTTGTAATTTGAAAAGAAAGCAAGGAAAGTATACACCTAAAAAGAGTATGCAATATAATTTCCTTGTAACTTGGATATGGTGAAGTGTACATGCCCATTTGTTGGAAAATTTGGAGAAGTGATAAGTTGTGGTGAATTGAGAGTGATCAAGTCTTGATTTGAAAATCATTAAATGCTCTTGAGTTTGAAGAATTGTATGCTCTAACTCTCATTTGACTGTATTGAGCACTATGTAAAATATTTTAAGGGGTGAAACCATGAAATGTGGCTAGCTACATATTTGAAAATGTGAAACCATATATTTTGAGTGCCATTTGACTCTAACAAGGCCCACTTGTAGCTAAGACAAATCACACTGCTCTAGATGGATCTATATTCTATTTGAAACCTTATAACATTGAAACTTAAAACTTGAGAATTTTAAAAATTACATATGGAAATGTGGACATATATGAATATCATGCCCCTTATATATGTGTTATATTGATTTTTTTTTGAATTTTTAATTTAAAACTTTGAACTTTTGAATTTTTACCACTTTTGAAACATTTTGAAACATTTTACAACTTTTTAAATTTTGACAATTTGTAGGAATGAGTACACATGCATGCCAAATTCTTAAATAATCTAAAAATGTTGAATCATATCACCATTTGAAAAATGTATATTTCCATAAATCTATTTTTTTTTCATGAGGCTTGAATGTTCTCAGTAATCCCATTGTGATTCCCTCATTTTGAGATGAGAGATTTAGCCTATAAATCACTTATCTCAAAATAAATTATATGTGAAATATATAGTATTTTGAATATTTTAAATCTATTTCATTCATAGTATTGAATATAACATTGAAATTTCATATGAAACAAGTGTTTGAAAGATATATCATTAAAGCATAGAAGCAATGCATAATATGTGTCATGGCACTAAAGTAGGAATAGAGTATATAAGTGATGTATGGCATGAATCATGGTACCATAGTAAAGTAGATAGAATGCATGATATGAATCATAGAATAATAGTAATAAATAAAAATATCATAAGTAATATTATACAATGTCATGTAATTTTCACAGTATGTCACTAATAATGTTCAAGAAGCCACATATAAGGGACATGTAAAATTCCACATAATACACATGGACAAATGCCACACATAAATGGAATAATGATTCCATAAAATAAATAATTTAAACACACAAAGCCAAGGGATACATATAATAAGAAATCAAGTCTAACCTATCATGTAAAAAAATAAGAATGCAAAGCAAAACATGTAGCAAATGAGACTAGTATAGCTTCATCATATGTATGAATGTGAATGTTAGAAAGTAACATATTTCATGTAATATAAGTGAAAAACATGAGTGAGTTAGAAATAAATTTTTATGTTATGTAATTTAACATGGTAGAGAGGTTGTGGATAAATACATGTTAAAGTGTTTGCATAGGACGTAGAGATGCCCCCAACTTAACAAGGTAATTGGGTAATAAGGGAAGCCCGACATCGAAGAATCATGTGTAAGTATGTCATGTATCACACTCAAGTACCTCATGAGAAGCATTGTATATTTAAATATGGAATATGTTATTTTCTTAACATAATATAAACAACATATGAAAAGAATTGAGCTAGCAATGTTTGAAAAATGATTTAGGTTCTGTTTTTATTTTTTTGAAAATGTTTTGATTTTTTTGAATTTTTTAAATATATGCATGTTTTTAATTATTTGAAAATGTTTGAATCTTAAAATATATTAGTAAAAAAAATGTTGATATAAGTATAATAAAGACATAAATGCATGATATTCAACATATTTTTAACATGCTTGCCTTTGAGTGTGGCTAATCAGTAAGTTCTTGCACCCAGTGTTTTAGAGATTAAAAATGGACCCAATCAATTGGATTTTAATTTTACTTTTTTCTCCTTGTCAACATTAGTTTTAAGTTTATTTGAGAATGAGATTACCAATTTGGAATTCACAATAGAGAATTTTATTTCCATGTGCTTTTTTATCAAATGATTGGTATACTTTTAAATGTTTGAGAGCATGTATGCATTTTTTATCAAGTATTTATAACTCATGTAGGAAATTTTATTGATAATTATTATCTTTTATAATATATTTTAATGAAAAAAATAAATAGGATATTTTAATTTTGAGAGGGAGTATAGATTCTATTCCATAAATAAGAAAGTAGGGCATAGCCTTTGTTGGTGTGTGTACGCTTGTGTGACATGCTCAAAGAACATAAATGATTTGATTGTGACAATATATTACATGCATTATAATGATCTTACTTAATATTTTATTAATTACTTTATTAGTTTCCTCTATTGAACCATATCCCTTTGGGTAGTATGGAATACAAAAATTCTAATGGTTTTTTAATTTAACACAAAAATGTTAGACTATTTTATTCTTCAAATATGAACCATTATCTATCATAATTTTAGAAGGTAAGATAAATCATGCTATAAAAAATATTATTAATAAATTAAAAATATATTCAACAATTTTAGATTTTAGGGGTATTACTTCCACCCATTTTGTAAAATATTAAGTAGTTGTAATAACAAACTTATACCCATTTGAATATTTTGGATTGAAATTTATAATTAAAATGAATCACCATAAGGAGAAATGCCATGGAGAGACAATAGGTTGTAGTGCATATGATGGAGGATGATTGAATTTATTATCCCTTTGGCATTGGGAACATAATTTATCATAGTCATGAAATTATTAATCCATTGCTGGCCAATAATAGGCTTGACATAAGAGATTTAAAGACATAGTTTTACCACTAAGGTGGCATCCACATTCACTATCATGAACTTCAAGTATAGTTGTTTGAGATTAAATTATATTTAAGCATAGTAATAATTTTCCCTTAAAATAATGTTTAAAAATGGATCCACCAATGAGTACATAACACATTTCTTGGTATTTTAACTAATTTTTATCCTTGCACGTGGCATTTTTAGGAAAAGTAGATTTTTATAGGTAATTATATAAAACATTATACTACTTAGGATTATCTGTATTTCTTGTGACTTCCAAAACATATAGTGCATTTATAATATGCATACCAACAAAAAGATTGTGTAGTTATTGGATAATAAATATTGCATGATCATCATTAATATTCATGAGGATTAAATATGTTACATTAGCCATGGCACCAACATTTATATTATCTTTGTGAGGGATGATCACAATGTATAAAGAAGAGAAGTGCAATATGATATGTTGAACCATGTATTTATAAGGGATTAACTTATCCTCTTTATTTTGATAAACATTTATAAATTGATTGATGACAAGTTATGAATCACCATATATCTTTAAATACTCGATGTGTAACTCTTATGCAAATATCAAGCCAAGTATGCTCGGTTCATACTCAACTATGTTATTTGTGCTTGAAAATCCCAAAATCAAAGTGAAAGATATGTATTCAACTTGTGGGGGTAACAAAAAAAATCCTAGCAACAACACCTATAATATATTTATATCCATCAAAAATCATGGTCCATATATTGGTATCAATATTAAAAGCCATAAATTTGTCTCAAAATTCAATAGTAATGGGTCATGGGTCATGTAATATGGCAATGACTAGTTGATCTGTAATGAATTATCCTTTAATAGATTTTTGTGAGATAAAATGTAAATCAAATTAAGTAATAATCATTACCCACTTTGCTATATATCATGATAGATGAAACTTTAATATAAAATATTATTTAAGTAAATCAAGTTTAGTAATAACATGAGCTTCAATATGAAGGAAATAATGTCATAATTTTTACGTGGAAAAAACAAGAGCTAAACATAACTTTTAGATAGTATTATAATTTTTATCATAATCAATAAGTGTGAAACTAATGTAATAAATATCATGTTCATGGTGATCATCATCGTATTGTGTGAGCAAAGCTGCACAAGCTTGATTAGTGTCACAAATGTATAATAAGAGGGGTTAATCTAGAATGGGAGGCATAAGAATAGGTGGGTTGATAAGATATTATTTACTTGTCTCAAAAATGGGATGACAAGAGTCATCCCATTCAAATTTGGTATGCTTCTTAAGTAACCTTATAAAATATTGTGTTTTATCTACTAATAGAGCCATGAAAACTCGTATAGGTTAGAGAAGACCTTGTAATCATCGAAGTTGATTTAAGTTGGTTAGTGGTGGCATATCAAGTATAAGTTTGAATTTATTATGGTATAGTTCAATTCCTCTTTGTTAAATGATAAAACCCAACAATTTTCAAGAAGATACTCCAAAAAACACTTTTTTCATATTTACACATACATTATATTTCCTCATTCTTTCCAAGATTTTTCATAAACAAATAACATGGTCTTGTCGATGTTTGGTTTTTGATAATAAATAATCAACATAATATTCAAATGTTTTGTGTATGTAATAATTAAAAATATGAGTCATATATCATTGATAAGTTTATCCTATAGTTTTTAGTCTAAAGAGAATGACTATATAATAAATTATTCCCTATAGTGTGTTGAATGATGTCTTTTCATGATCTATAAGATAGATATTTATTTGGTTATATCCAAAAAAACCATCCATAAATGATAACATTTAATATCCTATTGTTGAATACACAATCATATCTATGTTTGGGAGTGAAAAATCATCTTTAGGAGAGGCTTTATTTAAATTTTGATAATTTGTACAACATCAAATATCTACATTAGGCTTCATCACTAGTATGATATTAGAAACCCACTTGGAATAATTGATAACATGAATGAATATAGCATCCAAAATATGTTAAAATTCACTTTTGACTAACAAAATAACTTTTTGATGCATTTTACTTATCTTTTGCTTGACTGGTTTAGCATCTGGATATAAGAAAATGTTGTGCATAGACACCTATAGTTCATTTCCATGCATATCTTTATATGCCCATGTAAATAATTTAGAGTAATTATGTAAATCTTGTTGAAGATATTTAACTTCACCATTTTAAAACTTGACAACAAATAGTATTGGTTATGGATCCTTTTCAATTCCAAAGTGAAACTTGTATGTTTCATCATTAAACAACGTTGATCAATATTCCATAAATGGAGAAGTAGGAATAGTATTAGGAACATATAATTGTGTTTGTGGTATATAATCATTGCTTTCACCAAAATATGCATGCGTATTGATTTCAAGAGGAAATATTTTCTTATGATGGAATGGATGAAGGTCCTCATATGCACCTAGATATTACAAAAGAGACTCATCATTTTAAAATTCATCCAATGTCAATATTTATGGTGAGACTATGTTATCGATGAGTTCAGGATAAACTAATGATAATTGAGAAACATGATTAAATTATTTGTTATGCTCAAAGTGCATATGTGTAGCTGTTATAAACTTGAGAGGTTGATTAACTTGAGTGAGTCCATGAGAAGTGAAATATCCATATATCCAAGACTTGTGTACCCTTCATTGATAGAAGTGATAATAGGGTAAGAAATACCTTGGGTATGTTTAACCAAGTCTTGCCCAATGGTATATTGATACTTTTTTAAGTATTTAAATCCAAACCCATATTGATTGATGCTAAATGTGGCACAAATGAGGGTAAGTTAGTAGGTGAAATAGATGGTGATACTTTGATGGAAGAGGGTTACATATATGGAACATGAGTATTCATGGGTTGGACCATTGAAAAATATTTAGAATAATCTTGGTCTAAAGGACATGTTGATGATTTAAAATTGTGCTTGATTCTAATCAAAAACAATGGGAAGTTTCAAGATATGGGACTTGCGTCTTGAAACAACCTCCAGATTTTAGAGAAGCTAGATCTTCTTTAAATTGAGTAGACACTGGGAAAAGGGATAGGAATTTAAATCAGAAACACAATGCAAGAAAGAAAATATAATCTATGGCGATGCGCTTGAATGTAATTCAACCTTAATCCTAAGCATAGTGAGACTATATGTAGGATTCATTTACATTTAAGAGAAAACAAGTGCATGATCAATGTAAAATATTGAAACAATAGAAATAGAGGCTCACAACGTAGACTTCTTTTACTAAGATACAAAAAATGTCAACAAAGGCATAGGGTTCAATCTTCTTATTTGAATTTTCCAATCACATAAGAGGTGCATAAACATGTATAGTTATGTAAACCTTCTAACTCAAGAAAATGAGACAAAAGAAAATGACATTCTTAATCTTAGCTCTAAAAAATCTACAGTCTAGACTACTTTTGCAAATGACACAGATAATATCAACAAAGGCATAGGGATCAATCTTCTTATTTGAATCTTCCAATCATACAAAAGGCATAGAAACATGTATAGTTATATAAACCTTTCAACTCAAGAAAATGAGACAAAAGCAAATGATATTACTTAGCCACAGCTCTAGAAAGTCTAAACTTGTTACAATAATTCTCTCTCAAAACTCTCTTTGATAATTCCTTCTTTTACTTCTCCTCTGCACCCTTATTTATAGCCTTGGGTTCACTCTAGATTGTCTACTTGTTCCCAATCCAATGGCCCAACTGAAATCTAACTGAACTGGAAGTGTCTAACAGAAGATATTTTATAGATTCTAAAATGCTTTGTTTTCTGGCAGTTCATTGGCTGAAACAGATTGTAGGATGCTCCCTTCTCTTAAATGCTAGGTAACACTTAGCCATTTTCTTGAAAACCTTCTTATTACTTTAGGAGACACCAGAAGATGACACTTGGTGTGTTCTGCAGCACCTATCAAAGACATGCAACACTTTTCGCATAACTTATACTCTTTTGTGTCTTTGCTCAGGAGTGTTCCACCTTTGACACTTGTTGTAATCTGCTTCCTCAAAACTTTAACAGTTTAAAATAAAATAAGACCCACAACATTTCTTACCCAAGTAAATTTAAAAGGGATATAGGAACATGTGTCAATCTCTGTTGCTTCATTAAAGGACACATGGTAACCTCCACTTTACTTATATGGGGTTACGTGGTAGTCTCCACTTCTTTTAGCTACCTTTTTCGAAACATGCAAAAGATGACACGTGGTGGTCTCTACTTTACTCTATTTATACCATAGAAACAAATGGGTCTCATTTAATATTTACATAGATAGTGACACCTGGCAGCTTTCGCTTGCTTTAGAAACAACACTTAAAACCCACCACGGTCTTTGCTATATCAGTGAAGCAAAAATGAAGATAATTTGGATCTCGACACGTGGTGGCTTTTGCTCTCTTCTACTGGGGTACGTGGCATCTTCCACTACTTTTATAAAAGAAAAATTGAGACCTTCTATGATTGCCACTTGGTGCTTTCTGCTTTATCTCGATACTTAGCTTGTTAAAACATTTTGCTAAAAAGAGATGATACGTGGCTGCTGATATGAAACTATGGATGATGACACTTGGGGTGTTCTGCTGAGTCACTATGAGATACATGGCACATTCTGACCAACTCATAGAAAATATAAAAGGTGCCTTGGATGATGACACTTGGTAGTTTTTGTTTGAGAAAGGATGCCTCAGACGACAACACTTGTCAGCTTCCACTTGATCCTGACACTTAGACAAAAATGAATCAAAAAGGAAAATAGAACCCATGCTCTATTTCAAAACTTTGCCATCTCCTACCAAAGTATGCGGGAAAAAATTTTGCAGTGCACAACTAAAAATTAGAATGAAACGTAGAGTAATTTTTGCTCTACAGTTATTGGTGACCCCAAGGACTTTTGAGCCTGCTCAAAAAGAAACCACAATTTCCTGCATATAAAAATGTGGCAACAATCACAAATTCAGTAAGGCTATCTGATAAACAGACCATTCAACATCAAATATCCCCTACTTATTTTTCAACTCTTGGAAAGCTAAATTAGGGTTAATGATATCCTTATGAAAAAACTCTACAAAATATGAACTGTAACCTTCGATTGGAATTCAAGCTGGATCAAAATAGCTTCCACTTCTGGCACTTACGAATTAGACACATCTGGGGAATTATGGAGATTTGAGAGAGACTTAATGTGTCGAGAGTCTTAAAAATTATGAAAAGATTTTGAGCCGTGGCCACATGCTCAAAGAACACTTATTTAAAAGATAGAGTGGGAAAGAAAAAATGGGAAAATAGAGCAACAAAATTGAAAGCAAACTACTATATATAGCTAACCAGGTATATTTGCCTCCCTCTTGGATCAAAAGGAAAATTTTTAAAGTTTCCTTCATGGTGAGAAGACTTATGGTGCCAGACAAATGGCTGAATGGGATGGAGCTCTGGTGACTTGCTCATCCTGCTTTCCACCTTGATTGGCCTGTAACTGAGTGAATCAGAGTCAAACATGCTTCCAATATATACATACTCTTCTTGTTCTTGAAAGCTTGTCAAATGCTAGTTCCTCATACTGGTGTGTCTCATCAAGAAATCAATGGTTGTTGGCTCATCACCATAAGCCCTTGGATATACCTTATTGATTGGCTTATCTCTTTTTGCTTCATTCTCAGGTTCCATTGCATGATCATCCTCCTTGATGACTTCAACCTCTTGAAAGGATAAGTCTGAAAGCTTGCATCCCCTCTGCATACTTATTTGAGTCTCAATGTTGTCTTCTCCACATCTGGCTAGCTCATGGCCTCCTTGAAGAATAGTGTAACCTGCCCTAATGACTTGATCAAGGAAGTGTCCATGCTCTTCCATATATTCTTGCAAAGCGAGAATAAAGTCAGAAATGATCTCTTCCTCATCAGAGATTAAGGCAAAAGCTTGTGACTTGTCCTCTTGTTCATCAAATAATGTACCTATAGTGATTTCCTCCTCATTTGCACTCATGAAATCTTCTTGACTAGCCATGAACTGAGTATACTCCTCTTTACTTGCTTCCTCCAAAATATATTCCTCTTTGAAAAGGGATACAAAAGAAGACTGATGATTATACATATGCAGAAGAGGAGATAATTCTTGAGCTAGAATAAAATGATTCTCTTCTTTCCATTTGTACATCACTTCATCTATATCAGATGTAGCTTGATAGCTCTCTTGGAGGGATGTATATGAGGTGTGTTCAAATGTAGGATCTTCTGCTTGATCATCATCATGAGTAAGAGCAGCCTCAACCTCTTCAAGGCTTTGAGTGAAACCTTTCTCCTCCTTCTTTCTATCCCATGATTCCATTGTTTGTTTCCAACTCATGACCTTGTGACCAGAACATTTCCCTTGGGAAGAGGTAGCAATTTTATCTTCTTCAAGATCCCTAGCTGGTTCATGATTTTCCTTCTTCCAACTCAGAATTTGGACATCATGTTGAGAGATCTGAGAATTAGTAGAAGAGGTTTTTTTTGGCGTAGGCTCCTCTCTAAGGTTTGAAAGCTCTATCTCTCTTTCTCTAAGCAATTTCATCTTTGCCTCTAATTCCTTAACTTGCTTAGCTAGATTTTCTTGAAAGAGTCTTTCTTGAAGCTCATAGGAATCATCATAGAAGTGGGGAGTGCATGAAGGCTATGATGAAAAACAAAAAGATTTTTGAGGAAAGGTGGGAGGGACTTGAGGGGGAAGTGAGGGTTTGGATTCCACTTCCCTTGCTGCCAACATAGACTCGGCATTATTAAAGAAAGAACCTTGACAGGTTTGACTTGGCTCATGAGCAGGGGCTACATATATCTGATATGAAACTTGTGGCAGTGGATATGTAGGTTGATAGACTTGGTAAGGTTGTCTCTCATGAATACTTAGCTTCTCTTCTAAAAATGCAATCAAGCCACACACTTCCAACATCTCATTTGTAAGCCTTTGCCAATTGGCTCTTTCAATGGGAGCCCATGCACTCTTAACCAGATCTAGTGCATTTCTCACTTGATGGATGACATGATCAAGGATTTCTTGGCCACATCCCCTTCTGGTGTCAAGCTCTACTACATTATTTTTATATCCTAGCAGTGCTTGTTTGAAGGTGGAAATGGGTTGATTGGCAAAGAGATTAGGTTGATCAAAAATATATGAAGGATCATAAGATCCATAGTTCTGAGTAACAAAATTATACATACCGAATGGTGATTTATTGATGATACCAAGACTGCTTAACTAGTTGATTCAACTCAGAGTTGCCATTGGTGTTGATAAAATAAAAACCTCCAAAGGCTGGTTGGCCGAAGAACACACCAAAAAATCTTCAACTCCTTGAAAGATTGGTCCCACTGTGCATGCCAAAAACTGTTGATGATTTAAAATTGCACTTGATTCTAATCAACAACAATGGGAAGTTTCAAGATATGGGACTTGCGTCTTGAAACAACCTCCATATTTTAGAGAAGCTGGCTCTTCTTTAAATTGAGTAGATACTGGGAAAAGGGATAGGAATTTAAATCAAAAACACAATGCAAGAAATAAAATCTAATATATGGCGATGCACCTAAATGTAATTCAACCTTAATCCTGAGCATAGTGAGACTATATGTAGGATTCATTTACATTTAAGAGCAAACAAGTGCATGATCAATGTAAAATATTGAAACAATAGAAACAGAGGCTCACATCATAGAATTCTTTTACTAAGATACAAAAAATGTCAACAAAGTCATAGGGTTCAATCTTCTTTTTTGAATTTTCCAATCACATAAGAGGCACATAAACATGTACAGTTATGTAAACCTTCCAACTCAAGAAAATGAGACAAAAGAAAATGACATTCCTAATCTCAACTCTAGAAAGTCTACAGTCTAGACTAATTTTGCAAATGACATAGATAATATCAACAAAGGCATAGGGTTCAATCTTCTTATTTGAATCTTTCAGTCATACAAAAGGCACAAAAACACGTATATTTATATAAACCTTTCAACTCAAGAAAATGAGACAAAAGCAAATGATATTACTTAGCCACAGCTCTAGAAAGTCTAAACTTGTTACAATAATTCTCTCTCAAAACTCTCTTTGATAATTCCTTCTTTTACTTCTCCTCTGCACCCTTATTTATAGCCTTGGGTTCACTCCAGATTATCTACTTATTCCCAATCCAACATCCCAACTGAAATCTAACCAAACTGGAAGTGTCTAATAGAAGATATTTTATAGATTCTGAAACGCTTTGTTTTCTGGCAGTTCATTGGCTGAAATAGATTACAGGACGATCCCTTCTCTTAAATGCTAGGTAACACTTAGCCATTTTCTTGAAAATCTTCTTATTACTTTAGGAGACACTGGAAGACAACACTTGGTGTGTTCTGTAGCACCTATCAAAGACACGTGGGACTTTTTACATAACTTATACTCTTTTGTGTCTTTGCTCAGGAGTGTTTCGCCTTTGACACTTGTCCCAATCCACTTCCTCAAAACTTTAACAGTTTAAAATAAAATAAGACCCACAACATTTCTTACCCAAGTAACTTTATAAGGGATACAAGAACAGGTGTCAATCTTTGTTGCTTCATTAAAGGACACATGGTAATCTCTGCTTTACTTATCTGGGGTTACGTGGTAGTCTCCGCTTCTTTTAGCTACCTTTTTAGAAACCTGCAAAAGATGACACATGGTGGTCTCTGATTTAATCTATTTATACCATAGAAAGAAATGGGTCTCATTTCATATTTACACA
This sequence comes from Torreya grandis, assembly GCA_037957365.1. Lineage (NCBI taxonomy): Eukaryota > Viridiplantae > Streptophyta > Pinopsida > Cupressales > Taxaceae > Torreya > Torreya grandis. The sequence goes on along the minus strand of JARHVA010003381.1, from coordinate 1,130,505 downwards.
GATAGCGACACCTGGTGGCTTTTGCTTGCTTTAAAAACAACACTTAAAACCCACCACGGTCTTTGCTATATCAGTGAAGCAAAAATGAAGATAATTCGGATCTCGACACATGGTGGCTTCCACTCTCTTCTACTGGGGTATGTGGCATCTTTCATTGCTTTTAGAAGATCAAAATTGAGACCTTTTGTGACTGCCACTTGGTGCTTTCCGCTTTATCCTGATACTTAGATTTTTAAAACCTTTTGCTAAATAGAGATGATACGTGGGTGCCGATATGAAACCATGGATGATGACACTTGGTGCATTCCACTAAGTCGTTATGAGATACATGGCACATTCTAACCAACTCATAGAAAATATAAAAGGTGCCTCAGATGATGACACTTGGCAGTTTCCATTCGAGAAAGGATGCCTCAGACGATGACACTTGTCAGCTTTCGCTTGATCCCAACACTTAGACAAAAATAAATCAAAAAGGAAAATAGATCCCATTCTCTATTTCAAAACTCTGCCATCTCAGACCAAAGTATGCGGGAACAAAATTTTGCAGCACACAACTGAAAATCAGAATGAAACGTAAAGTAATTTTTGCTCTACAAGACACACACACACACACACACACACACACACAAACACACACACACACACACACACACACACACACACACACACACACACACACACACACACACACACACACACACACACACACACACACACACACACACAAAAAAAAAAAAAAAAAAAAAAAAAAAGAAAAAAAAGAGAGCACACACACACATGTATGCACATACACACAAACTTGATAACTAAATTTAAAACATGCATGTAATAAAGTAGGGATGACATTCATATCATGAATTCAAGATCATCCTAATAAAAGGCTATAATTAATAACATTAGGCATAAATTGACAAATAGTATCAAGAGTACATGGGCCCAAAGTAATATTCAGTGTAAATTTCCAACTATTTGGTGTGGAATGTTGTCAAATCTAATAATGCTCATATTTGATGGAATTAGATATTTTTCTGTTATGCCTAGTAAATTAAGGAAAGATATGTTACAAATATTCAATCCAAATCCATTACCAAGAAGTAATCTTTTGACTACCTTATTGTGCATAAAGACTTAACTATATGAGGGTAAATATTTATTAATAATGTGTGTTGGGGGAAGATCCTCTCTTTAAAAATACATACTTTCTTGTCCATTGGATGGTAGTAATGATAGAAGTGACATAAGGAGGTTCAATATTGTTAGATAAAAATGTATTATTTAATGCCTCATATATAATTATAGATTTGCATTGTTTATGGGAGTTAGATAACAATGAAATTTTGGCATTAGTATTGTTTAATTGATCTATAATTTCAAATTCCTTAGATTGAGGGATGTACCTCAATAGAGGAGGGGCAACATGAGGAACATTACCTCATCAAGTATTAATAACATTAAAATTTTGAGTTTGATTACAAGATTCCATACATGCTCTTTGGTGTTTATTAGTTATGGGAATAAATTCCAATTGAATATTATAACAAGATGAAGCATAATGTAGTGGAGATTTCTCTAAAGTAAGTTTTAGAACATTATCAAATTTTAGTCATGTATAAATGAAATAAATAATATCTTGGAATGCAAGATAATATTTTACAATAAAAAACATGATCTTATGTAACATATGAGAGAGACTTTCATTAATTGAATCCATTATAAATACAATGAAATATTAATAAAGTAATGCTAAGATCCATGAATATAGTATAATGTTAATCAAGCAATGCTAATGACTATGAATATATTATAATGTGAATCAAGAAATGATAATGATTATGAATACAATACAATAAAAAATCAAGGTATGAGGGTGATCTGGGAAAGGGTTTGAATGATTTGAAGGATCTAAAATATATATTTTTGTTCATTGATTAGTGTTGGTCTAATTTTTTAGAGCACTAAATATAGAGGTATAACCATGACTGTAACCCACTAACCTTAGTTTTGAGGATATATTGAGAGTAACTTCTCTAGGCATACACTCCTCTTAGGTGTACCACAAATAAAACAACTAAAAGAGGATTCTTATGGTATAAAAAGGGACCCTATGCATTTATAATATATCATGAGGCACATGGAAAATAAACTCTATGTTTAGTTTTATACTCTAGATATGAGTATTGGGGTAAACCCCTCACACCATGATGTCTATAAACAAAACATCACACAATCCTTCACAATAGTCACTAAGTAGTTTGAAAAATAATGAAAAAATAGTTTCCAAAATAAGAAAAATCAAATTAAAAATGAAGTGAAAAAATAAAATTGAAAGTTTTTTGTTTTTAAAAATCAATAAAATTTCAACTTGAGGTCAAAAGAAAGAGCTTCTATGTCTGAATTATCCAAGGTGACAAGATAATTTCTTTAGTGTTGAATTTAATCTAAGGTCAAAGAAATTGAATATTTTTATGTTATATATTATCCAAGGTCAAAGATTTTAATTTAGTGTTGGAAATTTACACAAATTCTAAGGAAATTCTATCCCAAAAATAAGGGGGAAAAAGCTATAATCTAAATATAACAAGTTTAACAAAATGTTTAACCTTTTTAATTTAAGATGACTTAAACACATGGTATTAAACTATTAAAATTGAAATGTTTTAGATTATGGTAAAAGCAGGTTTTGAAGGGGCCCCGAAACCCTAGTACAAGGAAAGAAAGAAAGAGCATCCAAGACCACAGGCAAGGCCTAAAAACTACAACAAGGAAGTAGCAAAAATAGGTTTTTAATGGACCTGAAACCACCAGAAAGACAACTGGTCAAAACCCAGATTTAACAAAGATCTAGCTACACCAAAGGCAGAAGATTACAAAAAGAAACCATAAAACAGGACCAGTTTACATAACCAACAAGAGGAACCAGACTATTCATCCAGTTCCACTATCATTTTCATAGTTTCTTTTCCTTTCACAACAATATCCTGGGTAGTGGTTACTGCCAGCATGGCTCCTTCTTGTGTAGCCTTCTTTCTTGAACTTTGTCTCATCCTTTTGCTAGGCCCCTCCAAGGCTTTGGTCTCCTCGTTAGCTCTTTTTCCAATATTGACACCAGTAGCACAAATATTGGACGTAACTTCCTCCATTTTCGTTCTATTATCCTTAATGAGTTCCCGGAGGTTATTCTCGTAGGCTTTGAGCTTGACTGGGATATCTCTTATCTGATTTTCCATATTGTTAATTTTGTTCCATACAGCTTTCAGAGTATCTTCCATAGTTTCCACTTTCCTTTTGAGATCCATGATCTCCCTACATGTCCAAGAATCAAGTTGGAAAGATGCGTCTGCTTTGCAATTGACCCAAGTCATTGGTGTGTGTGTTTCATCATTCTATTTTTTCCCTCTCCATTCCTCAGAATTTTTATTGGGACTGTTCCTGGCTTCGTCAAAGGTATCCTCTCGACCCTTTTGATCCTGTTCTTTAATTCCAGTTTGAATTTCCATGTCCATTTCTTGATTATCATCCTGAACTATAGTTTCCTTTTCATTTCTTGAAGCAGGGTCCTCAACAGGGCCATCCTGGACAAATTCATCCTCTGACACTTTCTGATTTTCCTCCGTAGCTTCTGTTCTATTTGCAGAATCCTCCTCTGTGTTGACATTTTCTTTTTCATTCTTCTCAGGACATTCTTCATCCTCATTAGAGTTTGTATCCCAGCTTTCAGTTCCTTCTTCTTCCTCCAAGTTTTCCTCCCTGGGTTTATCAATTCTCTCCCATTCAGTATCTTCTTCTACATTCTGATTTTTAGCGCTAGGGAGCTTGATTTTGCCTTTCCCTTTTACACTTTCACTCTTTCTGCTCCCTGACTCCTTATTTTTCCCCTGGTTAGGGTGCTTTACCATTGCATTATTCTTACAATAGCCTTCGATTAACAGAATAAGGCCTTCATGTAGGATAGGGCGCGTTTCCTTTTTCCTATGAGCATATAAACTTTGGACCAAGGAGAAGCGAAGGTAAAAGGGAAAAGACAAATGTACCTTGTTCCTGAAATGGTTAAGGAAGACAAAGTGGAATTTGTGCACTCGCTTACTTCTTCTGTCCAGGATGAATTACTCCCTTATATAGCTTAAGACATCCCTCCATATCCCTTTAATCTGATCCAATTCATAGAAATCCCCATTCTTGACCAACTTCTGCTCTTCCTCATCTATCTTGGGGAACTTACAAAAGGCCTCATTCGAAATGCTTGTCTGCTTGGAGAATTTAAGTCCATCCGTAGGCAGCTCTATTACCTCTACTATAAAATCCTCTATTAGGTTCACTGTGATACCATGCAAGGTGACCCTTTCATCAGTCCAATTTTTGAAAAAATCCGTTGTGATATGCGGTTTTGACCCATGGAGCCTTTCCATATAGTTTGCAACTTTTCCTTTCTACAGAATTCTCCAGACTTCTTGTTTCTCTTTCCATTCATCACAGCTCTTGGGTTCCTACTTCCTGGGTTCTCCCTTCCTTTCGCGAGCCATACTCATTTTCTTTGAAACCCAATTGCTATGGTATTTACAATGATCCCACCTGCTACCAAATTGATTAGAAAGTCAGCTTTGTTTGTGCATATTCAGGATCTGCTTCTCACTCTTGAGGGCCTTCCTCTTTAATGATTGCTGTCCTTTCCCCGTGCTGCCACTCCTCCAACTCATTATATTTCTATTACACTCCAATCTTTCCTTCCTTTGCATGGGTTGCATCATGAAGAATGAGCGCCCTCAAATCCACATTCTTTTCTAATGTTTCATGCCACCTCACTGTTTGACCTGTCTGGACTGCACAATTAGCTAGCCAATCTGCAACACCATTGGCTTCACGAAAGGTGTGGGTTATATTCACTTCTTCAAATTTTTTAATTAATGTTTTCATCTCCATTACCTTAGCCTCTATGTTCCAAGACACAGTATTTTTATTGTTAAGAATATTTATGATATTCAATGAGTCCCCTTCAAGCCACAATTTGGGATATCCCGAGTCCACAACTATTTTGATGGTCTGAAGGGCAGCTGTAGCTTCGACAATGTGGCAATTTGATTTACCAATGGGGATTGCAACAACATCAATTACCTTTACCGTATGGTTTCTCAAAACTCCACCACAACCTGCATTCCCTAGGTTCCCTTTGGCAGCACCATCAAAGTTTCCTTTAATCCATCCTTGAGGGGGAACATTCCAAGTAACCCGTGATCTGGGATTATCAGGTTTACCTTTAGAATTATCCATCCTTAAGGGGTTATCCACTTAGAGAGTTGAGCTTGGATTATTTTGTGATAAAAAATTCTCCTTTATAGCTCTAATGATGTTCTATCCTACCACCCATCCAGGAAGTTCTTTATTTCTAAAGATTCGGTTATTTCTTTCCTTCCATATTCCCCACCAAATATGGGGAAGAGTAAGTTTCCATAAAAAAAGAACTTCAGGATTCTTGGAGGGGCAGTACCAGCTTTTGAGAGATAATTCCATGTTTTTGTGATGGATCCATGCAATGCCCCACAAATTGAGGATCTCTTTCCAAACTAGCTGAGTGAAGGAGCAATTCATGAACAAATGATCTCTATCTTCAAGGTCTTTCTTACAAAGAATACAACTGTTTACAATATTTATTCTGCATTTCTGTAAATTATCCAAAGTCAATATTTTATTTTGGAGAAGGGTCCAGAAAAAGAATTTGATTTTAGGGATGAGCCCCTTAATCCAGGCTCTTGTCCATAATGGTTTGCTACCATTTCCCTTTGAGGTGAAGATGGAAGAAACTTTAAACTGTCCACTTGGCTCATTGTGCCAAACAATTTTATCTTCATGGTTAGGATATAGTGATATAGCATTTAGGGATAATTGAATATCCTTGAGATCTTGATCATAGTCAGTGAGGTTTACCCAAGAGTTGTTCTGCCAGTATTGGTTAACCATTATTCCCACTCTTTGCTTGCATCTATCTATAACATCTTTATCTTGGATTTCTTCTTGCAAAGGTTTTCCTCTTAACCAAATATCTTCCCAAAACTTCACCTTTTTACCATTGCCAACTTTCCATGAGCTTCCTTCTTCTAAAACATGTTTTGTCCCTTGGACTGCCCCCCATATGGCAGAAGGATGAGAAATGTCCAGAGTAGTAAAGAATTCAGGGAGTGACTTTGCCTTGAATAAGTACTTGTGCTTCCATATTTTACTCCATTCTTTATTTTCCTGATAAACCCTCCACCCCTGTTTAGCTAAGAGGGCTGTGTTCATACTTCTAATTTTACTTATACCTAGTCCACCTTCCCTGACAGGTTTGCAGATGTTATCCCATGCTATAAGAGGCATTCTCCTTTTCTCCTCAGTACCTGACCAAAGAAAGTTTCTTTGGATTTTTTCAATGGCTTCAGCAAATTTAGTGGGGATTTTGAAAAGACTCAAAGCGTACGTAGGTATGCTTTGAAGACTTGCTTTGAGGAGTGTGAGATTTCCACCTTGGCTTAGAAGACTGCCTTTCCATCCTGCCAATTTCTTACTAAATTTGTTAATAAGTCCTTCCCAAAAAGCTTCAGGAGCTTTCAACCCAAAAGGGAGACCAAGGTAAGAGGAGGGAAAGATCCTATGGAGCATTCAAGGATTTTTGCAATTTTGTTCTGTCTGTAATCTGGGGTATTAGTAAAGAATACTACGCTTTTGTTCCAGTTAATCAGTTTTCCAGAGGTAGAGGAATATAGATTTATAGCTTCCTTTAGAGTTCTAGCTTCTGTGACTTCAGACTGTCCCATGAAAATAGTGTCATCCACAAATTGACCATGGGAACATATTAAAGGATGTGAAGAGGGTTTCAGTCCCTTAAATAATCCTTTACGAACTAAGTCCCCTAGGTATCGCCCCATGCTATCAGCCATGATAATAAACATAATAGGGGAGATAGGATCCCCCTGTCTTAATCCCCTAGACGGATTGAAAAAATGAGACGAACTCCCATTTACCAACATAGCTATAGAAGTTGTAGATATCAGCTATTTGATAATATCAACCACTCTTTGTTCAAAGCTGAAAGCAATAAGGCTATTTGAAAGGAATAGCCAATCCACCCTGTCATATACTTTAGCTATATCCACTTTCATTAGGAACCCCTCTTTGTTTGAGCTGGACAGTGAGTGAATATCCACTTTCATTAAAATTGAAATGTTGCTATGTATTGATCTGGTATTAAAATATAATATAATACAATATGCTATATAATTTATACAAAATAGAAACTTGTTAAAAGGCCTAAGGATGTGCAAATTAGGAAGTTCACTATAACTGAAAAATTATGGGAAATTGACTTGCAAATAAAGTCATATTAAAAACAATAATTTTTAGTTTTTTGGGATAAGTCTATAGGACTCAAAAAAGGGTGAATTAAATCCTTTTCTATTGATTGTATTATTGATTTATTGATTTGAGTTTGTATGATTACTTACAAAAGCTGACTGTTGAACTTCATGCTCTGTGTTGTCATTTAAAAGGCATAAAAAATAGAAACATATAAATCCTACACATGGAATATATAGTGATTAGATAAAAAATAGGGGATAATATGGGTTGGTGAGGATGGTTGAGATAGCCTCAAAAACACTACATAACTGTGTGTTGCCTACATAACCCAATTAGGCCTCAAGTCGATGTAGTTCTCCCTCCTAGAGTGATTGTGTGATCCATTATTATGAAACTAGAATGTTATAACTAGAAAATTAATTTAAATTATTGATGGTAGATTCCATTGATCTTCAATAAAAATTATTAAAACTTGTATTTTGACTGCTAGAATGTTGTAGATTTGAAATAAGAAGACATAGTTCTCTTTTACTTAGTGTACAGTTCAATTTCTAGATAGATCAAGTGGGGGATAATGAGTGGCCTTGATGTGATTTTATATGAGAATAATTAGAATAATTTTGCTAACTTACTTTATAAAATGTGTAGGTGAGCCATTTTGAAATGTCTTGATTCTAAAAAGTGACCATTGGAGTGTGGGAGACAAGGTTGCACTAGGGGACAATGACACAATGCAACTCTTTCCAACTAATGAGAACTTGTACCATAATAATAGAGACTGTTGGAACACATCTAGATGGAACTTGTGGGATAATAGGGATGAATGTAGTTGAAATAGGTATGTCTGTATGATATTTTCAATGCTTAAAAGAAAATTAAGGCTCTTTTATAGATTGCAAGTTAGTGAAATGGTGAATAAACCAAGGGCAAGGGCGTCAAGAATAAACATTATCAAGAACTTAATGATTAATTTTATGTGTCTAAACAGATGTTTACATATTATTTAGTCATGTTGTGGTGAACACACCCCACCCTTATTTCTTTAGATGGGGACCCTCTTGATTCAACATAATTACTTTGTTTCTCTTTTCTAGCTTAGTTGCTCATTTTTTTCAGGATTTAAATCTTTGTTTGGTCTATTTAATGATTGAGTTCACTTGAGACATCATTTAAGTAGTTGGATATTTCATTGATATGATATTTTGTGTATATATGTTCTATGCTTATTTTAGGTTCAAACTCAAGAGAATGCTTCATCAGATCTAGCCCTTTTGTTCTTATTTCACTTTGACTAAGAACAATGGTCTAAAAATGTTGAAAATAGCCTATAATTGATCCTCATTCATTTGAAAGTCTTGTGTGAAACATTTAGTTTTAAAATATTTGATTGTGGATTTTAAAGTTGATTTAGTATTTACCTTGGTTGAAGTTTGTGTTTATGTATAATTGGGCATTCTAAATGATTTATTGAATTAAACCTTAGGCTTAACCATTGATTTAATTAGGCCTTTTAAATTATCCATTACCTTAAAATTTAGTCCATGTCATGAAATAATTAGGTTAATTGTACTTTTAAATGGTTTAATTCACATGAAAATTGCCTTCAGTTTTTATTTAAATCTACATTTAAAATCATTTCATTTATGTCTAAATGGTCTGTGGTCTATGTTTAATCTATTAAAATGACTTATTCTAATCGAAGTATGCATTCATATATGTGAAAATTCAGTTTTGGTTCATGTGTATTCAATTTTAATTTCCCAACTAAATTTTTAATCAATTTCTTGGAGATTTGCCTTATATTTTCATAGGTTTAACCCTTCTGAGCCAAGATATAACACAAAGATACCACCTATCGAGATCACATTTAATCACAAAGTTTAGAGTCTCAAAGAATTAATTAAGTCCATAAAAAACATTATGTATAATCCTTTAGATCCATCCGATGATATCCATCTAAGTGATCAAATGTTTTCAGCATTTGGTAACATTTCTAAATATTTTGGCTTCCAAGTTCTCTGTGATTATGACAAGTGTCATAATCATAGAAGCTAAGGTTAATTATATTATTTGGCATAACTCAAAGTATCTCTAAGGACTTGAGGCCTAAGATGTTTCCACATGAATTCATATCGCAAGCTTGAGACTCAGAGTAATACCATAGAGAACCTTGACCTCTCGAAGGCCTATAAACTATCAAATCTCTTAGATTAATGGATTACATGAGATAGAGACATAGAAGAGAGAAATGAGCATAAGATGATAATGAGCCTTAGGATTATTCCACATGGCATGATCACATTCTATAAAAATAGACCTCAAATAACTGAGATGATGCCATATGACATCATTTAATGAGACCAAGAGCACAAACTAAGTGAATGAGGGACTACAACATGGACTTGAGAACATCAACAAGGTCCCTCAAAAAAAATTTGAGGGGAATCTACCCATAAATAAACTATCAAAAACCTAGGTCTCTAAACTAATCAAAGCCTACCATATGGTAATAGACACCAACTTAAATTTGATGCCTATCTACCTGTTAGGAGGCCATCGTAGCTTTGTAAATGACTTAAATAAAAAATATTTATTTATCCATTTCTCAATTTTTTTCATTTAATGCTTATTACCTTTGCCATTAATGATTTGAGTATTTTACTTAGTCATCTTTGTTAAAATGCATAGGTTTTAGGATTTAAAGTAAGAGCACTATGTGAAAGAATCTATCAAAGTATTGATAGGTAGAAATACCCCACATATTTCCCAACCATATGATCTGTATAAAATGACCCACATTAGTTGAAAGGGTTTATATTTTTACCTCATAGTTAAGATTCAATAAAAATTTGACATGTGGCAATCATTTGACTTCCCATATCCCAAATTCATAAATCTATAGAATTGAAAAATTAGCTAAGTGTTAGGTCTTTTTTGAAGCTCCAAGATCATGCCAGTGGCATGATCTCTATTTATTAATGAGAAGAGGGTGGAAAATAATTTTAAAATCATTTGAGTCCCTAGGGTCTCAAGATCACACCATGTGGTATGATCATGATAACCCAAGACTCAAAAAGCATCTACAAAGTAGGGAGGACAAAATGGCCTCAAACCCCAAAGGCCAATGATGACACTAAGTGGTATCATCATAGGATCTTGAGAAATAGAAGAAATATAAATACACAATAAAAGGCCCAAAGTATGACAATTGAATCATGGGAAATTGAGACTCAAAGAATATAATGAGAGAGGAATAATTGAATCATTGTGGATTATATGATCTCTTAGATTGATGGCTCATGGGACCTTATCATGCACATAGCTTGGTCACTGTGAGGAGCTTAACTATAACAAGAGCTCTATGATCATGCCATGTGGCATGATCACATTAATTCTAAACTAACTAATAACCAAAATTAATAAAATTTCATTAATAACATAAATAAGAGATGAGGGAGTGCTAAGTGGCACCTCCCTATAAAGCTACAAAAACATAGAGAATCTTGGGTCAAACAAAGAGATAAAAAATGTAGAAAAGAGCATAATGTAGCCCAAAGAGTATAAATCAAAGTGACAAAATATAAAAATGGAGAATTATAGATCTATTCAGCATGTTGATTTAGCAAATCATATAATGAGCATAGATTGATAACTGTTTAGCCTATCAAAACTATCAGGCCTGTGATTGGACTATGCATTCAATCTGATTATAGAAGCAAGTTTTAGTTTTTTCCCCTCATAAAAATGTAATAAAAATGGGATAAATTAATTTAAATTCATGAATAAGAAGTCGATCATAGGCATGATATTCACATTGGGATTAAGTAAATATCACTAAAGATAAGAATACAACCTTTAATAGGCATGGCCTCTAACTATAAATCATGGTTAACTTGGAAAATCTATCAAATCTCAACTATTTTCCCAAATTATCATTGAATATTTGTAACCACCCTAGTAGTGGGATAAGTGAACTTCAAGGAAAAATATGTTTATATAAGGGACATTGTTTCCATTTATAAAGGGTGGACACTTTATGCATAGAAACTCTATTAAAATCATAGTAGAATCATTTTCCTTATTTTCATTTTATCTTCTTGCCTAGGAATGTTATCCATGGCTTCTTATTTAGATTTTATGCTTATGCCAATGAATTTATGTTATACTTGTTTACTTAATGAATGAAATTATTATATTGTGCATATGATAATCTATTGTGCTTGTAATTAATTTTTATTTGCTTTAGAACACTCTTTACTTTATGTTTTTGTAGCTATAATGTAATTTAAAAGTCTTGTGTGTAGTCTACTATAGGCCTTTGGGTGTGTTTATATTTAATGAAGAATTTGTGAGTTAGGAATTCAAGTTTGTGTCCTTAGAGCTTTCCCACTAAGAGGATAACCATTTGTGTAATTTTTAAACTAGGCACATAGTGGTATAACTATGACTTGACATATTTTATCTTGAGAAGCATTGACATTCTCATGACCAAAGATTTTATTTTATGCCCTCCTTTCCCCCATATTTTATGTTTGTTTTTGAGACTAAAATACCCTTCCATTTCCTTAGAAATTGACAAACATAAACATGATAGTAGTTTAGAATCAAGGCCAAGTTAGTAATAATTCCATTCAATCAATCCATTAAGCTTCTAGTGGTAAAAGTCACCTCTCTTTGAAGTTATTCTAAAGAGGCTACATCATGAAGCCACATACCTAAAATTGTGCCCTAGATTGATCTAACTATCAATCCTAAAATGGAGGATGAAAGTCCCTTATTGTTCCCCACTTTGAGTACTTAATCTCATAAGTGTTATTAGAGTAGGAATTTAGGGTAAACTATATTTGGTGATATAAGGAGGGTTTTCATATTTAAATTTGATGTTCACTAACCTCATAAATTGATATATTTTACAACACACTAGAGCTTATTGTATGAGTGACTAGGTCCTAATCTATATGTCAGAGATTGATCATTTCACCATTTTAAATCTATAAAAGAAATTAAAATATTAGAGGTAGGCCTAGACCAATTATTACGCTCACTAGTTCATCTTCTCAATTTATCCTGAATTAATCCTTACCCATGGCTACTCCTATGGCTTGGCTTGCTAGGAAACTATAAATATCTGGAGTTGTCCATTATTTACCTAGGAATCCATAGAGGTACTTTCTTATATTTACACCTAACATAGGAAGGACTAATGAAGAGCACATAACATCTTAAAAATTTTATCTTAGACACTTGAATGTTGAACATGAAGATGTTTCCTATAGATTGTTCCCGTTCACAATTATGTACATAGCCTATGACTAGTTTTTAAACCTACTTGAGGACTCTATAACATGTTGGAATCAATTCAACAATACTTTCATTAATTAATTCAAACAAGTCATAGATTTTAGTGTCCTTTAACAATAGTTTGCTTCCATTAAGAGAGAACCCAATGAACATATTAAGAACTTCAATGATGGTTTCAAAAAAATGTGAAACTAAGTCATAATTGTTTATAGACATGACACTCAGTTTGCCTTAAAAATGTATAAGAATGCATTATACCCATAGACTACCATGTTCTTGAAAAGGGATCCCTTGGTAGTTGAATTATCTATAGCTTATGATAAGGCTATAAAATTTGATAGGTAGTTCAACCCATTAGGTCATATGATGGCTCCCATTCCTAATGCTTTACCAAACTTGACAACAAAATATGCCTATGTCTCAACCCTTTCCCATAAAAAACCAAATTCCCTTGATGCATGCCACACCTAATCAACACATAGGTTTTCTTAGTCTAGTAGGAAATGAGGAAACACCCAAGATCACAATGATATGTTTTTGCTTATTGATGTGAAAAATGTCCAAAACATACTATAATAATCTACTAAGAATTTGTTGGATACCATCCAATGTATGGTGTAAAAGCTTCACTTATAAAATATAAAATAGAACCTACAATTATCCCAATAACTATTAAGAATCCTCACCTAATAAATTGATTGAGATAAACATATGTGAAATAACTCTCCTAAATTAGTGTTGTGTACATAACATAACCCAAAATGGAGAACTTTATTGCATTGAATTATACTATGATTTTAACATATTAAATATGGAAATGGAAGAATATGAGGTGGTTCCTAATCAAACTAAAGCATCCAATGTGATTAGACCCCCTAATACAACTTTGGTGTTGGAAATAATGGAATTTTATATCCAAGAAGGTAATGAGATTGAGGAAACCATTCATGAGGTGTAGGTATTTCAACAATTCCAATAAAGTAATTATGCCCTTAGGATTAGGATATAGCAGTATCCCCTCACCACCTCAACTCCTCCCAACAATGGTGTAAATCCACATGATCCTAAGGATAAAAATGATACACCACCTCCAAATCTTAGTGAATCCAAAGCCCATGTGGAAACTCAACCAATCTAGATAAAATTTAGGTACAACATAGTAGAGGACATGAAAACGATAAAAGATAAAATAATTTTGCATGAGCTTGCTCAATCAATAGAGTAATGTGATATTATATTAAAATCACTTACTAAAAAACCAACTCAATCAAAGCAAAAAACTTCCCATACTAACATGATCATTCATAATAATAATATCTAATTTCCTTATTTTCTTTTAACTATTAGATTATTTGGGAAGAACCTGCATAATTGATTAGTAGACTTAAGAGCTTTAACCCATGTAATGCCCATAATAAGTTTTGAACTAGGATTAGTCCCTATTAAGTCAGAGAAAGTCATGGTTCAACATGACAAGTCTAATATTAAGGTATTTGGTGAGCTAATCAATGTTCATATGTAGTTATAATTAGAACCTATGATTCAATAATTCATAAATACTTTGGTTATGGAGATTCTTGAATCCTACAAGATGTTATTCAATCAAGATTGGTTAAAATAATAGAATAGATACATGGATATATATTTATCTCATATGTGGTTTCTTTGGAGAGGTGTATCCAATCAAATCAGAGTAGATAAGGAACCTAAGATGAAGCACATGATAACTAAATACACACATAGTCAATGAGAAATTAAACCTAGTGTCCTCTAACTTAGGAATTTTTACATTATATACAAAGCCTTCTAAAGATAAATATTATAATGACCCTGAGTTATTAGGTTTATGGTCCTTATATGTTGATGGGGCCCATTCTAAACAAGGCACTAGGATAGGAGTTCTACTGATAGACCCACAAGGAAAGAGACATCTAGCTTCTTATAGGTTATGTTTTAACCTTTTAGGACTTAGTGAATGTAAATCCTATGTCTGTTAAAGAGATGAGTATAGTGATTAGGGTAAAAATATGAAATAAACATAGGGTAGAAAATTATTGAGGTGGATGATCTGAAGGCTAAAAACTAAGATGGAGGCTAGTCTAAGTGTCACAAATAGGGACCAAGTGTCAGAATCCTTCCTAGATAGTATAAACCTAATTGTATAATATTAACATATGGTGCTAGTGCCCTCATTTAGTACTAATTTCTTTTGTTTGAATAATTTTTAGGTTTTATATATTAGGTCCTATTCTAAATCTAGTCCAAAATTTAGGTCTGTGTAATCAATACTTTTTCTTATAGTTCAGTTTTCCTTTAAAACCCTTATGTTTTCATGTTTATAATGATTTGAATGAAAACCATGAGACAAAGGGGTTAGTGGGTCTGATATGCTAGATGTGTGATCCACACCCCTGTGTGGGCATGTGGCCTACATACTAATACTCTAAGGAGGGATCAAGCCTAATATAGTTCTCCCACCTAAGTATTGGTGCAAGTGCAAGTGCAAGTGAAGCTAGTATTATTTTTGACTTGAGTGCTTTGAATGTGTTTGATACTAGAAATCTGAGTAATCTAACCTTAAGAATGTTGTAGATGGTAGTATGTAGAAGTAGGGAAAAATAGGGATTGATAACCTTAATTATGCATAACTTGTTGTAAGTTTGTATGTGTGATTTGCATATCATTTACATCTAGTGGTTAAAGGGATAAAAGTCATGTATTTTTACTATTTTGGTGCTTGTGTGGGTGCTAAAAGTGATTTAGGCTGACCCTAGGAGGTCTAATATTTGAAAATATATCTATTTTTGAAAAATGGAGAGAAATGACATTAGTGCCATTATTAGGACACTAGCTCCATGTGGTGCTATTGTCCCTATTATGATACTAGTGTCCAAGTGGTATACCTCTAGGCATGAATGGCTATGATGCAAGAATGAGGGTTTGGAACTACTTTAGGAATGACTAGGGATACCTGTGTCCCACATGAATGTTGGATAAGTATGAAAATAGGCTCTAGGATATGTCTAAGGCTAAGCTAGGGATAAGTGGTCTCAAGTAGCAATATTATCACTCAAGTGTCACTTATAAGTGATTAAAATTTCCCTCCCATTATTCTATAAATTCAACAAAGTGAAATTATTAGGATAAAGAAAAAATAAGCGAACCTAGACTTATTAAATAGGTAAAGCCTGTGAAGTTAGGTCTGAGTATAAGAAGCATTCTCCAATGCATGTATTGAAAGTGAAACATGTATAAATTATTCCTTAAGATATATCAAAATAAAAGATGAAATTGAGTAAAGAATTAAAACTAAGTAAAGGGATAGGAAAAAGGAAAGGAATGAATACACCTCACTAGGTATGAAAACTAATGCATAAACCTGATGATAACCTATATGTGTGCATGAATATAGTGATCAATTGGTGAATATATTGGATTGAGATGATGAATATATTAATCCTCATGTGTGGGTGGCTCAAGAGCTCAATCCAATTTTAACTTAATCATTACTCACCCTTGTTTGGTGGATCATGCCCTGTGAATAGCTTGGATTAGACTGATGGTGTGTCTAACCCTTTTTTATTGCTGGATCAAGAAATCAAGTAGACTATGACTCCATAATTACCTACTAATGTGTATTAAATGTATCTAAAACTAAAATTATGTGATTTAATTGGAAATTTCTAACTAGAAATGTCAACTCTATAGCCACTTGGGTATATCAGGTGGCTCTAAGCCACTCAGGAATGCCAACCATTACATTAATTAAGGCATGAAAATAGTGTGTAATATAAAATATCATGTCATATGTATACAATTTAGATAAATACATGGAATTTGTTATTTCATTTGATCAATCAGTGTGTAAGTGAGCATACAAAAATAATGCGCTGTGCACATGCCCCCAAATCTGATATCTAAGCATATGGATTTTGGATTGAATTGTAATAATCTATTTATGAGTATTTGAATTAAAATTTTTAATGATGATATCATGAATTATGACCCCAATTTGAGAAAATTGGTAGGAATCTAAGGTAAAATGAGAAAAAATGGTAAATGTGTAACTAAACATGTGGAAGCCTAGACTATACTTTTCTGACCATTCTTTATTTTTATGAAACTAAGGCTACTGGATAGTAGCAACATATCTTGGATAATAGGTCCATGTGGTACAAGTGTCCCAATTTGGGCACTAATGTCTATCTATTCTAATTTCTATGCAAATGTATTAATCTTTGTGTCATTATTTTCTCACTATGTTTACCTGAGTCTAATTTTTGTAATCTAAGCTTGTGTGCTAAAAATGTACTATGAATGAATTATGGGAGATTGATCTCTATGAAGAACCCCTATGAATGCCCCCTCTTTTGAGGGGAGTTTTTGAACATGTGCAATAACTATTGTCAAAATAAAAATATCTACAAGATGTGTGTTATCTAGAACATATATGATATCTACATAATAATCCAATATAATGTGCATACATAACATCAAAATGTAAGACAATCAGAGTCTAAGTTTATAATGTGCTATGTATGTTATGTATATCATTCATATGGATGTCAAGATATATATAACAATGTATGTGACAAAAAAATTGAGTAATAACAAAGTAACTATCTAGGGGGATAGGGCATGATGTCCATCACATAACCCAAGTAAGAAGAGGAGATGCATGAGGTCCCTCATGGCATATAAAATTATAGTGTGTAACAAGAAAGAGACAAGTGTCATGTCCATAACACATATAAGAAAGCATACACACAACACAAATGAGGTACGCAAAGTAGGCTAAGAGGACACAATATAAGGGACATGGGCACATGTCACTAAATCTAAGAAAGAAAGACATATAAGGACATATTCAAATATACACATAAACAAAAAAAAAATAAGTTGGCTTACATACACATATAAGGACATGTTCAAATGTTCATATAGATAATCAGGAAGGCACACACAAGGACATGGGCACATGTCCAAAGCATACATACTATGTAAAGAAGTGGCATAGATCCAAAGAGAAATGACATATCCAAATGCCCTAAAATATAATAAGCATAGAGACACAATTAATTCTAAACTAAGAAAGCTATAAATGAAAGTATGCATGAACATGTAATATAAATATGTGTAAGATTCAAGATGTACATATACTGAGTCTAAAGTAGTAATAACTAATAAAAAATATGAGAAAGTGTAACATGATCAATATCAAGATATAACAAAGCTAAAACTATGATATAAATTATAGAAATATGGAACCCAATAATTGATACTATGTATAGGGTGTGCAAAAATAGGTGAATGTGTCAAATGAAGAACCTATGTATTAGTGTATATGCCCTCAATGGGTAGATAATAGCAAATCTAGATTGATGTAGTAGACATGAGTATTGTAGCAATATGTCCTCAAGCAATCTATAAGCACTCAAAAAGAACAAGTGAAGCATGTATGTATGATAAAATAGACTATACTAAGATAACTATCATATGTAGTGTCTGGTAAATATAAGAAATGTAAACATGATAATACATACAATCTATAATTTTATGTTTTATAAGTAAATAATTGAATGCTTTTATGTTTTTGAAATATTATATTGTTTTTGTATTTTTTGGATATAAGCTATGTAAAAGCAACATGGAAATGAAACTATATACAAGGATCAAGAAAGAAGGAAAGTATGCACAAGAAGGGAGGAACAATACTAACCGATGAGTCTCATGGGAGACTCACTATTAATGTGTCTTATGTCAAAAATAGAAATGGTAATATCTCATGTAGTGTGATTGATTTGTTATAATTTAATGGTTTTATAGTATGAATCTGAGTATTATTCATCATCAAAATCATAATAACTTAGAATTATAGAGGAAATTGCCTCATACTTTGGAGCTGACCTTTTTGAATTGTGATTTGGAATATTGATTGTGATTTTTCCCTTTAAGATTGTGATTATTGTAGGCATATGGTGTTGTGGAGGCTCTTTTTCTATAAAACCCTTTTTTGAGAATGCTTATTTGCTTAACATGATTTTGACTTTACAACTTAAGTTCTTTCTCTTTATGTACCATTTCCTATGTATTTGGATATTTTTTCTTGATAAACTATATCTTTGAATGATTTTCCTTAGGATGTTATCAAAAACATTGTTGAACAATATTATCAATTGCTAGAATAGGAGTAGTGATGCCTTGGGCCTGCTTACCCAAACCTTGACCATGATAATCAAATTATTGTAGATATTTTTTTACCAAACCTATAGCAATTTGAAAGTCAAGCCTCATTTTGGATAGGTATATGTGCATATTTTACTTGTTTTACATGTGATTTTTGTATTGTTTCTTGCTTTGATTATGCTTTATGAACCTTTTGTTGTTCTAAGTTATGTTTTGGTAACCATTTTTGTACTATTTCTAATTTTAACCCTATTTAAATTTGAAGATGTGCCATTATATGGTGTTTTGATGATGTGTCACTATGTGATTCATCTATATCCATTATCTATTGTATTTTTATTTTAAATGATGAACATGAATTAGTGTGGTTCCCATGCATTCTATGATATGCATAATAATATTTGGATCTCTTCACTAGGTGTAGAGGAGGTAGGTTGATTAACTTAGTTTTAATCATTACCATTAATATCTCACTTGAACTCTTATTGGACCCTTTTAAAATTTTTGAATTACTTATAATAGCTACATTGTGTTGTAATTGATGATTTGGATATGAAAGAGTGTGAGGCATAACTTTTCTAGGCATAGATGCATATACATGGTTTACATGAGCAAATTTTGAAGACTTTGTACATGTAATGTGATTTGCCAATAATATGAGATTTTCACTTAATAACTAATTTTGATTTTATAATTCTAATATTATCTTGCTCATACTGCTAATTTGATCCCTAGAGTCTCACAAGTGCAAACCCTAGTTACTTTTGATTGAACATGTAAACACACACCTTATAGGGGGAGGTGTAGATAGGCTGAGTATGGGCATTAGTAAAAATAGTATAGGATACTTCATCTTGTGTAGGAGTGATAACCTGATCCTAGTTAGAGGGAAAGTAGCTACCACTCTCATAAAGATGAGGAGAAGGATATTATTTCTTATGCATAAGATATGACATTGAAACTTGAAACATAATTGTTAGCCTATATGCTAAATCCTCTATGTGCATAAAGGTTTAATTGTTAATATAATTCCACACAAGAAAAATATAACATGCTATAAAATATGACACATATTTGAACTGATTTAAAGCATCATGTACATATGTGTTTATGTCATCTTAAAATTCATTCCAAATAAAAGGAAACAAGCTAGTAAGAGAAGATAGAAAACTTTGCATCAAAAAGTAGTTAACTTCATATATCATTATTATCTTAATTATATGAAATATAAATATAGTTGAGGGTCATATAAGGATGGAATAAAAAACCCTAGGGTTATCTAGGGTTAGGGTTTGCATAATATTTGAAGTAAATCAGATTCACCAAATGCTTTAACCTTCTATAACTTAGTGAATGTAACTCCTATGTTTTTTAAAGAGTTGAGTATAGTAAATTAGAGTAGAAATATGCAATCAATACAACCAATGATTTGTTTCATAATTGACTAATTATATCTTTCTAAAAATAATATTAAATAATGCAAATAAGAAATTAGCTAGAAAATGATTAAGATGGATGATCTAAAGGATAAAACCTTAGGTAGAGGCTGGTCTGAGTGTCACAAATAAGTTTGAAATGTCAAAATCCTTTTTGGATAGTAGAACCCTAATTAGATAATATCAACATATGGAACTAGTGTATTCCTTTGGCACTAATGTTCTCTATCTAAATAATTTTTGGGTTTTATATATCAAGTTTGGTTCCAACTCTGATCTAAATTATAGGTCTATAAAATTGATAAATTTTTATATAGATCTATTTTCCTCCTCTATAAGGGTTTGAATGAACACCATGATAAAAATGGGTTAGTAGGTATGATGTGATGGACGTGTAATCCATACCCCTATGTGGGAATGGTGCCTAGATACCAATACTTTGAGGAGGGATCAAGCCTGATGTAGTTCTCCCACCTAAGTGTTAGTGAAATTGTAAGTGAAGATGATATGATTATTGACTTGAGTGATTTGAATATGCTTGAGACTATAAATCTAACTAATATAAGCTTAGGAATGCTGTAGATGGTAGTATGCAAAAGTAAGGAAGACTAGGGATTGATAACTTTAAGTGTGCATAACTTATTCTAAGTTTGTATGTGTGATTTGCCTATCATTTCCTTATAGTGGTTAGAAGGCTAAAAGTCATGTATTTGTAGTTTTATTATGAATTTTTAGGTGATAAAAGTGGTCTAGGCTGACCCTAAGAATTCAAAGATTTGAAAATATATCTATCTATGAAAAGAAGAGGGAAAAGACAATAGGACCATTATTAAGACACTAGCGCCATGTGGCCCTACTGTTACTATTATGGTGCTACTATCCAAGTGGCATAACACTAGGCACAAAGGGCCAAGATGCAAGAATGAGGGTCTATAACTACTTTAGGGATGACTAAGGATGCATGTGGCCTACACAAAGGTTGTATAAATGTGAAAATATGTTATAGGATAGGTCTAGGGCTAAGCTATGGATAGGTGGTCTAAAGTATCACTCTTAGCACTCAATTGTCACTTTTAGGTGATTATAGGTTATAATTTCCCTATACTAAAAATATAGTAGAATATGAAGAATTAATCCTTGGGTTGTAATTTACATTGAAACATAAGGATAAAGAGTTGAGAGTGTTCAGTAACTCTAAATTGGTTGTGAACCAAGTTAATACTTTTTTAATGAAAATTTTCTTATCTTAGAAAATACAAACATAGGGCATGGGATTTAATCAAAATGTCCATCGCTTTTAATTTTATTTCTATTCCCTAAGATGAAAACCAAATTATTGATGCATTAACAACTACTATTGCTAATTTGACATGTTTATTTGACATATAACTACATGAATTTTATATTGAGTTAGTCCTTTGTCTTTATATCCCTAACAATGTAGAAAATTTATAGGTATTTGAAGATGACTAGCATATCATAGAGTTACTTTACAATTCAAGGGTGTTTGAGGCTTAAATAATTGATGAAGTAGAAAGGGAAATCCTAGGGAGCAATCATTTGATCATGATGGTGCTATGGAGATAAAGGGAAATAAAATTCCAAAAGGATGATCTCCCCAAAAATAAATTTTTATGTTGATAGCCCTATGCACCCACCTAAAAAGCCAAAATATGAGCATAAAAAATGTCTAAACATCAACCTTGGCTCCCTATAAAATCCCTAAAATGTCAATATTGGTCTTTATTAGACATACATAGAGGTATAACAAATTCAATATTTGTTATTGAGATATAAAGGCATCATTTCCTAGGCCTATAATGATCTCAAGGTATTTGACCAAAATATAATTATATCTTAGGAGTTCGAAGAGGACACAAATTATTGATTAGTTCTTTATTAGTCAAAATAATAAAAACCCATGCATAAAAATACACAAGAACTAAACACTCTTTCCTAAAAAATAGGTAGAACATAACATAATGAATAAGATCATAAAATAGAGATAAAAACAACAAAATTAATTTACCTCCTTTGTCAAATTTGATGTCCACTTATTAGCGTAAGGATGTTTGTACTTGGTCTATGAAATTAGAGACTCTTGTAAATGATTCTCCATGGTGGTATCAATTATCCAATGGTCACTTGTGGCTTTGTTTTGCTATTGGCTTGACTTAGTGTGAATCTTGGCATAAAATGGGCATTATAACACTACTCTCAATGGGTTCTTGAAGGCATTCCTACAGAATAACCTTACACACAAAAGATTTTTGGCATATGGTGTGGAAACTTTATATCTATAAGAACTAACTCTAATCCCAAGGAGGTTAAGTTAAATTCTAACTTTGGTTAAGTCTCAAATAACCTAGGTTGAATCAGGGTGATGCTAGGTTGGGTCAAAACACTCATGAAATATTGACACCTCAGTTTTAGATATTTATGAGCCATGACAACTCACTTTAGATATTTGTGAGGTTGTGACTCACCTTTTTGGAATATTTAAGATTTAATAAATCAATGTATTAGATCCTTTGACCTTTGACTTCATATTTGGCTAAAAATTCTTTTATAGATAAATGGAATTCACTAATTCAACTTAGAATTTTTACTTAGGAAAGTTAATTAAGATTTTCAATGTAATTGATCTTGCTTAGTGCTTTTTGGATTTTGGAAATTGTTTTAAATGTTTTGAATTAATAGCTCGACATACCAAGAGTGTCAAATTACTAGGTCATAATTTGAATATGATTAAAACTAAATTAGGTTATTGGTGTATATAAGGTAATAACCCAAATAATCAAGCCTTGTCACATTTTTGAGAAATTAAATACCTTATGTGGATGGATTTTGGCAATTTAGGTGATTTCTAGGCTTAAATTATGTCATGTGCTAGAAATTGATTTGAATCCTAGTTTGGGCATGGTAGTGGCCAAAGTTGAGTGTCTATAATTTGCCTCTATTTGATAAGATGGTGTGAGATAAGCATAGTAACATATTTTTAAATAATAAAAAAGTTGTTAAGAAGAAAAATAATATAATGATTGAGGAATGATGCTCCACACAAAGTTTGGAAAGCCTATGATTCCCCTTTGATGGAGTGGCTAACACATATGATTGATGGCTAGTACCTCAAGAAGAAGCAATAAAATGATGAAATTAACCCATGGATGGGATTAATCCAATCAAGATAAAACTTGAACACATTTATTAGAATACTTATTTTCCAAAAAGTGGTTATAACCAACAACAGAGGTTGAGACACTAATTTATCCAAAGGTGGTTATAATCAATGGCATAAGTATGTACCCCAATAGTGTAGATGGGTTAAAATAATGATTTGACCAAAGGTAGTTATAATCATTAGAATGACCTAAATTGAAAAATATTTTTTTCCCTGGTAGGGAAGATTTAATCATGATCAAATGGTTGTGCCTCAATAAGGTGGATTGGCAAATATAACTCAAAGATATAACTTGTCACACTAATTAAAGATGAGTGGGCACAAACGTAGGTATGATGGTATAATTAATGAAGAAACCACAAATAAAAAGGAACATGATGATGCACAAATTGATGAAAGAGATGATTGGAATAAAAATGGTGGCTTAGCTACCTTGAGATATGTCATGTATCTAAGCACTACCTACATAGTCCAAATGGACCTCAGGTCAATGTAGTTCACCTACAAGTAGAAAAATGGGATGAGGAATAGAATGTAAGAATAATAATTGATCAATGTGAATGATTTAATTGTACCTATCAATGTAAAGATGCTCATCCTTATTAGCATTGATATGACTAGAATGGTCAATGAGTTGATTTGATCAAGGAGCAAGGGGTAAATATATATTTACCATAATGGGGCTAAGGAAGCTCATGTAATGAACCCATAATCATGGATTGATATTGAAATGGAATAGAGCATAGGTATGAATTTGGAATACCTAATAATATAAATATGCACATCCTAATTATAAATGATTATAATTCATTTGATGTTTAATTACTCTATGTTTGGGTGATGTTTGGGATATGCTAGTTTGTGATCTTAGAAGACTACCATTTTATTGATCCAATAGTCTCTATATGCCTAATTTTTCCTGTATCTTGTGATATTATGCATCATAGTTATGAAAAACCATAATGATGATATATACCCTAAGCATGTAACACTTAGTTTAAATGCAAATATTAACAACCTAGGAGTAAGATATGAACAATCAAATCCCAAGTGTAAATATAAAAAAAAACCTAGTGTAGGACTAAATATAGACATTCACAACTTAAGTAAATGATATAAATAATCAATACTTAAGGGTAAATAAAATGTAATATCCTTATGACAACTAAGGAAATCAAAAACACAAAAAGGCAAATAAAGGCAAACAAATAAAACAAACAATCAAAACAAGCAAAATAAATAAATAAATAAAAGACAAATAAACAAACTAACTAAAAAAACAAACTAAACATAAATAAACTATAAAAATAAACAAACAAAACACCAATAAATAAAATAAATAAAAAACACAAAAAAAAAAACCAAAGCAAAGAAAAGTTCACTAAACAAACTATTATAAACATACAAAGACAAATAAACAAATTAAGCTAAATGAACAATAATATACAAACAATGGTTAGTCACAATGTTAGTATAAATAGAATAAAAATTGTTTGAGCATTTGTAATAGAAGTGTTACTCTCAGTAATAAGGTGACCCCTAAGCTAGGTAATAATGACATAAGTAAAATATCACAAGAACAAATGGTATAATGTTTCCCTTAGGATATAAGGAATAATGACACAAATAAGATGATAAAACATTGCCCCTAGGCTATATGAGACAACAAAACAAAACAAATAAAATGTGGGGAATAGAAGAAAAGGAAGGGGTATCCAAGCTGATGATGCACTAGGCAAGTGGATGCTGCCTACATAGTTCCATGGACACAAGATCTAATAGGAACTTTAGGGTAAATGTAGTTCTCCCATGTTATGGGATAAAATAAAAATGATGATAAGTAAACATGACTGAATTGTAGAGGAAAATAGGAATGGTCTCTCAAAATGATAAGTGCGTAAGAAAAAAAAGGGATAAAATTCACAAGTATGAAGGCATCACCACAAATAAATTGCACAAGTGCAAGAACATGGTTCATGCTAAAACCACACTAAAAGACAAGAGATGAGTATCCAATAATGAATTGAATTGGTAATTCATAGTGTTTACTACATCTGTGGCTTGGAATGAGCTCCCAAAATGGTGAGAAAATTAGTAATGGTTGCTCAAAAAATGATGAGACTATTAGAAAATCCAAGTGGGCATTATTTCATTATGTTCAAATGCATAATGCTCACATCATCAACTCACAAAACAATAAGAGCATATAGCTAAGACCAATAAGGATAGGAAAATTAAAGGATAAGTGATTACCTATGAAATAGTTAGGAGTCCTAGAATCCTTAAGGTGAAAAAGTGGTTGAAAAATAAAGGAAAGAAGATGAGCTAACCTGAGATACTCCATGTATTCAAGTGTTGCCTACATAGTCCATGTAGACCTTAGGCCAATGCAGTTCACCCAAAAATAGGAGGAAAAAACCAAGGTGGTCTAGAAATGAAGTTGAATAAGTAATAAAGACCATCCAAGAAAGTTTTCATGGATTTATATCTCACATAGAAATTCTAAGCTAATTTTCATGATTTTTTGATTTTTAGGATTTTTGAAACTTTTCAAATGTATTTGGAATTTTATAGGTATCTCAACTCAATAAAGAATCATGAGATACAAAATTTTCCAACTTATAAAATGGTGAGAGCATGGTTTAGGGTCACTCACATAATGGCAAGAGCATTCCAACTTAAATTACTTGGAAAATGGAGAGAGTGTGGTAAAGGGGTGACTAAGTTGACCTCAATGTAAATAAAGTACTACCTACATAGTTTCAAAAGGACCTTAAGTCACTATAGTTCTTCTTACAATAGTGAAATCTAGGGAATAGTTTCTAATGTTTTGGTGTTTTTGGTATCTCAACTCAATAGAGTATTATGAGATACAAAATGGTCCAAAATCATAAAATAGTGAGAGTATATGGCTTAAAAATGCTTGTAAAGTGGCAAAAGCATGGAACAGGGGTAACTAAGCTAACCTCAACATAAATAAAGTGCTCCCTACATAGTCCTATAAAACCCCAAGTCACTAGAATTCTACCTACATAAAAGGTATTTGACTAAGTAACAAAAATTTTAGGTATAGGTAAATGTCAAGGTATGGAAATAATGATGGCAAGGTAATGAAACAATGCATGGTAAAGGGGTCATTCCTAATTTTACCAAAGGTATTTATAATTGGGAAAAAATGGTAAAGGGTCAATGGTCATATTTTGCTCACAAGTGGTTATAATTAGTAGCACAAGTATATAATGCAACAACAAATTAAAGATGCAATTTCTAGGACCACTATTATACTAATTTCATATACTACCATTCAAACATTTAATTTTTAAACAAATAATGGAAATAAATATGTCATCAACCACTAAATGTGCTTGAAATATAAATGAATTAGAACCAAGGCCAAAAGTTATAGGTGAGGTTAGGCATAAATAATTGGATAGAAAACTAGGCTGAGTCATGGTAGGGTAGGGTAAATGATAGGGTATGAGACAATGGTAAGGAAAGGTAAAT
This sequence comes from Torreya grandis, assembly GCA_037957365.1. Taxonomy (NCBI): domain Eukaryota; kingdom Viridiplantae; phylum Streptophyta; class Pinopsida; order Cupressales; family Taxaceae; genus Torreya; species Torreya grandis. Next base: position 1,103,568 of record JARHVA010003381.1, on the reverse strand, counting down.
GGCTAATAGAAAGGTATGATTATGTTGTTTTTAATAATGTGGAGATGCTCATCCTAATCAGTATATGATATAGCTAGAATGGTCAATTGTTTAAATTGATAGCTAACATGCCTCTGAATAGATGTTATGTCAAGAACCTACTACTAATTTAGATTCCAATATTGTTATTGTGATATTCATTAGTGTTTGATTTTGTTTCCTAAAAACTTCGAGACAAGATGTATTTATATCCTCTATAAAATAAAGTATGGTAAGGGATGGTAAATAAGGATAAAAACTAGATATAAGGTTTGATTTGGAAATGGAGAAATGAAGCATAATGGAATGTATAATGGTTAGGCCCAAAATGAATATTTGGATATTTAGGTACAAATGATATTGTTGATTCCATATTTAACATAATTTTGGTTGTGACAGGGTTGAAGACTTTTAAATAGGCTCTTGATAGGACCACCAGATTTTTCTATTATTTGGGCTTGAGATATGCTACCATCTAATTATGTTGTAGATTGGAAGTTGAACTAATGTTGTCTTTAATAATTTATTCATCAAAAATTGAAGAACTGTTGTGCTCAGGTATTGGTTCCTCAAAGAGTTTTTCACCAGTAAAGTTGTCTTGATTGTCCCATAGTACCTCTAAGAAGGTTTCACTAAGGAATATTGAATTTTGGATTTGATTGTCTTCTATCACCTCAAACAAGGTTTCACTAGAAGATGATAAGTTTGGACTTTGATTGCCCCCTAGTTCCTTTGAAAAGGTTTCACTAGGAGAATATTTTTATTCTGCATGAATGTGGTCTTGGTCTCCCTAATATTTTATAACTAATATATTGCCATGGATGTAGTTAAATAATGTGTGATTATATTAGTATTAATCAAAACTTTTGGGAGGTGGAATGTAAATATAATGGCTAAGTTAGTTGGTGTTAATGGTATATGTAATGGTAAGAGGAAACACAATCCTTGTAGAAGATACTGGGAGAAATTGAGTCAATGTTAAATTAACCGTCATCAAAAACCATGGAAGGATCAAAAATGTATTCAAATTGATATGCAAGGCATGTGCATCTAATGTCATAACATCCAAAAATGTATTCTAATTTGAAGCTAAGTCCAACTCAAGGGACTCTAAATTTGATGTTGATTTTGCTTTTGATACTAAATCTGATATTAGTTCAAAAATAGAACTGAGGTTCAATGTTGATTCTTCTTCTAGTATTGTGGAAAAGATGTTATGTTAAATGTTTGATATTGGATGAGTAATGGCCTAGGTTTTAATAATGGGATATTTAGAAATATTCTCAGGTAAGAAGGACTCCATAAAGGCTGACTTGTCAAAGCGAGGATTCTCAATAAAAAGGAAATGGTTAATAAGAAACTCCACATAGACTGGCTTGTCAAAGTTAGGGTCCTTAAAAATAGGGAAACGATCAAAAGAATTATTTTCCCAAAGGTGGTTATAATCATTAGGGGGTGACTTAACAAAGACTATCTTGTCAAAGTGAGACTCCTCAACTAAAGGGAAAGGGTTAATAGGCAAATCCATAGAGACTAGCTTGTCAAAATGAAGATCCTTAAAAATAGGGCAATGGTTAAAGAGTGATTCAACATAGGATAACTCATCACAAGTATGTGTTTCAACAAAAAACATCAATGATTAGTTGGTTGTCTTGGCCTTGGCTTAATTTTGGTTGTAAAACCTTAGATTTGGACACATCTTGGTCTTTAAATGATGGATGTTTGAGAGTAATGATTAGCTCTATTATGTTTGAAGACCGGCTTGGATTTTATAAAGTGGGGGAAGGTTGAAAATGGATGAATAATGATCTATTTCTTAATAATGAGATCTTTTTAAATACGCTCATCTAAGATGGGATCAATAAAGACTAGCTATGGGTCTAGGATGGTAATTTTCTCTATCTAGTCAACATTGCATAACCTTGTTAGGATAATGAGCTACCAAATTTGGAAGGTCCCAGAATGGTAATGAGTGGGCACTATAGAGATTTTTTACTAACAAAAAATAAAGGATGAGGATCTAGAATGGTAATGATTTGGTGCTACGGAGCTTGGTTATTAACATAGGCCAAAGGATGAGGGTCTATAATGGTAATGAATGGGCATTGTAGAGCTTGGTTGCCAAAGAAGGAGGGATTGAAATGGTAATCCTTAGGCACTACAGAGCTTGGTTGCTAATGTATTCCAAAAGAGGAGGTATTGAAATGGTAATGAATGGGCATTATGGAGCTTGGTTGCTAACATAGACTAAAGGATGAGGGCTTAGAATGGTAATCCTTGGGCATTATGGAGTTTGGTTGCTAATGTAGGCCAAAGGAGGAGGGCCTAAAATGGTAATCCTTAGGTGATATGAAACTTGATTACTAATGTAGGCCAAAGGATGATAAATAGCATATGTAAGGGATAGGGTACCATTTGAAAGGGTGAACTTGGTACTTTAATTTTTCCAAAGAAGGGTGATCTAGGCATATGATAATAAACATGGATGCATTTGGAAATTATCCCAAAGAGGTCAGTCTTGGTCTATATAAATGGTCTTGAACTTTATCTTGGTTATGAAATAGACTTGGTCTAGGTCTAGGTTAGATTGGAATTTGGCTGACATGGTTTAAATGGGTAAAAAATAACCATAATTAGATTGAAATGCGGGTTCAAAAATAAACCTTGATTTGGCATGATCATATGATTTGGTTGAAACACTTGCTATTTGAAAAAGGTATGGATTTGAACTTGGTCAATGTGGACATCAATTTTTTTTTTTTATTAGTCTAAGTAAATTGAAATTAGTCTAAAAAAGGTACTTATTTTCCCAAAGGTGTTTATAATCAGTGGAAAATGTGAAACAAAAACTCAAAAATCATTTATGGCTAAGGTATTGATTTACCCAAAGGTAGTTATAATCAGTGGCAAAGGTATCTAAACAAGGTATAATAATCTTGAACTAATTGTAAAGGATAAAAATGATTTTCCCAAAGGTGGTTATAATCATTAGCCTAAAAAACAAGGCTAGACTCAAAAATAAAGATCTCAAACAAGAACCTGAAAGCAATATAAAATAAGGCAATTGGATTGGATAAACTTGGTAAATAACTTAGAAAACAATCTAATGCTAAGGTAATTAGCTTGGAAGACACTTGGTAGTTGGATCACGAAGACTTAGTATTTAACTCACAAGAGACTCTTTGACAATGGAAATAGGATGTTTTTGAACTTGGCATAACAAACTTCAAACAAGGCACATGAAAACAACTTAGATCAAAGGACACTCAAACAAGGCATAATGACAAGAAATAACTGCTAAGTCTAAGCAAGGGGTCTTTAGATCAAATAGGAAATCAACCCAAGTAACACAATCCAAAAATAAAAGGTAGACCACCTAAGCCAAAATTAGATGTGGATTTGGCATAAACCTGATTAGTTTAGGATTTGTGATTCAAAAGATTGAGTTTAAAATTTAATGTAAAAAGACTCTTATGTTCTAAATGGGCTAAACAAAGATGAGCAACTTACGTATTTGAAACAAGAAGATATAAAAATGGTTTCAAAAATGAAAAGTGTTTTGGAATTATTTAGGTAGCATAATAATGCTCCTTCAAATAAATGGCATGACAATGGTTTTGAACTGAAAAATCCATGGCAAATGTTTGAGATGAAATGGGCAATGTAATGACACATTGTTTAAATAAGTGACACACATTTAGAATAAATATTTAAGGAAAAAAGTGTGACACAAAATAGGAAAAGAAACACTTCTTAGGTTAAAGTGGTGTGAGAATAGCATAATGGTTTTGGACTTATTTTGATTTGATAATACAAACAAACAATTTTAGTTTAAAACACACATGTAAATCAAAGAAAATAGAAATAACACTAATGGATCACCCTGTCCCTAAAAATGACATAAGTGTGAATATATTTTGTCAAATTTTCCACTTATGTACCAATGCTTGTGAGGAATTAAATTTTAATCCAAAAATTAAAAAACAAGTATAGGTAGAGTTTTTATGCCCTCTCTATCTGGTACATGGCATGAACTTAGAGTGAGGAGCACTCAATATTTGGAAAGATATTTTAGGGCAATTGGGGATGAGTAAAATTTATACATTTTGAAACACACTAAATGGTCCCAAGTGTGGCTAACATAAGGGTGAAATCACATCAATTGGGTTCATAATCACTAACTTACTATGCAAAGGTCTATTCCTTGGCACAATGACTTCAACTATGTATTACTTAGTAAAGTTTGATGTTTATCAAGACCTAACCTAAATTTTGATTAGGATTAGAGAGGATAACCACTCATCCCCCTAGTTATCCAAATATTACATACCCAATTTATATACCCCCCAATGGGGTGGGGTTAGTACGATGCTAGAAGATGAAACCCCAGGTTAACACACCTCTAAAGAACTTGTGAGGAGGTAATGAAATCCAACCCACAAGCCAAATGTAATAAAATAAATGGAAAGCCTTTTAAGGTTTTTTTTGGGTCACCTAAGTCACTTGGATCTTGGGAAGATCATATATGACATTATTTATGATAAGATTAAACAAACAAGGTAATAAACCAAGTGATTTTGGTCACCCAAGTTCTCTATAAGGGACAGGGGGAGAGCATACACACAATAATTTTTGATTTGACATAAATAAAGAATTTTATTTATGAAAACTGAAACTATCTAATAAACAAAGGAATAAACAAAAAGTGAAAAATATCTTAATTGATCTAACTAAAATGTATGTTCTTTTTAATTGCACCAACTCCAATGTGATTGAAATTTTGACCCCTTGGCCTTGTTTGCACTTGTAAATTTTTTGAAAAAACTAAAATAAAAGTATGATTAGGTTGATTTTAAGCACCAAACAAAAGTGTATGTGAGATTTAGAAGTATTTTGGACACTCTCTCCACCTTGGTTCCTAAAAAATGTTAGCAGGTTTACTTGTCTCTAGGCCAAAAAGCAAATTAATAAATAACATTCCATTTTGAGCTCTCAGGTTTTTAAAAACATAGAGTGAAGCTGTTATTTATGTAATAGAGTGAAGTTGCTATTTTCAAAAAATCCATTATTTTCCTGAGAACACATACATAGACAAAGACTACTTTTAGGTGAAGTCACCATTAAACAAGGTGAAGCCGCTGATTAGATCTAGAAAAGTCATCGATTACATGTAGAAAATAGGTGAAGTCACTAAAACTAAATGGAATTTTACTTGGGAAAGTCTCTATTTAGAAGGTCAAAGCCATCATTTTTGCATAAATAAAGATCACAAATAGAGCATGGGAATGTTGAATTTAATAGGGTGAAGCTTATGATTACATAGAAAATAGAATGAGGGGATTTTCTAGGATAAAAATCTTAACTTGAAGAATTAAATGCTTTTGTTATAAAAACTAAAAGTTTCTCATCATTATCCTTGGCCATAAAGGATGCATGATCCCACTGAGTGTTCTATTATGTATCTTAGGATTTTGAAGAGCACATAAATTATTAATTAGTTTCTTGTTAGTCAAAATGATAAAAATCTATGCTTAACAATACACTAAAGCTAAACACTCTTGTCTAAGAACTAGGGGGAGCATAACATAATGATCAAGATCACAAAATAGAGATAAAAAAAAGACAAGTAATTTAACTCCTTTATCAAATTTGATGTCCACTTTTTGGCATAAGGATGTTCATACTCGATATATGACATTAAAGAATCTTATCAATGCTTCTCAATGGTGGTAGCACTTCTCTAATGGTCACTTGTAGCTTTGATTTGCTATTGGCTTAGTTTGGTGTGAAGCTTGGAATAAATGGGCATTATAACACTAATCTCAATGGATTTTTGAAGGTATAATTATAGAATAACCTTATATATAAAATATTATTGGAATATGGTGTGGGAACTTTTATTTATAGCTCTAAGAACTAAATTTAACGCTAGGTGTTAAATTTTAACTTTGGTTGAGTGTAAAATAACCTAGTTGAGTCAGGCTAACGTTGGGTTAGGTCAAATCACTCATGAAATCTTGACATCTGAGTTAAAGATATTTATGAGCCATGACAACTAAATTTATATATTTATGAGGTTGTGACTCACCTTTTTGGAATATTTAAGAATTAATAAATCACTTTATTAGCTCCTTTGACCTTTGAATTCATATTTGGCTAAAATATCCTTTTTAGATAAATGAATTAACTAATTCAATTTGGAATTTTTACTTAGGTAAGTTAATTAAGATTTTTAATGTAATTAATATTGCTTAGTGTTTTTTGGCTTTTGGAAATTGTTTTAAATTAATAGCTCAACAGGCTAAGAGTGTCAAATTACTAGGTCATAAGTTGACTAGAATTAAAATTGAACTAGATTATTGGTGCATACAGAGTAATACCCTAAATAAGCAAGACTTGCCATATTTTTGAGTAATTAGGGTAATTCAAGTGATTTCTAGGCTTAAATTACATCATGTGTTAAAAATTGATCTGAATCCTAGTTTAGGCATGAATGTGGCCAAAGTTGAGTGTCTACATAGAGGTAAAACAACTTCAAAATTTGTTATTGAGATATAAAGACATCATTGCCTAGGCTTATGGAGATCTCAAGGTATTAGACCAAAAGATAATAACCCACACCATTACTCTTAAGCCAAATCACAAACCATTTAGGTAGAGATAAAGTCCCGTAAACCTAATTCTAGAACCACTTATACAAAAATAGGTTCATAAGCTTCTGTCAGATAGAATAATATTTCTAGCTCACCACTCCACTTATGCAGTAAATTAGTCCCTATTTGAAAGAAAAAAAAAGAGATTAGAATATGATTTTTTTTTAATAGAGCCTTAGACAAAGGTGATTATCCATTGCCTTTCCTTGATGAGGTAATCCAAATGGTGAGTGAATCATAGATGACATCCTTTTTAGATTGATTCTTTGGGTATAATTAGGTTTAGGTAAATTTAGAAGAAAAAGCCAAGAATAAATTCACCATGAAATGGGGAACTTTTGCTTGAAAACAAATGACATTCAATCTGATAAATGTAGGGGTAACCTTTCAAAGGGATTTGGACTTATATTTTTAAGGGTTAATGAGAAAATGCATTATAACTTACATGATTATTTAATAGTGTTTTCTAAATGTAGGTCTGATCACATGTGCCATTTGTTAAAAAAATTCAAATAGTGCATAATGTGTGACATTTCCTTAAACTTGAATAAGAGTGTGTTCAATGTCAATGAAAGTAAAATTATTGGGCACATCATAAAAAATAAGGTATTTATATAAAACCTAAACATGCTAATGTAATTTACAAGTTTACTCTATCTAACAAAAAGAAATAATTAAAATCATTCTTTGGAAAAATTAACTTTATTTGTAAATTTATTTATATATTTGATGTTATCGTTAAACCTTTAAATGCTTAGCTCAAATGGGATGCAAAAGTAAAGTGGAACACTGAATCCAAGAATGCCTTGTAAAACATCAACATGTCATCATGAAGACACCTATGTTAATCAGTCAAGAATATGCCAAAGACTTTTATCTTTATCCTTTTGCGTATGAACATACCATTACTAGAGTTCTAACTATGAAACTAGACAAAGATGAGAATATAATTGAATTTATGATCAAGAACCTAAAATATGCATAAATAAAGTATTACCCATTGATAATCATGCATATGCCTTGATCAAGGTAGTAATTGTTTTTGACACTATATCCATAGAAATAAAATGCATGCAATTATTCTAGACCTAGCCATCAAGCTCATGTGGGGGCATAATGAATTAGGGGAAAGTAGAGATAGATGGATGGATAAATTCCAAGAATATGATTTGGAAATAAACCATACCAATTTGGTTAGAGGCTAGGGTTTCACTCAGTTGGTCACTCATATTGATCCCCAAATCATAGTAAATCAAGTTGACCAAACACAAAAGCCTTAACAGGATTGGTATGCCCTAGTCACTAACTATATTCTTTTTGAAAGTCACTCACTAAGTCACTAGATTTAACTCAATATATAAAAGGGCCCTTAAATTGAAATAAACTCAATACATGCTGAATAAAGGAGTTATATATTGAAAAAATATGAAGGTATATACCTCAGATGCCTATTAAGTCAAATAAGTTATGGCTAGCTTTAATGAAAATCTAGGTAGGGGTCATCCCATAGAAAATGAAACTATGCATAAGATACTATGAGTTGGATACTATTGGTATACCATATTCAAGGATGTCCATACTCATATTTGATCATTCCATCAATGCCAAACTTTTTCAAAGTGATAAGTCCATGATGCAATGCCTTTGTATCTTATTGTGGAGGAAATGACTTTTGCACAATAGGGATTGGATTTCATAGGAGTAATCTATCCCAAATCCTTAGTAGGCTATAAATTTTTCACCAATACCACATATTACTCTAAAATTTAGACATATATAGTAGTAACAAAGAATAACATAGCTAGTGAAGTGATTAAGTTCTTGGAACAAAACATAACTACCTAGTTTGGCATGCCAATTTCCTTGGTCTATGATAATGGCCTTGTATTCCCATCATTAGAGCTTACTGAATGAGATTATGAACATGGGATAATTTTTATATACTCATACAACTAATATATATAAGGTAATGGGTTGGTGGAGTCAACCAATAAAAATCTAATGGATGCCATCAAGAAGTCAGTGGAATAAAAATCAAGGGAATGGAATTTGATATTAAAGTATGCCCTCTAGGATAAATGCACTGGATATAAGCATGCTATCAAAATATCACCATTATTTATAGTTTATGGTTTGGAACCTATCTTCCTAATTATGCTCAAGCTTCCCACCTACAATTTCATGCAACAATACATGGAAGGAAATGAGAAGGTAAATTCAAGACTATTGGACATTGTTGAACTAGAGGATGCTTGAGAGGAAGCCTTAACGAATTTCATCATGCATCAAGAAATCTTAAAAATATGGTTTGACAAGAAGGATAAAGTGAAATCTTTCAGGATTACAATCTAGTGATGCTATAGGATAAACCCCATTAAAAGAAAGGTTGACATTCTAAGTTTTATCCACTTTGGATTGGTCTATACCAGATATTGGAGCTATTGGGATATAATGAATTTTGCTTCAAGGATTTATAAGGGAATGATATTTTATTTCCAATGAATGGACAATTCTTGAAGCACTACTTATCAACCATCCCTTCCACTATATTTTCAAAATAGTCCCATGTTGGTCTAGTAATGTATAATGTACATATTAACATAGTTTCTTAATTTTTACATTTGATTTCATTGGGTTGCTTTCTATGTTTTCTAGTTTGTTTTTATTCTAGTTTGCTTCTATTGTGTGTTTGATTTCATTATGTGTTTGCTTCTATTGTGTGTTTACTTTTGTTGTGTGTTTGCTTGTGTTTATTATTCTTTGATTTGTTTCTTTTGGTATTTATTATGATTTACCTTATCTATATCAATGATTTGTCATATAGGACCTTTCATTTTATGAAAGTGATAGCCTATGCCTTAATAAAATCAAAGCATGAGCAAGTAATAGAAAAAGGAAAGTCCTAATAAGTAAGTTGGTCCTTGTTTAGGTGTGTCATTCACCTCAATGGTTGGGAAAAATATTGGAAAGTGAAATTCATAATTTGGAGGATATAAGGTAATTTTCATTTGAATAATTCATAGACTAAGAAAAAAATATTTTGCATCTTTTAAATTTTTTGTAAGCCAATGATTCATAATCGAGCAAGTGGATTTTGGAACATTTGCATTTTCTTGTTCAAAGACTACCACTAAGCACTTAATTAAACACTTTAAAGTAATTGAAGTGACTAAATTATTTAAGATTATTTGAGTACTTAGAGATTTTTTGAATTCCTTTTATATATGGCTTGGTCCCCAACCCTCAATAGACCGATCAGTAAAATCCCTTTTCAAAGAGAAATATGTAAGAACAACTAAGTTTAAAATGCACATCCAATGGCTTTCCTCAAAAGGGTGATTTAGGCAATCTCCATATAAAGATTTATATCCTAGCTAGTAATGGATCAAATCCTTGAGTGGGATTAGAGGCATCTCTATTGAGGATATAGATGCTTGACTAAAAGTGGAGCAATTCCCATTCCATTCCCACCTAAGCCATGCAACTTGTCATTTCCTTCAAAAGTTTTAATGCTTGGTCTGATCTAAAATTATTCATGTGGATTCAAATGAAATTAAAAGAGAATTTATGAATTCATACACTGATGTTCTTATGGCATATATGTAGCTTAGTATGTCTCTTGTTATTTTAGAATTTTGTGCTTTCATATTTTCTAACTATGTTTGAGAGACTTCTTGTAGACTATGATTTGTTCAGAAATTAAAAGTGTAGCCTAGGTTCTAAATGTAATAAAATTTTCCTTGTATAAGTCACCATTTTTTGTATCCAACACACCCCACCATCACTTATTCATATGGGGACTTTCTTGGTTTAGCATAATTAATTTTTTCCTATTTTCTTACATAGTTACTCATTTGTTTTTAGGGTTTAAATCTTTGTTTGGTTTATTTACTCGTTGAGTTCACTTAAGGCATCATTTACGATGTTGGAGATTTAATTAGTTTGATATTTTGTGTATATTAATTATATGTTTATTTCAATTTCAAACTCAAGAGAATGCTTCATCAGATCTAGCCCTTTCATTATTCTTTTGCTTTGACTAAGAACATTGGTCTATTTCTTTTGAAAATAGTCTATAATTGCTCCTCATTCATTTGAAAGTCTTTTGTGAACCATTTATGATTTAAAATAATTGATTATGGTATTTAAATTTTATTTAGTATTTACCTTGGTTGAAGTCTATGTTTAAGTCTAATTGGGCATTCTAAATGATTTATTGCATTAAAACTTAGGTTTAACCATTGATTTGATTAGGCCTTTTAAATAATCCATTACCTTGAACATTGGCTTATGTAATGAAATAATTGGGATAATTATGCTTCCAAATATTTTAATTCACATGAAAATTACCTTTTGTTTTACTTAAATCTACATTTAAAATCCTTTCATCTGCATCTAAATGGTCCATGGTCTGTGTTTAATCTATACAAATTCCTTGTTCTAGTTGAATTATCATTAATTTATGTGAAAAGTGAGTTTTAATTCTTGTTTATTATATTTTAATTTTGATAATAACCTATTAATTAGCTACTTGGATATTTGCCTTGTATTTTCATAGGTTTAACCCTTATGAGCTAAAATCTAACACAAATATGACACCTATCAAGATCACATTTAATCACAAATTTTAGAATCTTAAATAATTGACTAAGTACATCAATAGTGATATGAAGAATCCTTTTGTGCCATCTGATCTTCCATTAGATAATCAAAATTCATATAAGAGATCAACTATTTGCAATATTTGACAAGTTTCTAAGTCTTTTGGTTTCTAAATTCTCTGTGATTGTGACTAGTGTCACAATCACAAAAGCCCAAGTTAATTGTAGTAGTTGGCATATCTCAAAGTATCTTCAAGTCCCAAATTATTGAGATATTTCCACATGGAATCATATTGCAATCCTATGACTCATAGCAATACCATAGAGATCCCTAACTTCCCAAAGGCCTACGAACCATTAGATCTCTTATATTGACAACTTGCATGAGATTGAGACCTAGAGGGGAGTAATCAATGTAAAATGATCATAAACCTCATGATCATTCCATGTGGCATTCTCACATTAAATAAAAATAGACCCCAAAGAGCTAGGATGATGCCACATGGCATCATCTTATGAGACCAATAACACACACCAAGTGAACAAGGGACTACCACATAGACCTGATGATGCCATCAAGATATCCCAACATAAATTTGAGGGGAATTACATTTTAGTAGACTATTAAATGCATGTGTCTCTAAACTAATGAGATCTTATCACGTGGTAATAAACATCAATTTAAATTTGATGCATGTTTTCTTGTCAAGAGGCCATCACAACTATGCGAATGAATTACTTAAATATATTTTTTTCTTTATCTATTTATCACATTTATTATTAATTTAATACCTATTTCCTTTTCCATTGATGATTTACTTCTTTTTCTTAGTCATTTTCATTAAAATGCACAATTTATAGGATTTAACATAGGAGCACCACATGGAGGCATTTGTCAAAGTCTTGCCAAGTCCATAGCCCCCACATATCTCCTAGCCATCTGATGTCCCATATAAAAAACCACATTAATTGAATGGGTTTAGGATTTTACCTCATGATTGAGATTTTATGATATTTAGACATCTATAAATCATCCAACTACCTGTGACCAAAGTAAAAAATCTATAAAATCAAGAAATTAGTTATGCAGGGCCATTTTCAAAGCCCTAAGATTGTGTTACATGGAATGATCTTGATTGATCATTGATTAGAGGTTGGAGAATAGTTTCAAAATACTTTGAGTCCCTAGGTCTTTGAGATCAGAGCACATGGTGTGATCATGGCAACTTAGGAATTAGAAGGCATATACAAAACCAGTAGAGAGGACAAAATAGACCCAAGCCCCATAGGTCCATGATTGTTCCAAAGGTCCATGATGGTGCCACATGTAATAATCATGGGAAACTATGAATTGGAGAATATAGTGAGGATATGTGAAGACCTATATTATTTTAGACCATTCAATCTATTAGATCAATGACTTATGAGACCTAATCATGTAGAGAGCTTGGTCACTGCGAGAATCTTGACTTCAATAAGATCTCTATGATCATGCCATGTGGCATGATCATGTTAAGTTTAAACTCATTGGTATTAAAAAATAATAAAAGGTCATGGATAACATAAATAAGAGCTAAAGGAGTGCCAAGTGGCACCTCCCTATGAAGCTATAGAAATATAGAGAAGCCCAGGTCAAGTCAGGAGATAACAAACATGGAAAAGAGCATAATATAGCTCCAAGAGTGTAAAGAGAAGTGCCAAAAGAGAAAAATGGAGATTGATATACCTATTTATCATGTTGACTCAAAAAATCATACAATGAGCATATATTGATGCCTATTTATCCCATCAATACCATCAATCTTGAGATTAGACTATGCATTCAATATGATTTATAGAATAAAGTTGTAGTTTATTCCCCTAGCAATAAATAAATCATAAATGGGGTGAATTAACTATAAATCATGAATAAGAGTGTATCATGGGCATGACATGCACATTGGTATTAAGTTAAGACCACTAAGGACAAGAATATAGCCTTTAAGAGGCATGGCCTCCAACCATAAATAATGGTCAAGTTGACAAATCTATCATAATCTCAACCACTTTCCATAATCATCATTGAATATTTTTAACCACTCCAGTAGTGGGATAAGACAAATTCATGGAAAAATTTGTCTATTTAAGGGACATTATTTCCATTTGTAAAGGGTTGACACTTTTTTCAAAGGAACTTTGTCAAAATCACAATAAAATCATTTTACTTGTTTACTTTGTCTTCTTGCCTAGTAATATTTTCCATGGTTTATTATTTAGAGTTTAAAATTATGCTAACTAATTTATGTTATGATATATT